>CAOKZL010001125.1:0-416806 GCA_948472985.1 Iguana delicatissima | reverse complement strand
ACTGGCCTGACGCCAGAAGGATGGCCTTGCATATTACAAAATGCAGGGGGGGGGGTCCATTGAATGCACATGCATTTTTCTGCCTGTCATTGTGTGGGCTTTTACATTTTAGACATACTGAAAATCAGAAATGCAAATACACTAAAATGCATGAGTAAAAACATGCATAGTCTATGATTGAATTTAGGCCTGTGCTCAATCCTAGATCCAGATTAAAGCTTTAGCTAACAAAGTAGGGCTCTAGTCATCAAGAAAGCTTATGCCATAATCGTAAAGCTGTTGTCCTTAAGCTGCCATGAGGCTGTGGGGTTTTCTTAGAATATATTCAGGAGGAGGAAAATCCTTGCAAGATTTGCTGGGCCTTCTTACTCCAGAGGTGGGCACAGCCTGATATTCCCTCCAGCCCACTTCTGCATTAGTCTGATGAGGAGAGCTCACGTGAGGAAAGGCAATCAAGGACTTGTGAAAGAATCTGAAAGACGGTTATCTTCTTTGGACACCTTTTTCTAGTATCTCTCTTGGCCTGACTCCTTCATCCGGACTGGGAGAGGGCCCTTACTCAACAGTGGTGGGGAGGAGGGAGGAGGCAGAGGAGGAGAAAATCCTGGAGGTGCCTTCACTATGTTGTCTCTTGCATTCTCTTTCTCCTTTCCTCTCCACCTCCTTTCTCAATTATCACAATGGGTGACTTACATTCAGCAGGCTTGCAAGGGGAGCAAGGCAGGAAGATGGTACAATGAATGCTGCCGTCAGGGAGCTGCAGGTGGCCAAGTTTAGCTGTAAGAATTTTAAAAACCCACCACCCAAAAACCCAGTTCCTGTCTGAAGTTCACACACATGCACAAGCATCCATCGTAACCTTTGTGCAATATGAAGAATGTGGCAATTTCCCATCCTACTCACGGAGGCTACAACTGCAAGAAAGCTGTGACTAAATTCAAAGGTTAGTCTTTCAAGCGGAGCAGTTGATCTTGTTGTTGTTGTTGTTGTTATTTATACCCCACTTTTTTCCCAAGTTGGGACTCAAAGCGACTTACAACAATTAAAAGACATAGTTAAAACAGTAGTTTCCTAACTTTGTTCCTCCAGCTGTTTTGCACTTCAACTCCCGGAAGCCCCAGCCAGCTTGGCCAACAGTCAGAAATTCTGGGAGCTGAAGTCCAAAACAGGTGGAGGACCAAAGTCTGGGAACCACTGAAATAGAGTAAACCCATCTTAGAAAAGTGTCAATGTATTGTTTTCATTGAGTCAGTGGGCCTAAGTCTAGTTGGGGTGGGAGGACAAAAAGTTGGACTTGCGCTGTGCTTGTAATTCCTACTAAAACAGTAAAGACTGAAACAGTAGCAATAGCATGTGTATTTCTATACCACTTATCAGCTAAGTGCTCTCTAAGTGGTTTACAATGTGTTAGCTAATTGCCTCCAACAAGCTGGGTACTCATTTTACCGACCTACAGAAGGATGGAAGGCTGAGTTCAACCTGGAGCCCAGCAGGATCAAACTCACAACCTTTTGGCTGCATTACTGGCATTTAACCACTGTACCATACTAAAACTCATGACTAGGCCAGTCAGTTGTGCTTTGCCCAATCCTACTTCACAGGATTGTTATAAATATTAAGTGTGAAAATAAGGCACAATGTTTATCATTGATACAGTAAAAAGACTTTTCTGCTGTGGCATCCCAGTTATGGAATATCCTCTCCTTAGAGACCTGACTGGTACCAGCACTGGTATCAGTATAGTGCCAAGCAAAAGCACAGCTTTTTCTAGAGCTTTTGGGGGACAGCTGATATAACCCAGATCTGTGCATATGCATGGTCACTGGTTTTAAACTGTTTCATTGTCATATTGCTTAATATGCTTTTACTGTATTTATTGGGCTTTTGTTTTAAACTGCTAAAATTGATTTTATTGAGATTCCTGAGATATGGAGTAGCATGTATATACTTCATTTAATAAACTGATAAAATGCATATCACTTTGACCTCCTTAGATGAAGGGTTGAAGGATGATGGTTTTGCCACTGTGGAATTTAGACAGCCAACAAGGAAAGGGGCCATAATACAGTGGAAGAACATGGGATTTGTATACCGAAGACTTGGGTTGTATGTAGAAACTGCCTGGCACATCCAGTTGGATCAGGTAGCCAAAATGAGAAAAACCCATCTGAGATGTTGGAGACCTGTTGCCATTCAGTGCATAGCAAGCTAGACATTTTATTACAGTTTTGTGAGATCATGGAGATTCTGAAGTAATGTGTGGAGTCAGTAATGGAGATAGACAAGAGCCATGGTTGGAGTGTTGGACTGGGACTTGGGAAATCCAATCTTAAGTTTGCACTGAGCCACGCAAAGTCTGTCCTACTTGTTTGCGTCTTGGGAAGGAGAAAACCAAGCACGTTGCTCATTGAAGAAAAGGCAGGATATTAACCTTAATAAATAACAACCAGTCTGTATAAGACACAGGTGCAATCAAACGGCCAACTGGTTCAGGAAAACAAAGGATGTCAGCCTGTCCTAGACAAGACTTCATTTGCCATAAAACATAGGGATATGTATGTATGTGGGTGCAAGTGGAAAAAGAAGAGTTCATCTTCCCCATGTGCTGCAACCTCGCCCCATTTACCTCCCCCCACTGACATACTGCAATTAGGCATGGAAGAAGCCTTCTGTTTGGCTTCAAGTAAAGATTAGCCATGGCCTTACATGCATTATTAAGTTATATCGCTACCAGACTATTGTAATATGCTTTCTCTCGGGCTGCCCTTGTATTCTACCCAGACACATCAACTAGTACAGAATTGCCACAGTTTTAATTCTGCCTGAATGGAAGTGCTGGGATGGTATGTTCCCTTTGTTATATCAACTGCCACTTTGCTCCCCTGTAAGTGCAATTCAAGGTGTGCGTTTTTACCTTTAAAGCTCAAAATGGCTTGAAATCTGACAGCCTGGACTATCTCCTCCCGTATCTACCTGGCTTCCTCTAAGATCAGTTGATGCATCATTGCCTTCTGAGATATGGCTGGGGGCAATACAACAGGAAGCTTTTTCAGGGTTGTTCCTGTTATGTGGAACCCTTTCCCTCAAGGAATAAAGTTGTCTCCACTTCTCTTTGAAATTCCATTGACATATGAAGATAAGTATTTGATTCCACCATCGTTTAATGGAAACAGTTTATTCTGCTTCTAGATTTTTGCTTTGCTACTGTCTTGAGTCTGCAATCTGTTATTTTTATTCCTTGTTTCTATTTTGGAGTGAATCCATTGTGCAGGAAGTGGGGGAGATGTATGAGTATACTTCTTTGCATGTGTGAACAGAAGAGTAACTACTGTACTCTAGTGGAGCAATGCAAATCTTGTAGCATGTTACGAAAAGAGGACCAATGATTGAAGAACGAGCTTTTGTGGACTACAGTCCACTTCATCAGATGCACTTCCCTAGGGCAACACAATTACTGGCTATGATGAGATTTGAACTTGCATCCATCTAGCACATATGCAAGTTCATTTATAACAACTTAACAACTTGTATTTGCGTTATTTCGGGCCCACCACTTATTGACTCTGTCTGGTCACAGAGTACAGACAGGCAGCAGGCATTACAGGGTAATTAAAGAGTAATTTATGGTTTACCTTATCTCATTCTGAAAATGCAAGAGGAGTGGATAATGAGAGCTGAAATGTACAGAACGTGTTGAGTGTGTTGCAGTGGTGTCACAGGGATAACTACTATGCATTATGGAAGGTAATCAGTTATCTACAACAAACATCCTAACCTGTGCTCTCCAAATGCGGTGGATTTTAACCCCAGTCAACACAGCCATTAGACTGAGGACGATCTGTACGTAAAAACCCAATCCAAGTTTCCATGTACTTCAAATGTCTTGTTCTTATCTAGACTTTTCTATAAAACCAGCAGGATGTAAAACTTGTCCATAGGAAAAGCAAATTTCAAGATTACCACAAAATAGCTGGCAGATGTATTGTTACAAGCAATTTTCTAATGTTTCAGGGTATGATTAATCTCACATGTATATCCCAACACAAAAACAGATGCATATATGAGAAGACATAAACACATCTTATTAGGAAGAAAAGCAAGAAAAAAAATCCAGGAGCACTGGTATTGAATTTCTCTCACCCTGACCCCCTCTCTTCCTTCAAATGTACAATGACATGCTCTAACCTCTTTGATAATCTAAATATATTACCTTCACTGGCAGTTCTTAAATTTCCTCCCTCTCTCTTTCTCTCTCTCTCTATATATGCAAACCCAAGGAGTCTTGGCTTCTAGTCCTAGACCTTCTGATGCCCTAGGCACCATCTTGGATGTCATTATTTTGAATGCATATCATGCATGGAGTATTTTATCCATCCTACAAAACAAGAGGCTTGTATGTGTAAATCACAGTCATACACTCCATTTCCATCATACACATACCCTCATTTGTTGAGTGGGTACTGAAACCACAACTTTTCCTGCAAATAAAGCAAAAAACAAAGCCCAAGCTTTTACACTATACCTGGCCGTGTAAGTCAGTGCTGGCAGCTTATGAAAATGAAAACATTTGTAGAACACTTCCTTCAGCTATTAAATAGACGGCTCAATTCACAGTGTGCCTCTCAGCCTGGGAGGCCCTGCCAGTAAATATAACTCTTGCTTCTGTGACCCTACAGCTCCTCTTCCAATGGATTTGGACACTCATATGATTCCACACAGGCCACTCACATATAGGAAACAAAATGAGAAGTCTTTATTTGTAGAAAGTCATATTACAAAAACACAGCCCCCTACAAAAGAGCTTTCATGGGTCAAATGTGACATTTTCCCTGCAATATGCAGTCCTTTTGCCTCTCTCTGCCTCCATCATGGCAATGCAAATTGTCCCCAAAATAGCATGGGGACAATTCCCAGTGGTTTTCCATGCCTGATGTGCCTTCACCGCTGCCCCCTTAAAAAGGGAGAGAGTGGTGGTGGGTTTCATTCTGATGAAGAAGGCCAAAGGAAGTATCACCATGTGGGTGGGCCAAAGCGTGAGATCAGCACTTCTTGGTCATCAAGGTCCTTCTGTACTTTCTTCCGCATGTAGAAGATGGGGCAGTCACGGCTGAAGGAGATAAGGGAAAGTGAGTCCAGTGATGGGATGTGAATACAGGCTTCCCCCATTTATCAGACAGGTTAGGGACTGGTGCACTGTCAGAAATGAAACTGGTTGAAAAGTGGAACCCATCTCCTGTCCTGTAGGGAGCGTGAAGGACTTAAAGAGGCTCACTTGGGACTGACTGCACATATTCTGCTTAAGTCCCTCAGTCAGCTTAGCACCTTTGTTTCCTTCTCAGCTCAATTTGCAAGCAGCATATGAGTGCATGCGAGCGGTTCCAGGTGAGGCTCCATAAATAAGAAGTACTTAATTGTCTTTAATTTGGAAGCACCAGAAGAGCAAGTCATCAGATAACAGGATGTCAAAAGGTGGGGGCTTCCTCTAGCCAGCACCCTAAAAGGGACTGGCAGAAAAGCTATCCACGGTGACGACCACCAAGAGACTCGAGTTCCCCTGGAGGGAGAGTCTTGGCTCATATTAACTGCCTCATTTCTTCCTTCGTACACTTATGCAGGCCAGTAAGGGAGGGAAAGGGCCTGAACTAAGAGTCTGCAAATTTTACATGTTTTGGACTATATTCCCCAGCGAGCATAGGATTCTGGGAACTGCAGTTCACAAAGCATCCTTATCAAATTCTAGCTGTATCACTATTTCAGACCGGGGGGGTGGAATTCTGTTCTTGGAATATTTCTGCTTACAAACAATTCCTACAACAGGGCTACTACCAAAGAGAAAAAGTGGAGAAAGTGACTCTCCCACATCTTTTTCCTTTGCTATGTTGATTATCCATTGCCAAGAAATTTTTAATGAAGGAAAGCATTAAAAAAAAAGGATAGCTTCCTCCTGTGGTTTGATATCTGCTTTACCATCTCAGGATTATACAATTTAAGTTGACTGTCTCCCCTTGTTTTGCACTTTTACCCACACTTGCCCTATTCCTCTGTGGGAGAATCCAGGCAACCCAGCTGATAATTGTGTGCCGGAGCAGCCTGCCTCTCCACTCCCCATCTTCTGACAGCTGTTGTATTTATAAAGGCAATAAAGCTCTTCAAGTATACCCCCACCCCACTCCTTCTCCGTGGGAGCCATCTGTTTCATCGCTAACCAGCCTGATAAGCAGCTGTCAACACCTGGGGGTGGCATAAAGCTATATTTTAGCCCAATATCCCGTGGGAACAGGCAAAAACTGGGGCTGCCATGTGAGGGCGCGGTGGGCAGCCAACCTTCACCTGGTACATAACACGTCCTCATGCAAACTCCCTTGGCAGCGCTGGCACTGGGTCCACAAGCGTGAAAACTTCTCCTCCAGAGAGCTCAGATGGCTCACCTATGACGAGGGGGGAAGGGGGAGAACAGACGGATTAATTTGAAAGTGACCCAGCCTTTATCTTGTACCTTAATCTTCACAATGGAACAAGTAGCCACTGTACTGTAATGGCTTAAGAGCACTGGGCCAGGACATGTGAGATCTAGATTCAAGTCTCCATTCAGCCATGAAACTCACTGGATGGCCTGGTGTCTGTTGCTGCTATTCAAAATGTCCTACCTCACAAGGTGGGTGTGAGAGGAAAGTGAGGAAGAAAAGAACTATGTATGCAGCCCTGATCTCTGTATAGGGAGACCACAAACAGGGATCAGAAGGCGTATTATTAGCCAAGGCGGGCAACTGTCAGAGGTTAGGGGACCACAGTGTCATCCACAAGAGACTTCAGAGGGGTGCACCTTCCACAGAAATGACTGAGTTTTTGGTCACAAAATGCCCTCTATGGGGTAAGGTGGGCAGTTTCATCATTTTAAGCTTAGGTTTACAACAGGAAGTGACCTAGAAGTCAATTTCCAGGTCACTTCATCTTAGAAAGACGGCTTCCTTTGGGACTAAACTTGCTCAAGAAGGAACATTGTAAATTTTCCCCCATCTTCTAGAGGGCATTTGGCCACAATCTTGGGCCAATTTTCTTTTTAAAACAATTTTGGGACTCTGGCAGGGGCACAAAAATAGTCCTGGGAAGCCACATGCACCTTGGCAAGCTGTGCTTTCCACACCCCTGTTCTGCGGCCACCTAGTGAAATAATGTCAAAGCAAGACTAGAGCCATGGACTTTACAGCTCTTTATTCAGTCTTGTGGCCTCTCTGCTAGACCATTTTTTAACTTCAAATTTCCACCTGCTTTTTCTGCTTCCTCTCCTTGTCAAGACAGGAATTTGCCAGGTTACAACGCCCAAATCTAATTAATCCAATGCATCTTCCTTTATCCTGGATGCAGCTAGCTTCCTATAATCCACAAATGCTGCCACAAGTCGATTTACCTCCTTCTGATACAGCTCAGATTGGCGGCCCAGGCAGAACTTGCACACAGCACCTGGTGGAGAAGCAGGAAGTGAGAAAGCATTCCTGTTCATTTCACGTTTCCATCGTGGGACCCCTTTTCCCACATATACCTTCTGAAGGAAAACCACAACCAAGATGGTCTGAAGAACAGGCACCTGCTTACATTTCCTTTGAAAAGATCTGGCCAATGAACATTTATCATACCCTGGACCTCTGCCTACACAGCCTGGAGACGTTACCTTTTTGGACTACAACTCTCAAAAGCTCTCACCTTTCTGGGGGATTCTGGAGGTCATTGTCTAAAGTAGTAACTCTTATAAGCTCTGAGGAAGTTTTAGCTAGTGTCAAATAGACCTTTGGTTTGTCCTTCTGCTAAAAGCTGGTTTGGCTCACTTGCTTGACTCAGCTGAAGTCATTCATTCTCCCATCTCCTTCCTTCAGTGTGCTTTCTTTCTGGTGTACTGTGGTTGGACTTGCAGCACAATAAGATCGTAGTCAACAAACCCACCACAATTTTGCTTCTCAACAGAGACTATCTTGTGCAATTCAATTTTCAGGAAGTTTCTGGTAAAACCCCACGACAAAGCCAGGACTTTGTGTTCCCAGCCCTTTTAGAAACTAAGAATAGCTGTGTTGGATCAGATCAAAGGGCTATTCTGTTCACCCAGTGGCTAATCAGTTGCCTACAGGAGAAGCAGAAGGAGGGCATGTATGCAACTACATCTGACATTCCCTGGCAACAAACACATGGAGAAACATCGCTCACTTATACTCCCTCTTCTAGAAGACTCAAGACTCCAGGCTGAGTGCTTCCCTTTTCTAGACTGTTGGTGCTACTACCTCTCAGGAGAACCCAGAAATTTTAAGCTTTAGGCCATCTTTCATAATTTATACAATCTCCCCTCTTCTCCAACCTGCAAAATTTGGAAAAGAGGGAGAACTAAGGAGGTTTGGAAAGGTCATGCTGTGCACAAACTAATCCAATGCAAGCTTTCCCCCAGTCATAAAATTACAGAGACAGAGCTATAACATACACACATTCCACTCTGTGGCAAGGCAATAGGAACTTGCAAAATTTACTGCTGGTTAAAGGCATGTGATGGGGGAGGGGGAGAAACTTATTTTGGTAGAGCACAGAGAGGCCGAGATAAACTCTCACCATGGTGGTTGAGCACAGCCCGGCAACCGATGCAGGTGCTTCGTTTAGTAGCAAAAGCCAAGAGCCCTCCAACCTTGGCTGTCAAGACCGTTTTGCAGCGGGTATGCTCCCCTTCTGCAAGGGAAAGAAAGGGCCGATCACACTCCAGATCTCAAGCAAGCATTAGGAAAATGGTGAGGACAAGAATGCACAGGCTCCTCTTATTTCTGACTGTGCACTTTTCTACTGTGGTGAACAATTATCTGTAGCCAAACTTCCCTAGAAGCATCCCTAAAGAATAAGCCATTTGTGCCTACAAATAAATCTAGTTTGGAGGGAATTACATCTGCCTTCTGTCCAATGGCTCAAGCGAAAGGTGACAGGTCAGGAAGAGAGCTTTCCAGTCTGGCAAAAACAAGAGGATTTTAGAGTGGGAGCTTCTCTAAAGATACTCCTTCTTTCTTCCCACCTCCCCATGCTTGAGATTGGGGTCAAACCTAGAAATGTCATTTGCTGTTAGCAGTACAAGTCTGCAGTATAGCCAAAGAAGGTTTGATTCCCTTGCTTCTCTAAGACAGGAGACACCTTAGCACACATTAGACCAAGTGTGTGTAGACTTAGGTTTGCAGAATCTACTTTGTGTTTTTTTAACTTCAACATTCACAAACTGGAGCTTTCTGCACAGATATAAACTTAGAATTAAATAATTCTGCACCCAGTAATTTATTCTGAGTTCCAGAAATGAGCAGAGCTCATTGCCCTTCCACACAAAATCTGCTCCTGATTACTTTGTTTTGTTTCAACATTTAGGGCTGTGAAGTCATTTTGTTGTTGTGGCTATTGCTAAAAGAACTGTGACACTGACATCCTTGTTGGCTGATTGCAAATCGGCCTGAGATCTAGTATTAGATTAAGATCAACTCACATCTGCATCCAATTCCCTTTTGGAGCCAACAGTCAAGGTGCTTGCAAAATGGGCATGTTATGTTCTTTCCCTCAGATGCAGAGGCACATCCTCGCTATCCTGGCAAGGAGTCGAAACCTCTCTACTGATTCTGAGCACAGACCCAGGACTGGTTACGGAGTCCCAAAAAAAAAATCCTCTCCCAAAGTTAGAGGAATGTGATTCGCTTTCCTACAAGGGCCACACTTCCCAAAGGTGGACCCAAAGCCTTGTTCCAACTTCGCTATCTCTAAGAGGCCAGAGACCCCACTCACTCAGCAAGATATTCTGTGCCTTGCCCTCCCCAGAATGGGTTCAAAGATGCGGAGGAGGGGCTTGGCAAGCTGTTGCTCCAGGTAATACTGGGTGTCGATGGGCAGGTTATTCTCCAGCACATAGATGGGATCCTGAAAAATATAAGAAAAAGAGACATACCCAGAAAGGAAGCATTGCTGGGGCCAGCAGAGGCTGCATGACAGCTACATTTTACCACACAACCGTCCTCACCTTCTCAGGAGTTATTACCTCATAGCTTTCACCCTGAAAGAGCTGTACACATTGGCTGTTATACAGAGCTTGGGAAAGTTACCTTTTTGGACAACTCCCAGAACCCTCCAGCCAGCATGTTTGTCCAAAACGTAACTTTCCCAAGGTTTGAAATAACACAAGCAGCTCATTAGCAGCAATTAGCCTTGGAATACAAATCAAGGGTGACAACATTGTGACCTGGACACACAGTAGTTGAGGGGACTAGGGAAGGGGTATGCATGGGGCCAGTTCAGAGACTTTCCTCTCCATGGGTTCCATTCCTAAATGTAGACTCTTCCTTCCTTCTTCAACTGATTAATTCAAAAGAGAGGAAGAGGTAGCAATAGATGAGAGCAAATTCATCACAGGCACATTCGTGAAAGAATCAAATTAAACCTCAGATTGGCCCAATTTACATATTAAGTGAACCTAAAGAGAATGACAGAGAGAATGCTCTTTAACATTTACACTGCTTCCTAGACAACACATTGCTTGCTATGTTTTCTTCTTGCTGGTACAAGGTGATGGGTTAATGTGTATTATTTTAATAAAAATACATTTTTACCAAAACAGGTGTGTACTTGAATGCCATACCAGCCACACCCTTCTCCCACCAGCTGTCTTGCCCCAGTAGCCCTGGGAAGAGCCCACCAGCAGAACATGTGCACATCATCATCTTCCTTCTCATATGCCCTAGCCACTGATATGCAGGGGAAATGCTTCCGATACTGGTGGCAACACACAGCTAACATGATCAGTAGCCACTGACAGCCTTCTCCTCCGTGATTGCTTCCCCACTGCCTGTCGCCGCCTTCTTCGCACACTCACTTCTGATTTCATGTAAGCTGCAACACCTTTGGCAGCACTGACAATGACGTAAGGAACTCGGTCCCCCAGGTTGGGAGCACTGCCGGGATCTCGTCGACGCATCCTAAAGGGACAAGTCACAAGAAAAACTATGTGGGTCAGAATGGCTGAGTGCACGGAATCTGCGGTCCATCTGGACCAAGGAGAACATTCAAGGCTCACTTGAACAGCAGAAAGAACTAAGGAACATTTTCAGAGCCCAAATGAGCTCTGAGTGCAGACAAGGAGAAGAACATGGAGTTTAAAAACAGTAGCTTTGAACAACGCCCTGCCAGAAGAGTTAAAGAGGTAAAACATGAGAGATGGAAAGCCCAACATATGACCCAACATGTGATTATAGCAATACTATTAACATATTTTCCCTTCGCAGAGACTGCAGAGAAATAACTGGGGCTGGAGAGGACGAATATTAAGAGAATAAAACCCAAATGCAGTTAGTTTCAGTCCCACAAATGTGGCCCCTGCAGTGAGAGAGACTTTCACTGTCCAAAAAGTTTGTTTGTCAAGAAATAGTGAAGCAACCAAGCGAAAGGAAGAGGTCCGTTACATCAATGTGTGTCTGTGTGTAGCAGATGAAAAGCTGCAGCCAGACAGGAAGCCCACGGCAGAGGGGTGGGTGTTACAAGAGGTTCTACTTGCAGCTGTGCCAGCCACGGCTATTTCTGCCCTTCCCTTTGGTCATGCCTCATTGATAGCCCCCATCCCCACCCACACACCATCTTCCACTGTCCTGAAGACAGACATGCCTCAAAGACACACTTAGGGCAGGGAGACTGCGCAGTGGGAGAGGTGAGGCAGAACAAAGCCTCTGATCAACCACAAGAGGTTTTGCTATCAAAAAGCAAGAAAGGAGTAATAACTCAGTGAAAGAACACACATGTTTTGTGTACAGTTTAATGCTGACATCCCCAGTTATAAGGCTTTCTGACAGCAGTGGGAAAGAGTCCTGAGCTGAAAACTTTGGAGAGGTTCTATCTGATTGCGGTGGTCTCACTCAGTCTAAGGTAGAATCATAAACAGCCTTCCCTCCAGGTTTGACCACTGCAAATTTGATCATTGACAAGCATGCATGCCTTCCTGCACCATCCATTCTCCTCCTCCCATTCCCATGCATTTTGCCTCAGTGCAGAGAACTCTCACCAAGGCAAAATGGAGCGGAATGAGGAGTGGGGGAAGCCTTGCACAAGCCCCCTTTTCTCCCTCCGGAGCTTCCCGCTTCAGGTTCCCATGCAAAATGGAAGGGAATGAGAGTGGGGGAAGCCTCACGCAAGCCTTCCTTTCCCCCTCCAGGGGTCCTCTTCCCATTCTTATGCATTTTGCCACAGTGTGGAGAACTCGCACAAGGCCTCTCCCACCCCCCTTCCATTCCTTTTTGCATGGGAATTGGAACAGAGGAACCCTGGAAAGGAATGGGAGAGGGGAAGTTATTCACTGTTTTTCCACTTTTGCGACATTTCTGTACCCTGAATCCTCGCGAAAGTGGAGAGGCCACTGTATTCCAGGAATGGGAGCCTTGTTGTTCTTCATATGTTGAACTGTCATGTCAATGACCCTTCTCCCTTTGTCATAGTGGCTTGGCCTGGGGAGATTTGAAGTACTACAACAACTGGAGGTGGTCACTTCTGAAAAGTTCAGTCAATATGCTCCCAGGAGCCTCTGGTATTTGCTCTTTCCTGAACAGAAAAGGAGAGGGGAAAAAGCACCTGTTTCCTCTTTCGACTCACCGCTCGGCCAGTTCCACATGGGCCTGACGCCCTGCGTACTCATCTGCTGTGCGGGTCAGTTCCTTGGTGATCACCAGCTGTGAGATGTCAACTCTGTTGCAGAGTAGGTCGGAGATCACCTCCTTAGCATGGGCGACAGCACCTGCAGGGTCCCTATAAGAAGATGTGGAGATCTGACCATGAGGATCCTTCTGTTTTTCCAAAAGAAAATGGGCTCTGTTGCAGTGAAACCAAAATTCTGGTCTCTAGTAGGTTACTGAAAAATTAGAGGGTGGCTGGGAAGTGGTGGACTTCAAGACAATTGAAAATCTGTCATTTTAGAGCCAGATTCTCAACGTTTTATTCTAGCAACTAGGAACTGGAAATAAAGTTCAATCTCTGTTCAGGTATGCACTCTCACCCTCTCTACCCACAACATGCTCCAACTGCTCAAAAATGCATGTCAGGCAAAAGGTCAGAACTGACTTGGAACAAGCCTTCATCCCAAACACCCACTGACCTATCTATGAGCAGCTTCTGCAGACAGGTGTTGATGAGATTTGCCACTAGGGGGCAGTTGTCTCGACGCACAGTCTCAATGCCCTTACAGTCCATTTTGTCATGGGTGTCAGGGCTGGAGGAGAAATAGAGGCCAGCATAGCGCTTCTTATTGATCAGGAGGTAAGGGAAATATACCTGGTGGATGGACAGATGGAGAAAAGAGCAAGTAACCATGTTACTACATTTAAGCCTCAAGTCACTAAAGCCAGTACCTGTTCCAGAAGGTTTATTAAAAAAATCTTAAAATTTGGATTAGGTTTCATTGACTGAAGGAATGTGGGTAGGTTTCTTAACCCCGACAAAGTCTCTCAGGGGAAGCCTTGATTTATAGCTTTAAACAAACAATACATGGACATATATCTTTCAACATCTTGCTCACTAATTGCTTAAGTTCTAAGGAGCTACTGGAATTGCGTTTCAAGTTAAAACAATTTTTGTCCAGTCTACATTCATAACAAATGTGCACATTAGTGGGGCTTATGCAATTAAAATCACGGCAGTTTGGCTCTCAGAGAGTCACAGGGTCGATTCCTGTAAATTTGACAAACATCCCTCAGCATCTGCTGACTTACAGGAAGTGCTCTTCATCTTTCTACATGTTCTTTCTGCTTTCTTTTTACCTCCACAGGCTGTCTTTATTTTCTGCCTCTTACATGCCGACACTTCCTGTTGCCCTCTAAATGTTGCCATTCACCCGCCACAATGCCCCAGTCAGACCAGGCAACATTATGGGAACTGTAGCTCAACATTCAGATGGGCCCTGGGTTGGCAGAGTTATTGTGTTACTTTGGAAATCTTGTACCAGCTGCTGGTTCTTCAGATCTGTTTCAAAGGTAGGCTTTATAAAACTCAGTCCACACTGGGAAAGGGGATCCCACCATTCCACTCACCTTCTCAAATTCTAGCTTGATAGGAGGAATAAAATGGCTGGAGACCCAAGCTGCTGCCTCCCTGCCAATCTCCATGGCCTCTGCAACTGACGGCACACCCAAACGGCACATGACTGAGTCTGTATCACCATAGACTACCTGTGTTGGAAGAACATGAAGCTGAACTTTTGGAAATGTTTACCCATCCTGTTTCACAGCCTCTCAGTCATACCACAGCCATGCCAGCTGCCTCCACACAAGCCACACGGGGCCACTCTTTTTTCCTCCTGCAGCTTCTGTCTTGTCTCCTTGTTCTATTATGTTCACCACCCCACCAGCCACAAGATGTAGCTTCCTTCCTGGTCTATCTCTTAAGCCCCTGTACCATGGCTCTTCCCAACCCTGTGGTCACTCAGAACATAACTAGGCTGCCAAATAAACTATGTGGGGTAAAATAACAAAGTGCAGAACTCAGGCAAGGTAAGTGTAGCTCTACCCACCCTTAACATTCTCTTGCATAGGCCTTCTCCACCAAGGAAATAGGCTGTCCTCTATTTTCTCTCATATGTCATACTAGTATTACTTGCCATTATATAAAGAATCCACACAAAGCTTGGAAAATTACATTGTCTACAATTCTCAGTCATCAAGCTGACACACCCACTGGTTATGCTGGCTGGCAGGGAATTTCTAAGACTAGTAGTCCAAAAAAAGTAATTTTTTTCAACTTCTCAGCCCATCCTTCTTACTTTAGCATCAGCACTGTAGCCATTGGCAATGGTATACTTGGATTCCACCAGCTGCTTTGTCTTCTCTATCATCTGACGCCCAAATCCTGTCACGCTCTGGGGCAAAAAAAAGATTATGTAAATGTAGGATGTTTTTTGGCTGGGGGAGTCAAATGAATGGCTCAAGGAGACTACGACTGACTAGTACATTAAACTTAACCTGAACCGTTGCCCCAGCATAATTCTTATAAATTTGAACAAATTACAGAGCCGGATGCAATCCTTATGAATTTGGACACTTCTTCACCAGGTCTCTGCAAGTCCACACAGGAATAAGCCTTGGTACAAGTTCCCAGGCTGCAAAGTGTAACTTAATCCCTGTCCTGCAAAGCATAGTTTATTTCAGATCTTTCCTCCATTATTTCATCTGTTCTTTTAAAAACTAAGCAGTTACTGATAATGAAGTTCTGAAGTTAAATTCTGATAATGAAGTTCATGAAGTTAAATTATATTCTATGTCAGCAATACTTCTTTCTGTCCACCTTGAACCTACTACCAACCAACTATAAAGCACTGCTTCATTTAATAACATTTAGGCTGCAGTCCTGTACACTTTTACCCAGAAGGGAACTCACTGAAAAGAATGGCACTTATTTTTGAGTAGGTATATATAGGACTGCACTGCTAACAAATAGCAAGGTGTGAGCTGACAGGAAGGCCAAGAGTCACCACAACAAAGGCCACCTACAGGAATCCACTGGAATCCATTTCTATGATAGCAGAGGAAGGTCAGCTTAACAGCCATCTGCATCACCTGCTGCTGATATTCAACTGGCTCATCTGGCAATACAGAAAGGTCCTTTAACAGTAGCTTCCTGGAATCAGTTGACATTAACATATTGTAAAAGTAAAGTCATAACCTGAAAAATCCCCTAACTTTGAGAGAGACCAGACTTACCTGAGAGATCTCCAGGCATGGTAGTTTGCCCACTTGGGCCCCAGTGAAGCCATAAACTGAGTTGGCGCTGACCTTGAGGGCCAGCTGTCGCCCATCCAGCACCTGGCGCTTGAATGGATCTGTCTCTTGCTTCAGCTCTGCCTTAGCCCTAAGACAAGGATGGGACACAAAGAGATAGAATAACCACCAGCAATTCCATAGTGGCTTTTCTCCTACTAGCTCTATTTGGCAAGAAGCACTTTGCTACTTTAGAAATTCCAGATCCACAGCCTTAAGTGAACCTTTGCAACTCTTAGTAGCCAGCAGCTCTTGGCTTCTAAACTTCCTGGTCAATGAACTGCTAGATACCATGCTTTTTGCACACGGCTTGGAAAGTTGGTTTTTTGGATGACAACTTCCAGAATCCCTCCTTCCAGCCCCTCCCCTTTGCCAACCATTTCAAAAGTCCAGGTGTCCTAGTTTCCACACCTGGTTTTCTTAATATCAACTCTTCAAATCCAACCATGTTAGATATCTTTATTTTCTTAAACCCAAGATTTCTCTTCTCTAAATTTTATCTCCAGCCAGTAAAAACCAGAAACCTATTCTGTAAAGAACACAGTTTCTGGTTCCTGTACAGAAAGATGCTTTCACAGGGGCTGGATGATCATCTCTCCCACCCACCTATCTATTCTGACTAACAGCAGCTATCCAAATCTCAGGTAGCAGTTCTTCTAAATCCTGTTGTTGCAGCTCCTTTGTGGTGCCTCAGATGGTACACAACAACTCCCATTTTCCACAGTCAACACAGCCAATGGTGAGAACTGATGGGAGCTGCCTCCCTGTAATATGTGGAGAGCTACATGCTCTCCATCTGTTTTTAGGCTTGAACCTTCTGGATGCTAACCAGGTTTTCCACCCTCTAGCTACAGCCTGGACTCCCTTCCTCTTAGTCATTCAAACACCATCCCCTTTACCTCTTGCGAGCAGCCAGTAAATTTTCCAGAATCTCAGGCAGCAACCCTTTGCGAACAGACGCCTTCACAAAAAGGTCCCCCGTTGGAGTGCGAATAAACTGGTCTGCTGAAAGCCTAGAGGGAAAAGAAGGCAAACTAACTTGGAGCCTGGCCCCCTCTTTTACACATCACCACCTCTTTTTTCTGATCCTACCAACCCTCCTCTGGGAACACATCTATTTTAGGTATAGCTCTCATTCTTACATCTAGCTCCCTTCCCATAAATTTCCTGGCTTGTTTCAACTAGACAAAATCTCAGCAGGAGAAAACTCTCACCTTTGGCCTGAGGAACATCAGGGACTGCAACAATGAGAGGAGAATGGAAACTGAGATGGGTTTGTTTCCCAGGACCCTGGGCTTCCTTCTTGCTTAGGTCCTGATGCACAAATGGCATCAGAAAAGAACCTACCAATTCCTCCCTGCTGAGAGGGGCAATGTGTGGTTGCTTGGCTCTTACCACACCCATGCCAACCTCCCTCTTAATTCTCCATGTAGCCCAGTCCCAAAAGCAGCTGTTTTAGGTCCTCCTTCACTCACCCATAGCGATCCACTGCTCCCTGTTGCAACAGTGTGGTATAGCAAAGGTTGTGAGCCATCATGATGGAAGGGTACAGGGAGGAGAAATCCAAGGTAGCAATGGGCACATCGTAATAGCTGAAAAGAGAAGCAAGGTTCATTGTATTTCTCTGTCTCCTGGCTTCCTTCTTAGTTAGGCCAAACAGCTTTCACTGGATTCCTTCCAAGAAATCCCATTGTCTGTCTGTCTCTTCTGGTATGAAGCCCAGCGCCTTGAGGCACCAGACCTTCAACTGGTTTGGTCAACCACCAGGGCAACTTCCACCTCCACTTCCCTGGAAAGCTTAATTCCCCAGGTTTAGTTCCTGCGGTTCTTACCCCTTCAGCGGCTCAATGACAGTTGCGCCAGCATAGTCCTCCCCACCTTCTGACTTAACCACTGGCATCACCAGGTTTTGCTTCATGGCCTTTGGATAGAGGGAAGATTTCAGTCAGTGATTTGTTGGCATTTTCTATCATCCATAACATTGTCCTCAAATCAGGTTCTTCCAGCAACCTATGTGTTACTTCCATGCCTAGCACCCACAGCTCTCTTATTATTTGTTCTTTCATATCAGAAGTGGAGAAGGTGTAGCCTTCCAGTTGCTAAACTGTAACCTGCATCAACCCTAGTTAGAGCAGGCAATGGTAAAGAAACATGGCGTCAGTCCAACAATAACTGAAGAACTATTCTTTCCTCATCCCTGATTTATATAATATTTCTGACACACAAGGCACTCTGCTGAGTAACATAAGCCAATGAGACATCTCTGTTCCTTTTTGCCACTAGCAAAGGCTGGATAGTTGAGGGATGTTGTGAAAATGTTTCTGGCAAGGCCAGTCAGCCCAACACCAGAGCTGTCTGACTTTATTCTCAACCTTATAATTGGCCAGACATATAGTTGTCAGTGGCAAGGGGCAATTCATTTATTATTTTCCTGTTGTTTCAGTTAAGTGACTGAAGCTAACAAGACAGTGCAGTGACATTCTAGTACTTCCTCCTTAAAAGAAAAAAGGCAGACAGACTTGCTGGAGACCTAAAGGCCTACAGGGCAAACTGTAACAATAGGAAATAAGAAGAGTACAATGACTGGAGAGGAAAACAGAGTAAAAGGAACCAGCTGATTTATCTAAAGCAAAAGAAAACTAATGTAGTGTAGAAGCAACCACTGAAAAGACCCAGGTTCAAATCAGCCACAAAGAGACAATTACCTACCAGGCCAACCTTGAAGGGTAATTGCAGGGATTAAGATATGCTACCCTGAACTCATTGGAAGGAGGTTGTGGTAGAAACAACATAAACAGAGATACTGTATTTGCCGCATATAAGACGCACCCCATTTATATGCTGGCAAATACTATTTGCTGGTGTATAAGACGCACCCCATTTTCAAATAGTAATTTTCAGGGAAAAAAGTGAGTCTTGTACGCCAGTAAATACAGTAATTTGTTGTTGTTGTTAACTGCCGTCAAGTCGACTTTGACTTATGGTTACCCTGTGGATTACCCCATCATCAGTTGCCCTGCTCAGGTCCTGCAGATTCAGGGACATGTCTCCCTTGATTGAGTCTATCCATCTGTAATGCAGTCTTCCTCTTTTCCTACTGCATTCTTCCTTACCAAGCACTATTATCTTTTCTAATGAGCCCTGTATTCCCACGATATGGCCAAAGTACAACAGCCTCAGTTTAGTCATCTTGGCTTCTAGGAAGTGTTCAGGCTTGACTTATGGATCCATCCATAAGTCTTCAGCAGTCCAGGATATCTGTAGAATACTTCCCCAGGATCACATTTTAAATAAGTTGATTTTCTTAGTAAAGTAATAAAAAGAGAACTGGGTACTGAGCTTTGACAAGTTAGGCCTGTTCAGTTATGAAATTATTGGATTGTTGTTTCTGTTGTTGTTAACTGCCATCAACTTCAACTTGTGGCAACCCTATAAATGAGAGATCTCCAAGCCACTCTATCATCAACAGCCCTGCTTAAGTCTTGTAAACTCAGGGCCGTGGCTTCCTTGAGTCTATCCATCTGTAATGCATTGTTGTCTTGTCCAGTGAGTCATGTCTTCTCATGATATGTCCAGAGTAAGACAGTCTCAGTTTAGTCATCTTGGCTTCTAAGGAGAGTTCAGTCTTCATTTGCCCTTGTTGTTGCATGTCTTCACGTTGTTTCTGATTTATGGTGACCCTAAAGCGAATCTATCACAGGGTTTTTTGAGGCTGACAGTGAGTTTGGACTGCAGCCCAACCCTCAAACTACTACACCACACTGGTTCTCATTTGCCCTAGGATCCACCCATTTATTTATCTTTTTAGCAATCCAGGGTATTTGTAGAACTCTTGTTCAGCACCACATTTCAAACAAGTTCAGTCTTTTCCTATCAGCTTTCTTTACTTTCCAGCTTTTGCAACCATACATAGAAATGAGAAATATGACACCGTGGGCAATCCTAACTGTAAGATTCAATGATATATCTTTACTTTTCAGGATCTTGTCTAGTTTCTTCACAACTGCCTTTCCAAGCTCTAGTTTTCTTCTGATTTCTCAACTACAGTCTCCATTCTAATTAATGACTAAGTCAAGGTATGGAAAATGTTGAACTATTTCAATGTCTTTAAAGTTTATTGAAATCATTTGTGGTCATTATTTTTGTTTCTTTAATGTTCAACTGTAAATCTGCCTTTGCATATTCTTTCTTGACTTTCTTCAGGAATCATTCCAAGTCTTTCCTATTTTCTGCGAGTAATATGGTGTCATCCGCATATCTTGATGTTTCTTCCTCCAATCTTTATGCCTCCTCTCTTTGAGTCTAATCCTGCCTTATGTACCTGATGTATGGTATGTTCAGCATACAAATTAAACAGATCGGGGTGATAAAATGCAGCCTTGCCTTATACCCTTGCCAATTGGAAACCATAGAATTTCTCCATATTCTGGTCTGATGGTAGCCCCTTGTCTTGAGTGCAGGTTACTGAACAGACACCTTTAAAATAGGAATAATATGGAACCAAATCCAATGGATTTTGCATGACAAGGAATTATATTTACAACACGATCTATGTACTTCTACTCAGAAGCAAGCATGGGGTTTTCTGGGAACTGAGAATGTGTGATGCACTCAAGGTCGCCAATGGGTTTCCATGGCCAAGCAGGGAATTGAACTGTGCTCTTCAGGTTGTAGTCCAATGTTCAAACTACAATACCATGCTGGCTTTCTCTGTAAAATGGATTGCACACTAGCATTACTATGTGCATATTTTTTCATGAAAGCTTTCAAAGATTTAAATATTACAGCTTTCTCTAGTCACACTGGCACTCTGCAGATGGGTTGGACAACTATCCAGCACTCCAGACTAATAATCCCAAGGTCCTTTTCAAATGCAGTACTACTAAGCCAAGTATCCCCCATCTTATTCCTGTGCATTTTGTTTTTGTGGCCTAAATGTAGAATTTTGCATTTGTCTCTGCTGAATTTCATTTTATTAATTTCAGTCCAGTTTTCTAGTTTATCAAGGGCCTTTGAATTCTGCTCCTATCTTCCAATCTGTTTGCTACCCCTCCCAGCTTTGTATGCTCTGCAAATTTGATAAGGGTTTCTTCCACCCTATCATCTAAATCGTTGATAAAAATCCTGAAGAGTGTTGGCCCCAGGACAAAACCTTGTGGCACTCCACTTGAGACCTCCTTCCAATCTGAAGCAAGCCATTGATAACAGTGGCTTTCCATCCCATCCAATTAGAGTTCAATCTGATGGCGTTTCTACCTATTCCAAATTTAGTCAGTCTGCTAATCAAAATATGATGGGGGAACCTTATCAAATGTTTTGTGGAAATCCAGATAAATGACATCCACAGCATTCCCACCATCTACTAAACTAGTGACCCAATCAAAAAAAGATATAAGGTTAGTTTGGCAGGATTTGTTCTTGGCAAACCCATGCTGGTTCCTACTAATCACTGCACTGTTATCTCCATTCTGGTGTTGTTGGAGATGCTCCTCACCTGCCGCAGGAGCTGGGAGACAACTTTGATTTGCTGCCCTCGTGCCAAGAGGTAGCTGAGAGGGACACCAGTGACTCTTGCCATTTCCATGTAGTTGATAACACACATGAGCTTCTCCAAGAGCCGCAGAGGCAAGTAGGCATCTTTGAGGCAATACACAGCCAGCCGCCGACGTGACTGTTCTGTACCATTCTGCAAGGAGAGGAAGAGAAAAACATAAATTCTGCAAATCCCATCAGCCCTTGCAAATAGTCATGCTGGTTGATGGAAGTGAAAGCCCAGAATCATTCAGAAGGTAAAATATTCCCTAGATAGAGACTAAATGGATGCTCAAGAAGGAAACTCAAGAGATAAGTTTACATAATACAGATGAAAGTTGGTCAGTGTCATGGTCTGGCTACAAACTATTACCTGCAGGTCTGTGATAATGGAGTGCTGTACATCTTCTTTCTGCTCTTGCAGGAAGTGATAACTAACAGCATTCAAAGTATAGGACCGCAATTTATAATCCCGCAGCAGAACCTAGAGGGGAGGGAAAAGCAAAGATCAGAGTCAGCGTAGTTTGCTGGACAGAACATTGATTCTATATCTATTCAAAGTATGCATGTCTTGGCTATTACTACCTCTCAGCAAAGCTTGTAAAAGTAACTTTTTTGAACTACAACTCCCTGAATCCCCCAGGCAACACCATCAGTGGCCGTGCTGGCTGAGCACTATTGAAGCCTATACAGACAGACAGATAGATAGGTCCTTCCCCCAGCTCCACCTCTCAGCCTCCACTTTGCCACCTGCAACAGAGGACTACCAGCTTTTCTTACCTGAAGCAGATCAAACTGTGCTCTGCCTTCTATGTTAATAACTTTATTCTCCCTCCGGCCCATCTGCTTGGACTGGAAGGAAGAGTCACGGATAACAGACTTACGGGCAGGAATACGGCCCAGGAAGGGAAATGTAGAGACCTGGGAACACAGAAAAGTTTACTGGGAGCCATGTGACAGAAGGTACAGATAGTGTAGTGGGGATTGCAGATGTGGTTATGACAGAAAATCACTTAACTCATTAAACACATTTTGAGTGACAAAAAAAGATATGCCTATGTAATTGAGAAGCAGTTTTTTTAATGATTTGAATTATTTCTAATACAAAGTGTAAGAACTTTGGATTATGGCGGGAGAGAAGAAGAGATAGGCACAGCTCCATTAAACCTAAGCCCAGAAACAGATAAAAGGCCCTCCCTCCATCCCAACTGCCACTGCCCTGACCACAGAGGGAAAGAAGAAGAGGCAGAGGCAGTACCTGCTGGGCTTAACACCATTTAAAAATAAAGTACATCCAAAACGCACAAAACAGTGATCCCTTTACTGGACAAACTCCAATCCAAAATCCAAAACCCACGAAACAGTGATATCTTTATTGGACCAACTAAGAAGCACAAAATAAATCATGGAAGTTTTTGAAGCTTTACTGGCTTCTTCAGGCATAGATGTTAAAAATCATACAGGAGAAGAAAACTGATGATGTTAAAGTCCCAGTCCTATAATTTGTCTCAGATGTTACTTCTGTTGTCAGTTAAAACAGTCTAGAGGGATATCAATACAATTATCTTAAATCTTTTTGACATCAATGGGACAAGTTAGCTAAACTTATTTGATGTGTGTTGATTTAAACAGGAAAGAAATGCACATAACTTAGCCTGACTCTAGTTCTGTGCCTTTTTCTGTAGGTTTTTCTTGACTCCCTTCTCACTTACATGAACATTTATGAAAAGTTAATTAACAAACTGAGTAGACTTTTATTCTCAGTTAACTAACAGGAGACACAAAGCAGCAAGGAAAAGGAGTATCTTCATGGGAAGCACTGGAGGCATATGGAAGAGCTAATCTGAATTGAAGGTTTATAATGGAAAGCTACTGGGTGACCCTGGGTTTGTCACACACTCCGAACCCCCAAAAACCCTGTGATAGGTTCACCTTAGGGTCACATGATGGAAATGGCTTGAAGGGACACAAGAATAACAAGGAGCAACAGGCATGGGGTATGGTGGGCGAAACCACCATTTATTTTAGGACTTGATGGCTCCATTATTCTACAATGGAGGGCACTCAGCATAATAAACATTCATTTTCTTCTGCCTTGCGGATGTTCAGCTTAAAGAAATTTCTGGTCACTGGGAACATGAACAGGAACCACCTCGATAAGGCTTTCTGAATTAAGCTTTCCCTCTCTGCAGAGAGGTTTGGTCCTAAGCTGCCAAACAGGACTTTTAGCAATTCATTACTGTAAGACTAGGCATGCTCTCTTGTGAGCAGTTGATACAGAAAGAAAAGAAAAAAATGTTGGCAGTGAGGAGACTTTTCTACCCCTCATTTTTCACATTAAGTGCAAGACAGACAGACATGTCAGTCCTCTTCTTTATGTTACTGCAGGTTAAGTCATCCTGAATGTATACATACTGCTGCACATCAAAAATTTATCAAGGAGTACAGCTTTTACAAGTGCACTGTTTTGGGAACAAGAGAGAATGCGGAGTTTCAACAGTTGAAACTAATTTTTACTGACACTGTATCACTCAGACAAAAGTGTTCCTCCCTCCTGATTTAAAACCTGTTGAAAGAAGCAATACGTATGAGCACTAGGAAGCCTATACTGCTTGTGTTTGAAGGAAGGGTGCGTGAGGGTACAGCACCTGATTAATGCATGAATGAGAACTGCATTCAGGAAGAGGATCTAGGAAAACACTGCTTACCTTCAGAGTCTGGGCACGATTTATGAGATAAGGGAGGTCAAAGTTCTGGATGTTATAGCCAGTTATAATGTCAGGGTCCACAGTTCGTATGAATTCTGCCCAGGTCTGGAAGAAAGGTGGAGAGTTATTTACATCATATGAATTTGCCACATACTGATATCACTGGTCCATCTAGTATAATACTGTTTACTCAGAATGGCAGAAGCTCTCAGGTCTTTGCAGGCCTTGTCACACAAGTTCAGGAAAGACATAGAAAAAGATAAAAGAAATTCTCCTGCAAATCTCGTGTCATCCCCCTTCTCTCAGATTTATTGCAATCTAAATAAAGGAAGGCCTCCAAATGATATCTTCTAGCTGGTCCCCTTACCCAAGAGTGTTTGGAGCCTTGTACAATGGAAAGGGAAGGAATTTGTCCTAGAGAGCATATGAAGCTTGAGGCAAAGGAAATGCTGCCCCTGCTGCCCATCTACAGAAGAAAGCTGGCCTAGAAATTGAATGCTACCTTGGTACTAATGACAAAACATTGTCCTCCATTATACCCGCAGCAGGAATTTAAGGACTGTAAAAGACTGGGCAAGGAACTCAAAATGAACACTCTAAGGACCACCGAGCTGCCATGAAACATCTGCTGCCTGAGATGGTTGACTTATTCTGCCTAACAGCAGTACCAGCTTCAAAAGCATCCAAGAGACACAAGATTCAGTCAGCAGAATCTTTCGCAAAAATGGATCTTTGGGGGGTTTGGGGGACTGACAATGTTTTTGGATAACTTCAAAAGAGACGCCACATAAGTTAGAGACAATTTAACTTGAAAGGAAGAGCTCCCTGTATCTTTACAAACACTGGTGCTAGAAATCTTCTTACTCAAGATACCAGACATCCTCACTTCCAGTCTCAAAATTCTTTTCCAATTAACAGTACTATAATAACAGGACACATTGAGGAAACAGTGAACAGAGCAGCCATGACCCTACCTATTGACCCACTCAAATCCTTTTTCCAAAAAGAATGTTACTAGACAAGTGGCCTTAAATATCCTTAAGGGAAGTATGTTTTTAAAACACTCCCTTTTCTTTTAGCAGAAAGTAAAGCATTCTGTGGATGCACCCTATTAAAAGGGGGGAAGAGTTTCAAGGAAATTTTCTTTCTGCCGTTAAATCTGCTATTAATCATCAGCTTCTTTAGTGTTGGAATGTCCCAATGTGGCTAACCTGAGACATTCTGCTGCTGGAGGCAAGTGACAAGATTCCCCTACACACACCATTATACATGCAGACATAGACTGGGTTGTCAGCTGAATCTTACTTTAATAATGGAGATGGAACAGCACCCACAACACACTTAAGGGCAGCAAGTCAGTTTAAGGGGTAAAAAAAGGCATGTGGCACACAAACTCCAAAAGAAGCAATGGGTAGGGGTCTCAGATACTTGTGCCCCTTTCTTGTACCTGCTTTTTCAGGTAGTTCCTTAAGTCCGTCTACTGAAGTCCAACTGCCTCCCTCAAAGCCTGGCACATAGGAGCAGGAAGGTTGTCCCACCCACATCCAGATATAATTTCTAAATACATACAGACCTTCTCCTTCTCAGCTCATGCTGGATCTTTCTACAGTATTGGCTCCCTACCACCACTCTTCAGCTGATTGCTGTCCATGCTCACCTTGTCTTATCAGAGCTCTGATGGACTACAAATCCCCAAATCCTCCAGCCAGTGTGGCCTTTATGGGAGCTGTAATCCCAAAAAAGTAACTTTCCCCCAAGCTTTGTTCACCCTGCAGTCCTGAAACTGCAGTCCATTACCTTGAGTAGTTCCTCCTCCTTTTGGAAACAGAGCACCTGGGAACCGACAATTGGGGCACAGTTCTGCAAAGTGAAGACATTGCGTATAAAAGGGTCCTTCTCCCCCTGGCGTAGGACCATGTTGGCAATCTGAATCACTGGGTCCTTCTCTGGTTCAGGGAAAATGCCTGAGCAGAAACACACAGAGGAACAGTTAACATGAGAATCCCTCTCCCTGTCATCACCTTCTTCAGGATCTATCCCAGTAATTCTCAAACTGGGCTTCTCAGATGTTGTTGGACATCAGCCTCTGTCACTGTCACAGTTTTACTTCTTATAATAGGACCACATTAAGTAGCCATCTTACAATCTCTTAGCCCACACTCTGCCCCACTGTTAAGGGAACGGTGGTTTTTTGGTTAGTTCTGAGCCTTCTCATTGGCAAAAGACATTCTGTTCTTAACAATATTGTTAAGTAATTGTTTGCCCCAAGATTTAATTATTATAACCTTTCACTGTTGTCTCACCACACTAACACAGTTGCTTCATTTACCCAAGAATCTGCCATGAGTATACAGCCAAGACAACCAGGGCAAACTACAATTCTTGGCTTGCAAGATCTGCTGTACAAGCCAACTCCTAACAAACCAGGCTTTCATGGACCAGAAAAGCTTCACAAGTCTCTGCCAGGCCAATCTAAAGAATAGCTATTTCTGTGGCTAATATTCCAAAGAGGTCTATTTATGCCAGCCTGCCTCATGCTAAAATCATTTCAGAGTTGTAAACCTAAAGTTGTTATAAAATAGGTAATTATCCAGGAGGATTTCTGTTAACTAGCTTCCTATACTTAGAACCTGAATCTGCTTTACTATGCCATGCCTTGCTCCCTCCACACCTTGCCCCCTTGATTTCCAAGATACCTTTGCGTCCAGCACATTCAATATCAAAACTGAGCACACGTAAGGGTGCAATGCGTTGCCACTCTCCCTCAGGGGAGTGGCTAATGAAATCCATCCAAGCCACATCAGCCTCTAGCTGACAGAGCGACACCTACAGGTAGGGAGGAAAAAGGCAGAATTACTGAGGTGTTCTTAGAATGTTTAAAAGCAACATCCCGCCCTCCATACCCCATAAAACATGAAGCACTCTTCAGCCTTAAAAGCTCTTGTATGCTTTCTAAACCTAAGACTCCATATGTTGCATTCACGTCTTCCAGAACAGATTTCCCTTCTCTAAGTATCACATAACTAACTGGATGCCTATACCACCAAACTCTGGCCAGACAACTCCACAAAATAATTTAAAGAACTCACACACTGGCCCCACTCCACACCTGCACTTTTTTCTCAGGAAAGCTCACTTGCTCCTGATGAGGATACTCCAATCATAATTTAAAATCTGACTTCAACTCCTCAGACAGGGGTGGGGAACCTGTTGTCCACCAGACAATGGTGGACACCAACCTCCATAAATCGTATATAACATAGTCACTGGTCAAGCAGAATTGGTACTGCATTTGCGTAGAAATAAAATACATTACTGTGCAGGAGATCTCCAGGGGACCCACGAACAAAAGGAGTGCCGCAGCCACCACCTCAAAGGTGGAAGGGACAGCTGGTGGACGCCCTGGAGATCTCCTGTACAGCACTGTATATTATCTTTTGAATACAGGTATCAGCTCCCTTATATCCCTAGTCTCTCAGATCCTCAGTCTTTCTCTAGCCTTGTGTGTCATACACAACACAAGTAGTGAATGAACTAGACGCAAGGCTGGGGAAGACATGGGGATCTGTGAAATGGCATGAGGTGCGGATTTGTGTCAAGCACTATGCTTGGATTCCCACTATTTCCCACAGATACTTGCATCTCTTTCCAGACTCACTTCTCATTCGTTCATTACTTGTGTTGTGTATGGGACACAAGGCTGGAGAGAGATGGAGAATCTGACAGACAAATGAGCAGGTGAGCCACAGATGCTGCCTCAAAGGCAGAAATGGGCAGCTAGTGGCAAAGAGTTTCTGTTTTTCAAGATTTTAGGATTTCCAGAAAAGGGATACTCAACATGTACCGACAGAATCAAACACGGACTTTTCCACAAGTCCGTACTCCACTTCCCTGCACTCCCCCCAACAGCACCTTGGGTGGATTCTCCTTGCCAGATTCTCCAGAAGACTGTTCTTGCCGCAGGCGATACTTTCCAGCAGGCAGTTCAATCCAGTTGCATCCAACAACATCTCGGTCCACCATGAACCTAAGTTGGAAGACAAATCTTGGGTATGATGGGTGCTGGAGAGGAAGACTTGAAAATTCCCATCTTCCCTACCAGACTCAAAAGTACTTTATTTTTAAAGGTATTTTTATTGCCTTTCTAAATAAAATGTTACCATAAAACAGTTCATAAATAAGGTTGTAGAATAATTTAGAAGATAAACTTCATAAAGCCATAAAGAGGAAGGGCTGAAAGAGAGCAGATAAGAACATCAGGGGCACAAAGACAACAGTTACTCTCAACAAAAGCAAAATCTACCTAGAAATGCATGTACTCCACTTCTATTTATGTACCACCTGCAGGAACCCAGACAAGCAAAAGCTTCTCCACAAGCAGTCAATTTTCTTATTTCCATTTCTATGCCTTCTCCAAATAGCATACAATTTCAAGAAAACCTTATTTTGCCAAGACTGGACAGCATCAGTACCTGGAACAAAGGAAGGTAAGAGAAGGTATTTTTAAAGAAAAAAAGCAAAGTGCCCCAACAGTGGGTCCTACCTGATTTCAAAATCAAGATTGGCTTCATAGGCTTGATAGTGGTGTACCCCCAAAGTTCCACACCGTAGCCCCTGTTCTAGCAATCTCTTTGCTGGGGCAATAAGTCGTGGCATTGCCATAGTAATTTTCAGGAAAGGTATGAGATTTTCCCCATGGTAGCCATACATGCCTACAGTGAGAGAAGTCATACAAAGAATTCAGTCTCTTTTGAAGACTGTGGATCCCCTTATCACAAATTCACATGTTTTCTGTGCCCTGATTTCTATCCTAAGTCAGCCCTCCACATTTGCTAGGGTTAGGAGGGCAAGACCTCTGCAAAGGTGGAAAAATCACAAATATCAAGATGTCTTTATCTGTGGGAAGGAGACCTAGCCACAGCAAAGAGAATGGATACCCAGGATCTAAAAACCATGTCAGAGAAAGGAGAGGGAAAGCGGGTGGGTCAGCACGGTGGTCTTATACTTCCTCTTTCTCGCCCATCTTTCTTGGGTATGAAAAGGATTTGTGGTGCTGGGAAACTGGACGGCAAGCCATCATTAGCTGGGCAGGCAGCAGATAGTGGAAGAGGAAGAGCAGTACCAGGGATGTTTTTTTTAAAGGGCTGCATGGCCTGTTTGGAGCCATTGAGAGGGAAAGTCCTCTTGGAAAAGAAGGGCTGGAGGTGGACAGTAATTGGGGAAACTTGCAAATAGAGTCAGCCTCCACATTTGTGGGTTTGACTTTCATGGATTTGATTGCCCCCCCTCCAAATCTCAAGCATTTCATTACCAGAGGAATCTTCCCTCTTGGTGGTTCCAATCAGGCCATGTACCCCTTAAAAACCCACCTTTCATTCTCGATGTTCCACCAGATGCTGCGTGACCAGCTAAGAATGGGTGGTCATAGTCCAATTTCTTAGCACCACAAACCTTCTCCGAACGCCCCACCAAGACATTCAAGGAAGGAGCAGGGAGGCAGAGAGGAGGTACAGGGCTACCATGCTGACCCATTCCTTTCCCTCTCTTTTCCGTGCCCTGGTTTGGACCTGGGGTTCCTGCTCTCCCCACCATGCCTCAGCCCCCTTTCCACAGACACACACACATTTTGATATTTGTGATTTTTCCAGTTTTGCAGGGGTCCTGTGCCCCTAACCCTAGTGAATGCGGAGAGCCCACTGTAATCAAATCCACGAACGTCAAACCCACACATGGGGAGGGCCAACTATATAATCAACAGCTGCTATATCTGCAGCTCCCCACCTCCACTATTCTGCACATCCAGTGAAGACTACATTTCATACAGTAAGTTCATAAATATTATTAGCCTGCAAAAGATAAAAACAAATACTATTTTATTATACTCTTTGGTGTCTGGAAGCACTTCTTACTTGTCTTAAGTTATCAAGTAAGTAGCTACTTACATATGTAGATCAAATGACAGACTAGAATGGATTGGTCTTTGCCTTTAGAGTTCTTAAAGGAAGGATAAGGAAACTTTAGCCCACAGATAATTTTGGGGAGTACAGTCCCCACTTTTATCACTAGTCATAGCATCTGGGGCTCCTGGAGCTGAAGTTGGAGACCTCTGGAAGGCCAAAGATTTCACATCCATGTTTTAAAGGCTTCTCAAATCCATTATAAACATAAAACAATCTTATCTATTCAAGACCAACCCAACCATTACAACAGCACAGAAGGATAACAGTCAAAGCAGTACAATAGTATCACCAAGAACAGGAAGAATCATAAGCTTGTTCAAAATATTGCAAGAGTGGAGCTGCTGTGATTTTAAGGATAGGAAGCACCTTAAATCCATTCCTAACTGAACCCTTCACTAACTATACACATACACACCCATTCCTCACAAGTGCTCACTTTGTTTGTTGCAGATTTCCACTGCCAAAACAACTTGGCTAAGACCATCCTTGTTGGACCGCATGTCACGGATGACAGCTGCATTCAGCTCTCGCTGAAACTCAGCCAGGTGCTCTGCTTGGAATCCTGAGGAAAAATAAGTAAGATAGAGGGAAAAGAGGGAACAGGATATTGTTTACATGGAGGAGAAAAGAAAATGGTTTGCGGTATCCCCTTTCCTGTACCCTATTTTGCACACTTACCAGCCTGGGCAGGCACACAGAAATAGGGGGCAAACCCATGGATGTGGCAGCAGATACTATTGCCAGCTTCAGTGACACCAAACATCCTTAAAACAGGAACTGGACCCTGTGTGGATCCTGGGAATCCAGGAATGTGAGTACCTGCATCCAGTAAGAGAAGAAAACTGGGTCAGTTGCCAAAAATCAATAATGTACAATGTCTATGCTTAAAAAAAATTCTTGATGTGGATGAACTACTTAGCCAGTACGCTGGTCAAAATGACAAACGCAAGTTGAAAGGCTGCTTAAGCCTCTTTTAAACCACCTCTTATTTTTTTTTAAAAAAATTCTTAACCCATTTTATGTACTTTTGAATTCTAAAACCATCATTACTAGCATCTCCTACCCACTCCACAAAAAGGAAGTCTTTTTTAAATGTTGCACACAGCTTTCCAAAAACACCTTCCTACAAGTATCTTTCCAAAAAAAAGAACTTATGTACAGAAAGGGATTTATGTTCATCTTTGGATAGATTGTCTAGTAGTTCAGAAATTCTGGGGAAATGTGATAATAACAATGACAAAAGTTACCAATCAAAATATATTTTGTGGGAAATCACTGCTGTTATCTATAATCACTGGAGAAAACCAAAACCTACAACATAAAAATTAATTACATTTCTAATATATGAAGCTAGAGCAGTAATTAGCAAAAAGTATATATTTTTGGAAAATGTAAATATGGATTGCTGGTGGAATAATTTCTGGGAGATTATATTGATGGAAAAGTTAACATGTCTGGCTAGAACAATAGAAAACATTGACAAAAATAAATATGGCAGGATTTGCCCTCCAATACAATATAGAAACAAAGAAGAAAGGGAATCACCAAAGACACAGAAATAATTTTAGATGGATATTTTCTGAAAATTGTGTTGAAACATTATAGTGTCTTTTGTATGTGTAATGCAGGCAACAATTCTGGTTCATTCTCTTGTCTACCTGCAGATCCTATCAGAATAGATTATTATTTCTGCAGATGTCCTCCAATATATCTAGGTAACTGCAAGTGGAAAATGGGTGCTGAGAGGAGAAAGGGAAGCTGCTGTGAACTTTGTTTCTTCAATGGTGAGGAATTTATTTGAACTAATGGAATCAACATGTGGAATTTGTTGATGGATTCGCTTGTATTTTTAAAATCATGTCAATGCATTGTAACATCTTTTTAGTTTTTTTAGTTTTTGTGTGTATGTCTCCTCCTTTCCCTATTTTTTTTTTTTTAAAAAAGTCTTCCCACAATTCAGAAATCAGAAAAATGGGATTACAGTCTTTCTGGGGAATTCCAGACCTTGTCCACTCTGCTGGCAAGCGTGGCTAGGAACATTGTGGGGCTACTGTAGCTATCAAAAGCCCCAAGAATTATAACAGCATCAGAATTTCCCTCCAGCAGCAAAGAGTCATTGTTAGTCAGACAAAAGGTATACTTTGTTCTGCAAACCCCTTACCAGGAAGAACAGAACTAGGTATTCCCAACCCATATGCACTGCAATGCCTTCATGAACTCTCCATCAACATCTTAACCTGCTTACATACTCACCCACATAGTAATCTAATTCCAGTTGCTGGAAACACAGAGAGTCCTCTTGGGGGTTTATTTTGGGAGCCGATGGTCTCTGCCACTTCGGGTTTCTCACTGATGAGAAAAGACTACCTGAAGGAAAGGCAGAAGCCCAGAATAGAGGTGAGCACCAATTCTCTTTTGGCCAGTCCCAAATCCTAAAAAACTAAACAACATACTCTTTACAAGTTCAATCTGCTTGCTGGAAAGAGGAGTAAAAAGAACAAGGCGGTACCAAAAAGGAGAGGTAAAATCCCTATATTAGTATATATTAATGTAAAAAGCCAAGAGCAATCATACTGCTTCGGATAACAGATGCAAAACAGTCTGCAACTAGCTGCTTCACTGCTTTTCCACCGCACCCCAAAATCCCTCAGTCTCATCTGCCTACTGAGCATCCTCCCTATTTTATCTCCATCTAACTCACCAAGAGGAATGTCGTCAGGTACCAGCTGTGTTTCCTTTGCCTCCAGAGACATCTCAGCCTCCACCTCATCCAGAAAAGCCAGTTCCTCCTCAAACTGGGAAGGACCATCTTCCTCTCCATCCCCTCCTCGCGGCCTTTTCCGCTGAGACAAAGTGAGTTGTCCCATGCCAGAGCTTCCTGTAGAAGCCTTCCGTTTGTTTTCCATCTTGGCATTCCTAAGAAAATAAAGAATGTCCCATTGTCAGCAACCAGCCCATTCCCTGGTCAAAGCCAAAGTCTTCCTCTCCATGCCTCTTGGACACATATTCACAGAAGAACAAAATAGGACACGCCAATGTTAGTTATCTGTACTCTACACCTCTGCCACAAGTAGCTGTTTGCATTCTTTGCTCTCCAGGGATTACTACTGGTACCACCAGCTACCTCCCTTCCCTGTCAAGTATGGTTCTGCTTTTCACCCATCCCAGGTACACTACCACATCTATATAGGCTTTATTTATACTGGTGAAAAATACTGCTATCAGACTGCTTCACATCTTATTTCATTCACCCAGTAAGAAGAGTTGAAACAAAGTGCTAATGATGGTACTTGCAGACAAAACATACTGTAAATGGCGGTCAACGAATTTAGATTACAAGGAGGTTACTGTCTGACAGTGGAACAGATTACCTTGGCAAAGCCTGGATGATCATCTGTCAGGAATACTTTAACTGTGGACTTCCTGCCTTTCCAGGTGATATGACTATCTGACTTCTGAGGTCCCCTCCAATTTTACATTTCGATGATTGTACAAGACATATGTAAAATGATCTCTAGATAGTTTTACATATAACAGCCTTAGCAGCTGCAATGATTAATGGTGGGCAGGGGCTTACCTCTTTTCCTTTGTGCCATTTATCCACTCAAAATCCATTTCCCAAACACAGAGGGAACAGACACTCTCAAATTGTCCTCCATGTTGAGAGAAACAACTTGAGCAATGGAAATTTTAAAAAGAAAAACAGTAGAAAGGGAAAGGGTTATGCAGCCCTCAAAACTGCAGCCTCCATACATTTGGAGATGGTCCAGATATCTAGTATGGGAATTTTATCCACAGCCATAATTAAAGCATGTAAGGAAGGATATATCAAATTAGGAACCAACCAGGATCAATAATCTTTCACAGCCAAATGCCCTGACAAATTTACAGGCAGGGATGACACAAAAACAACTATGCCTTAAGCCCCCCCTAAACTCCCAGCTGGGTCATAAGGAGTTGTTATTTTGGCTATCAGAAACAGTAACTGCCTTTGGACTTGCACTGCACGTGTTTCGCCTATTGTTTTAAAGAGCTGCTAGGTCAGTGCTAGACGAACCTTTGCTATGACACAGTAGAACTTTTATTGACATACGGCACTAAAGGGGACAGCAGCCTGATCCAGCTTCAGCCTATGGGCTTCAAAAGGATGTGCCACTCACACCGCAAGTACTGTACAACCACAAGGCTGGCCAGGTATCACTCACTTCCTACTCACATAAACCTCCTCCACAGTCACTCCATTCTCCTCCTTTACACAAGCCACCAGAAACTATGGCCCTGGAAACGTTCCTTTTTTGGACTATAAATCCCAAACCCCCCCAGCCAGCATTGCCACTGGATACGGTGGATTCGGAGAACTGTAGTACAAAAAACAGTAATTAATCTCAAGCTGTTCCAGTTCTCCACAAGGCCCCTCTCCCACGTGTGCCCCAACTCCATACCCTCAAGGCTACTCATGCACTTCATTCCTATCTTGGTGGTGCAAATATGTTGGACCCCACAGACCCCTGAACACTCGGCCCTTCTTCCCTCCCCCTTCCCTCCCTCCCTCCCTCCCTCCCTCCCTCCCTCCCAGGAAAAATAAGCCCCTCTACGGGGTTCATTCGCTTCGCAGACATCTTTCTCACACCGGCTCCTCCCCGCCCCGCCATACGACACCACTCCACTAGCAGACCCCTGGTTCCGCTGCTGCCCCCCCATTCTCCGCAGCGCCCCTAAACACTTCTCACCTCACTCCCTGAGCAGTCTCCCGCCAACAGGCTCAGGGGTGGAGCCTGCTTCCCCAGTGCCTTGTTGCCATGCTAACCTTCTCCTCATTGGTCACCGCCACTGGAGAGTGACAAGGAACCAAACACACTTACTTCCGCGAGCCACCGAATCCAGTACACATGCGCAACACCTTCCTTCGGGAGAGCTATTGCGGCCATATTTAGAGTGGGTGGAAAAGCTGGCGTTCGAAAGCGCAGGCGCAAAAAGTGTCCCTTTTCGGAGGCTGAGGCTTACGTATGCGGGCGGGGCGGGGGGAATACTCGCAGGAATCTTGACAGACGCGTGAACAAGCATAGGCAGAGGTGCACGCGTTTTAGGGGAGCGTGCCCCTTTATGGACTATGCCATGCTGTATGATTTTTAACATGTTTGCCAGATGAAGAAGCTAGTGAAGCTCCGGAAGCTTGCCGCGTGCGTTTTGTGGATTTTAATTGGCTTAAATAAAAGTATCACCGGTTTGTGGGGTTTGGATTTTGTTGTATTTTCCTGCATGGCCGACACAGATACCCTTGCAATGGTTCTCAACCTGTGGGTCCCCAGATGTTTGTGGACTTCAGCTCCCAGAAGCCCTGAGCATTGACCATAGTGGCTGGGGCTTCTGGGAGCTGAAGTCCAAAAAACATCTGGGGACCCACAGGTTGAGAACCAATATTGAGAATGCCCAAGGATTCATTTTCTATTGGCTTCCACATATTTGCCGATTGCAGTCTTGTTCATGTCCCTGGCAACCAGGTCGGGAAGAGTTTTCTGGGACCCTTAGCAATTGAAGTGGGTGATGCTGTCAGGATAGAACTTTGGGATAGAAGTCTAAGGGCCTTTCTGCATTACACGGTTAGAGTGCTATTATTCCACTTTCAACCTCCTGTGGAATTCCGGGGTTTGGAGTTTACTGAGGCCCAAGAGCTCTCTGGCTGAAAATGTAAATGCCCTTCCCTAAACTGCAAACCACATGCTGTTGAAAGTGAAATAATAGCATGCTAACGGTGGCCACTTCCGCACGAGTCTGTTATAGCGCGATGATTCCACTTTCAACATCCTCTGGAATCCTGGGGTTTGCAGTTTCGGGAGACCGCTGGCCCCTCCCGAAACTGCAAACCCCAGATTCCAGAGGATGTTGAAAGTGGAATCATCGCGCTATAACAGACTCGTGCGGAAATGGCCGGTGTAGTGCAGAAAGGCCCATAGATGCCATCCAGCAAAAGAAACAGCAGGGTTGCCAAATGCAGCAGGACCCATATGCTCCCACATTCTGCACAACCATCTTCTCAAAGAACCTCTAATCAGGCAACTCCATACATGTCTAGTCAGATGTAGGTAACATAAAGGTCGTGGTGTTTATCACTAGTTAAGATGTGTAGGAATACAGGAATACCTCAGTTGGAAAAGCAGCATGCGTTCCTGGCCATTACTTCTTCGACACAAAATCTGGTACCAGAGGCAGAATTAACAGGAAAAGCAGAGAGATGGGTTCCTGAACCACAAAAAAGAAGAGCAGTTCAACCTTTTCCAGCAACCTTTTCCTTCAAAACTAGAACAATGTGCATGTGAAAGGAAACAAGTCAGGTAAACCTTGCAGAAGTACACAAAAACGTTAGAGGTGACTCGGAAAACTTCTACCACTCCAGTTGTGTAAGGATTTCCATACTGGTGGCCAAATTGATAGATCTAGTCTTTTCTAACATGCAGAGGGTAGTTGGTGAGGCTGCTCTACTTTTCTGTTATTCATGCATGCTTGAGATACTAGAGGTACCTGTTGTTTGTCTTGGCTGTTGCAGGCATTCATACATACCTACAGTAGGATCATCCCATTGTTTTCTAGTTTTATTGCATTGTTTATTGGAGACTTGCTGCAAACCACAAGTCTGTGTTTCTCCAGGCCTCTTTTGGCATCTCTCAGTGTTGATGCTGCTAAAAAAAACTTCCAACTGGACAGAAAACAAGGAGGAAAAGGTGGTGACTGGGCAGGCATAAAAAGTCTTTGTTAAAAAAAAAAGCGCTTCCTTGTAAGAGGCTTTGTTAACTGATGAATGCCTGTACAGTCTAACAACACAATCCTATGCATGACTATATAGGGGGGAAATTCCATTGTTTTCAGTTAATACCCTTCTGGTAAATGTGAAGAAAATGTAAGAGGAAATCTCTCTTCTTCCCAACCTTTCTCCCCTAACTTCCTTCTTTTCTTCAGATTAATTTATACAGTTGGCCTCCCACTTTCACAGGGGCTAGGGGTGCGGGATTCTCACAAAAGTAGAAAAAAACACAAATATCTCTAGGTCCCTCTTCCCTTGGATGCGGGGGGGGGGGCTTGAGAAGGTGTTTATGATGCCAGGCAGCAGCTGGCAGAGGTGTTTCTCCACTGGAAAAACCTTGTCCCAGGGTCTACAATTTTGATATTAAATATGATTCAATGTGCCTGAGAGGTCACCAGATGGGCACGTAGGCAGGCATGGTCAAAAGACCAAAAACCGGGTCAGGCCAGTGAAATCCCCAGTCACATAGCCCCAGGAAACCTCAAGATGTGTAAACCAACAATAAACTAATGGTCCTCAGCCCCTGAGATGCTGACTTGAGGGGATTAGCATGTCTACCCCAAGTTGAGCAAATATTCCATCAGGCGAGGATCATTTACATGAAGTCACACCACAAACTAACACAGCCGAAGATCCTGAGAATTTGGCAACACCTCACAATCCCATCACACAAAGGAAATTACCACTGTGGAGCTTCGTGCCCACTGGAACACCCATTGTTCTCCCCTGGAAAGGATTAGCCCTCCAGGTACCTTTTCCCCTATAAATAGTCCCAGTTTTTGACCAGTTCTTTGGATCATTCCCAGTCATCCCAGCAGGCCGTTTCTCCATCCGTTGAGTGATCCCCTCAGCCCTCTCCGTGCTGAGCCCGACTTCTCTGCTGTTTTTCCCGGACCAAGGACTTCAGGACAAAGGTGAAATATCACTCCAGCTACACTCCTTCAATATTCCCCTATGCAGTTTCCTCTCTTTTGCTTCTTAATAGCTCTTGGGTGCGTGTGCGAGTGATTGCTGCATGAGATTTTTATTCAATAAAATCATTTATTGGACATTTTTGTTTGCTTTTTGGCTTGGCCTGACCCCGTAAAAACTGGGTAAAAGACCCTGCTAGGTTACCCTGCCTCTCACATTGCTATTGCTTGTGCTCTGGCTAGTTTCCATTCCCCATCACTTGGAGCACATTGAGGTGTCCCCCAAGGGACCCCAGAAGTCATGGTAACAGAGGAGAAGCATTAGCTGTCCAGGCAGTGGCTGGTGAAGGAAGAGGAGGAGGACCAGAGACAGGTATTTTAGGAGGTACATGGTCTGACCAGAGCTGCTGAAAGAGAAAGTTCCCCTGGGAAAGAAGCACTTGAAGTAGAGGTGGTGGTGGTGGTGGTTGGACCTGCACTTGCAAGGAACATGTTCTTTGCTGGCAAGAAGCCAGTCCACTGGCTTGTTCTCAGACACCTTCACATGCAGGAACAGGCTCCCTCTTTGCCTCTTCTTCAAGTCCTGGCCACTTTGTTGTGTAGCAATTGGGCAGATCTCATATTGCTGTCCATATTTACACAAATATGAAATCTGTGAATACTTATATATATGCAAAAGTTAAACCCATGAATGTGGAGGGCCAACTGTAGTTCTTACTTTACCTTAGAGACTCCTCCTGTGCCTTGCTTTTTTTCTTAAGAAAAGCTTAATAGATTGGATATCAGCACTGGATTATAGTGCAGAAGTATCATGCAGTCCTCCCAACATTATGTGCATAACAACAATGGGCTACTTTGCAGGGCTGACATGATTCATTATTTCCTCACAGTGCCACTCCCTGTATCCTATATGGATGCAATATTGGTTTTTATTTGAATTGGCAGAGATTTTTTTAAAATATTTACAAATGGAGTGTAGTGGGAAGAGAACCAACTGTATTTGCATGAAGTGGGACCTGAACTAGAAAGAGTGTGAGCTCCTTCCTTCTTCTCGTATGCCTTCAAGCCAATCCCATTTTATGGTGATCCTATCACAGTGTTTTCTTGGCAAGATTTATTTGGTGGAAGTTTGCAGTGCTCTCTTCTAATGCTGAAAAAGTCTGACTTGCCCAGAATCACCCAGTTGGTTTCAGTGGTGGAGTGGGTAATCCAGCTTTCATTTTTTTGGAGGCCTAATCCAGTACTTTAAACCACCATACCACCCTGGACCTTATTGCTATTGCTACCCATTATTTAGGCCTGGAAATCTACTAAAGTCACAGCTACATTAAACTTCAGGATTTCTCAGTGGGCATTAATACTACTCTTTGAGGCACCAGATCCTGTCTGATCTTGGAAGCTAAGCATGGGAGACTGCCAATGAATACCAGGTGCTGTAAGCTTATACTTCAGAGGCAGCAACTGGCAAAACCATCTCTTAAGTATTTGTTGCCTGAGAAAATCCTATGAAAAATCCATGAGGTCACCATAAGTCAACAGATGACTTGAAGACACATACGCATCAGGGGAGACCAAAGAATAGGTTCAAAATGACTAGCTCTACTCTCTGTTGCTGTTGGCTCCCATGTATGTGGAGCAGTGAATCCATGCCAGGTTTTGGACGGCTTTGAAAGAGCTCTCCAAAGTGCTGAACTGATTTGGAAATAGTGTTAAACTCCTTGGACATGGCTCCTCAGAGGCCTGGATTAAAAACCTGGAGTGGATTAGGCATCTCACTGATACGGTAGTTACTAGCTACCAGTGGCACTGCCCACACTTTGTCAATAATAGTCATGACTATACACACTGAAAGGTGGTAGGAGACCTGTGTCCCACAGACCTGTGGGGCAGAATAGTGCCTGAACATGTTGCCTCATATAATAGGTTCTACGAAGGCTAGACACTGAACATTTTTGAAAGCTGAAAGCTGGTTAGTAGACTCCCTGACATGGTATGCGGGGAACTACATCCATTAATGAAGTGGTGAATCTGGCCATGAGCACAAAGGCAATTGCCTGTTAGATAACACTGCCATGAGCATCCTTTTGAGTTCAACAGAGCTCTCCTTCAACTTGCATGTTGAGACAAAAATATTCCAGAAGGATAGCCTATAGGGAAGATGTAATAATTTTGGCATCTTAATTTGTAATTTTTCCACCTTTGTGACTTTTTTAAAAAGACAGGGCGGCCTGATATTAGGCCCATGACATGGGCCAGATCTGCTAGGGGCTCTGTTGCCAACCTGTGGAGCAAGCTTGATCTGACTGCAGGTATGCAGACAGGAAGGAAATCTAAGGGCCAACCCCACCATTAGCCAGAATGAGATGGCTGTTTCAGACAACAAGTACTGGGAAACAGCTGCACCCCACCAGCCATTTTTCCTGAGCTCCCAAGCATCTTGCTCACTTAGGCCATTTCTGCACTATACTGTTATAATGCTATTTTTCCGCTTTCTTCTGCATGGTGGGTAACACTATCTATTTGCCAATGTTGAGGAAAAATTCAACTGCTAGTCCAATAGGCTTCTGTATGTGGATTAGAGGTATATGTGAGTGTGTGCTATCTTGCACTTTGCCTTGGGCAGCAAAAAAAAGTCTTCAGCCAGTCTGGCATACTCTGCAAATGAGAAAACAGTGAAAAGAGCAAGGAGAATGAGCAAGGAGAAATAGACACCATGGTATAGTGGTTTGGAAACTAGCGGACCTAACCTAAAAATGGCATGTTATCGGTCTTGATTTATATTACCTACAAACATGGTTTGACTGGTAAAATGTGCAACAAACAGCTTCCAGAATTTCCTAATTGTTTCAGCTTTGAAAAAGAAAAATCGTATTAATTTTTAAGTACTGAAGTTGACATTTGTCATCTTGTATTCACGAGACCCAATGTGGTGTAGTGGTCTTGTTGGGTAGCCCTCCATATTTCAGTATGGGAAATGTAGTCATAGTTAATTAGCTGCTTGCTTGTAACCAAGGATGGGAACCAGAGACCGTTAGATAAATAAAGCAAGGAATGCAGCACTGATAAGAACTACCAGCCTAAGCTGGCCCCTTTCAAGGTCTCTTGCTGTGTGAAGAGAATCTTTTGCTTGTAATGTTTGGTTTCTGCTAATTGCTTTCAGTCCACTTACCGAAGTCCTGTACAACGCATCGCACTCCTAATAAATAGTGTATTAGCACTGTTACATTTGTGTGTGTGATTTCGGTTCCTGACAGGTTTGACTGTTGAACTAAGACCCTTGAGCCCAGGGTTCAGTTCCCTGCTTGGTAATGGAAACCCACTGAGTGATCTTGGGCACATCACACATTCTTAGTTCCAAAAAACCCTGTGATAGATTCACTGTAGGGAAGCCATAAGTAGAAATGACTTGAAGACACACAACAACAGAATGAATGGTGATTTTTAAACACTCCTGCCCTACATGGAAGTGAGGGTAAATTGACAAATTAATGGAGTGCTCAGAAGTGAGGAGGAGTTGAGCCTAAGCAAAGTTTGAAAGCAAAGTAATAAAGTCCTTTTCTTGGGACTTCTTGGGACCTTTTCTTTGGCCATTTCCACACTAGACTGTTATAGTGCTGTTATTCCACTTTCAACATTCTATGAAATCCTGGGGCTTGTAGTTTAGGGAGGGGCCTCAAAGGCAACTTCCCTAAACGGCAAACTCGAGGATTCCATAGGATCTTGAAAATGGAATAATAGCACTGCAACAGTCTAGTGCGGAAATGACCTTTGTTACATTACGGTTGCAAGTTGACAAACAATAAACTTTCCCCCTTTTGTACGTTATTTTTATATTTGTAGGGATGCAGCCTCCTGAAACGCTGGAGGAGGCATACTGTGAGTCAAAAGCTGCCCTGCACTCCTGCTGTCTTGTATTCTGTTGGGACATGGAACTGACTGATGGTAGGAAAGCATGGAACCAACAGTATGTTGTTTTCACACGTAGTATTCAGGTTTGTTAAAGGGAACTAAAAGTACCCGCTTTAGTTATTTCTAAGAAATGGGAAAATAAAATGTTAGTTTAAAAAAATGCATTCTTGATAGTGTCTAATTACTTCTGGGAGCTTAGAACTTTTCTAAGTAACTTTCTCAACTCTGGGCCTAAGGTGCCTTCAGAACCCTGATCCAGCACTAGACAGGGCGATTAGAAATATTCTGATTGTGACTGCGCTGTAGGCCACTCAAAATAAGAAGGTTAGGTTATTAAGTATCCAAATAGGAAGACAATATTGCGACTAAGTTGTGCCACAGTGTGCTGGCATCCATTTTTAGCTGCAAGGCAAAATTCATCTTTCAGGTTTTTTATGATCTGCGTGAATTTCTGCAAACCCTGCCCAATGGTGTATAGTAGGTTGGGTTCCCATGTAAACCCCCCATTGTGAAAAAGCTTCCCTTTTCTTTGCCACTTCAAGCAAAAGCACTTCCTTTTACCCACTGTTTCTTTATTGTTGTTTGGGTTTGTTTGCTTAGTTCATTGGCTTGCATATTTTTTACAGTGTACTTGCATAAAAAGCACAGAGCTTACAGTGAGAGGTAGTTCCTAACTGGAAAGTGAACTCAATTCTGTTTCTGAAGGTTCTGGGTTCAAAAGTTACCTATAGCCAAGTGCTTCATTTTTTTCAGCCACTCTGCCTTCTCAGAGTGTCTCACTTCAGTTAGAATACTATTGTTCATAATGTTAAATAACAATTTGAACAAAAGAGGCACATGTCTATCTTTTTGTCCAAACTATGTACCACTTTGTTGTTTCTGTGTGCCTTCAAACTCTTTCAGACCTCTCATGATGCTAAGATGAACCTACCATGGGGTTTTCTTGGCAGGATTTGTTCAGACAGGGTTTGCCTTTACCTTTCCTGAGGATGGGAGAATATGATTCACCCAAGGCCACCCAATGGGTTTCCATGGCTGATTGGGGATTTGAACTCTGATCTTCAGAGTCATAGTCCAATGCTCAAACCACTACATCACACTAGCTCCCATGTACCATTTTTACTGTACAGTCATCCCTCCACGTTCGCTAGGATTAGGGGCACAGGATCCTTGTGAAAGTGAAAAAATCGTGAACAACTCTAGGCCCTCCCAAACATATTTAATGTATGATCACCAAGTTCAACCCACCATGGATTCCTTTGAGGCATCAGGGTTCCTTTCCAAGGCAGAAGTGGGTGGCTGGTGAGGCTTGCTGCCACCTCCACTGCTGCCCCACACCATTTTGAATTGGGACTTACAAGCTTCGTTCACAGCTTCTCAGTCTCACAAGGCTTGCAATCCCTATTAAAAATGGCATAGGGAGGCAGCAGAGGTGACAGCAAATAATTTGCGAATAATCAAATCCTCAAAAGTGAAACCCACAAATGTGAAGGGCTGACTGTACTTAAATTAGCCACCTTTAGGCTTTTTGGGGGGGGGGGACGGGGAGCAGTAATGGAGCAGAACCACTGTTTGTTCCTGAAGGGGCTGGGCCACTTCAGGATGAGTTTAACCAGGATTTAAACATTTGCAAGGATAAGGAGTGCAGGACTCTCACAAAGTTGAAAAATTATAAATATCAAAATACACATGTGTGTTTGTGGGAAGGGGACAGAGGTATGGTGGAGAGAGTGGGCACCCAGGATCCAAACTTGGTCAGAGAAAGGAGAAGGAAAAGGGATGGGTCAGCATAGTGGCCCTATATCTTTCCTCTCACCATCTCCTTTCCTGGGTATGGGAGGGTATTGGGAGAGGGTTGTGGTGCTGAAAAATGGGACTGCGAGCTGTTCTTAGCAGGCCAGGATGCAGCTCGTGGAGGAGGAGGAGGACCAGAGGCAGATTTTTAAAGGGTTGTGCAGCTTGATCAGAGCCACCAAGAGGGAAAGCTCCTCCTGAAAAGAAGCATCTGAGGTTGAAGGGGCCTGACTTTGAAGAAAATTGCAGATAATCAAATCTGTGAAAATCAAACCCATAAATATGGGGGGCCAATGGTAATTGTGTGAGCAATGTACCATGCAGTTTGGTTAGTGCCAGAGGCTGCCCGAAGCTTTGGCAGCAAATACCTGTATCTGTTTCCTTCACAACCTCCCCCTCCCATCAAGGCACATAGCATCCAAGGCCAGCCAGTCATTTTAATGTCTGAGGTAGCCACAACAGTCTCTCATCCTCTCTGGAAGTAAAAATACAGCAATAATAAATGACTAACAACTAATTAATAATAAATTAATAACTTTCAATCACTAGTAAGCTGTGAGTTTGGCCATAAAAGGCAAGATACAGAATGGATAGGATAGAGGGTAAAGGTAGAGGAGGGTGATCAGTTTGAAAATGCAGAAAAAAAGAGAAGGTAATTGGTATTTGGGCCAGCTTGATCCTTCATCACACTGGGCTTGTTGCTTAAGAAGAGGTGGGTGCAATCCAACATTTCTCTTCGACTGATGGCAGAGGGCCCCAGCAACTGGGCACTTCAGTGAGCTGTGGTTTAATAAAAGGAACTTTTCCACAGAAAAAGTACACAAGTATCCTTATAGTTAACAGTTTTATAAAGGGAGCTCTCTATTTTCTCATAATTCAGAAATAACTAAGACAGTCTGTTGCCTTTTAGTTACTTTAAACAACAGTGCTATTTCATACAAAACACATCCAAAGAACTATAACAGTGTGCTATAGAAACAGTAACAATGCTCAAAAAGATGTGATGATACATCACATTTTTAGTGATGCTACATCCCTTGACTTTTAACATTTCCGCACGACACTCTTATAGCATGAAGATTCTATTTTCTTTTTTCTTTTTTTTAAAATAGTTTTATTTTGATTCAAAAAGAAAAAGAAATACAAACATCCACAAACATATTACAAACATATTACACATATTAATTCTTACATTCCCCACCACCCATTTCCCCCAGTGCAAAATCTTCCTTTCTAACACATCATCAAGAAAAATATTCTCCACCACCCAAAACAATCACCCATGTTAAAAATAAATTACCAACCTCCTCTTTTCCCTCCCCCCTTCTGAAGACTCGAGGGTATCCTTTTACCTTATCTATTTTTCCTTCTTTTACCTATCTATCTCTAATTTTCCTAAACCTTTTTCTTTTTCTTATTTCCAATTCAATTCCTTATTCCTTATTACTTCTTAAACTTCTAATTCTTAATTTAAAAATAATACCGCTTTTTCTCCCCAGCATTTTTTCCATATAGGGAGTACTGCTTCCCATTCTTCAAGAGTTTTCTTTTTCTGATTTTCTTTTAACGACTCAATAACAATATCTGCTTCCGTCATGTCATATAACTTAAACAACCAGTCTTTCAATGTTGGAACAATTTTTTGTTTCCAGACTTTAGCATAGAATATTCTTGCTGCAGTTATCATGTATAGTGTTATTTTCTTTTGTGACTTATTAATACCTAATTCATCAATCATATTAAGCAAATAGATTTGAGGTGTCAAATCAAATCTTTTTCTTAATACTTATTGTATTATATTATGTATCATTTCCCAAAATCTTTTTGCTCTTTTGCATTTCCACCACACATGATAAAATGTGCCATGTTCCATGATGATTCTATTTTCAACCTCCTGTGGAATCCTGGGGTTTGCAGTTCCAGGAGCAGCCAGCTAGCCCCTCCTGAAACTGCAAACCCCAGGATTCCATAGGAGGTTGAAAGTGGAATCATTGCACTATAAGAGTGTCGTGCGGAAATGGCCTTTGTCATAGCTTCATTTACTAAAATAAAAAAATACAATTTATCCATTATTTGTGTTCAGTTACTTTCAGACTGTGATCTGGGCTCTTACTGCACCATGCCTCAATAGGGCATTGTTCCATTTCAATTCCAGCATTGCCATTTCTATATGGTATTGGGTTTTGACTGCTCTCTACCTCACCCCTTCAGCTTTAGCTGATGAGTAGTGTTATTGCCACTGGAGTTCCCTCCGCATTGGTGCATCATTGGTGAGTCCTTTTCCTCACCTTTTCCCTGCCCCACAGCTCATGATTGATCGGGGGGGGGGGTGTTGTAAGTCTTACTAGTGCAGCAATGCTATTGCGTTTTTGCGCTATAATGTTAAAATGTATTTTTTAAAAAAGGAGAAATGTAAAATATACATGGAGAGGTGATAGCTTTTGAATTTGCCATCCCATGGAAGTATCTAAGGGAGCTACAACCGGGGAACGCCCCCACACCATGTATGTCCACTCCTGGATTGGCGATGACAGGAAGTGCTATCAAATGCTATTATCATAGATAATCATAGAATCCTAGAGTTGGAAGAGACCACAAGGGCCATTGAGTCCAACCCCCTGCTATGCAGGAACACCCATCAAAGCATCCCAACAGAGGGCCATCCAGCCTCCGCTTAAAAACCTCCAAAGAAGGAGACTCCACCACACTTCGAGGCAGCATATTCCACTGCTGGACAGCTCTGACCGTCAGGAAGTTCTTCCTGAGGTTCAGAGCTGATATTGAGAAGGAATTCAGGTATTGAGAAACCGCACTCACTTGGCTGATGGGATTGTGATAGGAAAGGATGCCATTGCCGGAATTTTTTTGGCAATGAAAAAGAGCGGATTTCCAACACATGGGGACACAAAAGCAGCTGGTTAGTGATGACATCGTGCAATAGCATGCATTGCTCTGGCAGGGTGACAACTTCTTGTGGTAAGGGCCCTAGACTATGTTTCGGAACTGACTGTGAGGACATAGGCAATAGACAGGAAACTTCTTGTTCATCCTCTTGCATATGTATTCAGGTCTGAAATAAACTGCCCAAAATTATTCTAAAACACTTCTGTTCAGATGGAACCCAGAGATATTTTGTTTTAATTATTTGCTGTGCTTGATTTTAGATTGTTCAATAGCCTCTTCCCTGAGCTTAGGAGAAGTTTTTTTTTCCAACTGCAGTTCCCATGCTGGCTGCAGCATTCATGGGGCTGCCATCCAAAAAGGAGCATTTGGGAAAGTTCTGTCCCATTGTCAAATCCTAGATTATAACATGTGAGATGTAATTTGCCTCCAATTGGTGGAGAAAATGTGCTTAAGATATCCAGAGCTTGGGAAAAGGAATGTTATTTGCTAGATAAACAGGGTAATCTGTGAGTCTCTTGCTCTGTTGATTAGTATCAGTGACCCTAAAGGCAATTGTAAATTGTGGGGTAAACAAAGCACTTTAAAGGAAAGCAGAATCAGTGATACAGAATGCACAAAAGATGGTTTGTTATGGCAGAAGAGAAGGATTAAAATACGGCCCTAGACTAGAAAGTCCCTCAAATATATACTTCCCAATACAGCCTTTTCCGTTTTTTATGGTACTTTGCAATCTCTCGTTATCACACCTGACCTATTGTCAGAGCCAGCTGAGATCTTTGCTAATCCATTTTAGCTCTTTTTATAGTTCAAATGCCTTTATTCTTCAGGCTCACCTTATCAAAACATCACGGGTTGTTACTTCATGTTTCCTTTTCTGTTCCAACCTATCTTTCCCCCTTGCATACACTGCAACACTTCATAGAAGACAACCAGGATGCATGTGACTGAGCAACATCAGAGTGCGGTCAAGATGACAAAAGTTGTTAAGGAGGAAGAATACACAAGCTAGGAGACACTGCATGAGTTTGCTTTTGCCTGAGCCTACTGGGAAGGGCAAGATTTCATCTTCTCTTCTCCTTGTCCCTCCTCATTGTATTAACTGAGTGCAAACTATTTTTACACTTTGAACTAAGTTTGCAGCAAGTGAAGTCAGCTGAAGACAAAAGCCATTTCTGCACTAGCCTGTTATAACGCTATTGTTCCACTTTCAACCTCCTACGGAATCCTGCAGTTTGCAGTTTAGAGAAGGGCGCTGCCCCCTCCCTAAACCGCAAACCACAGGATTCCATAGGAGGTTGAAAGTGGAACAATAGTGCTATAACAGGCTAGTGCGAAAATGGCCAAAGGGGAAAGTGGGATAAAGAGAGAGAAACTGGGACATTTAAACACAGTTGAAAAAGTGGGACATCAGAGAATTGATCAGAACTGTCCCAGCCAAATCAGGGCAGTTGAAAGGTATGCCCTTGCCAACCAGTTAAAACCTGTCTGATGATTTTTAGACTGGTTGATAGCCGTTGGTGTGCACCTAGGGAAGGCATTGGATCAGATTTGGGCTTTTTTCATGTTGTTGTTTGTGTGCTTTCAAGTCATTTCTGAGTTATGGTGACCCTAAGATGAACCTCTCATGGGTGTTTCTGGGGCTGAGAGTGTGTGATGTGGGTCCAAGGTCACCCAGTGGGTTTCCCATGGCTGAGTGGGGAATCAGGGTTGTAGTCCTGGCCTCAAACCACTACACTACATTGGCTCATATTGCACGATTACAGTTGGTCCTACACATGTGTGAGTTTGACTTTCATCGATTTGATTATTTGTGAGTTTCTTCAAACCCAACCTCCTCACTTCAGGAGCTTCTTTTCCAGGGAAACCTTCCTTCCCAGAACCTCTGATCAGGCCACATAGCCCTTTAAAAACCCATCTCTGGTCCTCCTCCTTCACCAGCTGCTCTTTGGCCAGCTAAGGATGGATCTCAGCCCCATTTCTCAGCACCACAAATCCTCTCGCAATGCCACCCCACACCCCAGGAAGGAGATGGAGTATAGGGCCACCATGCTGACTGCCCCCTTCCTTGACTTAGTTTGGATCCTAGGTGCCTGTTCTCCCCACCATGTCTTGGCCCCCATCCCACAGACACACATAGACATTTTGATATTTGTGATTTTTCAACTTTTACAAGGGTCCTGCACCCCTAACCCTAGAGAATGCACTTTGAAACCACTTTAACTGTCACGACTCCACTCGTGCAATACTGGGATTTTAAATAGCTCATAAAACTACAAATCCCAGGATTCCATTAGATGGAGCCATGGCAGTTTCTGTAGCATCAAAATGCAACAATAGTGTACTATAGTGCAAAAAAGACCAATTGTTTAGAATGTGAAAGACACTTAGGTCTGGTAGCTCTATGATTAGGCAGTATGAGGTCTCAAACAGCAGATACCAAAGGACGTGAACCGTAAAAGGCTGAGCACAGAGTTTTGTGTTACAAGCCAGCAGCCCTGCATACCCTAAACTTGCTGCTGTCCTCATGTACAGTGGCAGATGCATAGCCCCAAACATTTCACAAATGAAAATCAGGACACATGTGGCCAAGAAACAGCAGAGTGTGGTCAAGATGGCCAAAGTTGTTAAAAGTTGTCCAAAGTTATTAAGTTGATCACACAAACCAGGAGAGGCAGCCACAGTTTGCTTTTGCCTGAGTCTACTGGGAAGGGCAGATTTCACCACTCCCATCTCTTCTCCCCCACCCCCTGCTGAATTGACTGAGTACAAACTACTTTTGAACTTTGAGCCCAGTTTGTACCAACTGAAGTAAGCCACGGTCAAAGGGGGAAAGTGAGGGAAGAAGAGAAAAACTGGGACCATTTATAAAGCAGCTGAAAAGTGACACAGCAGAAGATTAATCAGGACTCTCTCTGCCAAATCAGAACAGCTGGAGAGTACACAGATATGGTTTCTGTCCTTCCTGCCATGCCGCTTCCAGTCCGTTTGGCCTTTGTCCATAGAATGAGTATGTGGCACCATTTTGCCAGTCACCGCTGGGGGTAAAATGACTTAGAATCATAGAGTTAGAAAGACCCCAGGGGCCATTGAGTCCAACCCCCTGCTATGCAGGAATACCCATCAAAGCATTCCCAACAGATGGCCATCCAGCCTCTGCTTAAAAACCTCCAAAGAAGGAGACTCCACCACACTCCGAGGCAGCATATTCCACTGCTAGACCGCTCTGACCATCAGGAAGTTCTTCTTGAGGTTCAAGTGTAATCTCCTTTCCTGCAGCTTGAATCCATTGCTCCTTGTCCTAGTCTCTGGAGCAGTAGAGAACTGCTCCCTCCTTAACATGACATCCCTTCAAATATTTAAATGTGGCTTTAATGTCCCCTCTTAACCTTCTCTTCTGCAGACTAAACATACCCAGCTCCCTAAGGCGTTCTTCATAGGGCATGGCTTCCAGACTCTTCACCATTTTGGTCGCCCTCCTCTGGACGTGTTCCAGCTTGTCAACATCCTTCTTGAACTGAAGTGGCCAGAACTGGATACAGTATTCCAAATGAGGCCTAACCAATGCAGAATAAAATGGTACCATTACCTCCCTCGATCTAGACACCATACTCCTATTGATGCAACCAAGAATCGCATTGGCTTTATTGGCTGCTGCGTCGCACTGCTGACTCATGTTCAGCTTGTGATCTGCCAAGACTCCTAGATCCTTTTCACACCTACTGCTATCCAGCCACATGTCCCCCAGCCTACACTTGTGACTTCCATTTTTTCTGCCCAAGCGCAGGACCCAACATTTCTCTATGTTGAAATTCATTTTGTTAGTTTTGGCCCAGCTCTCCAATCTGTCAAGGTCGTACTGAAATTTTATCCTATCCTCTGGTGTATTAGCAACCTCTCCCAGTTTGGTATCATCTGCAAATTTAATCAGCATGCCCTCCACTCCCTCATCCAAGTCATTGATGAAGATGTTGAATAGCATTGGGCCCAGGACAGAACCCTGTGGCACCCCAATAGTCACCTCTCTCCAGGACAAAAAGCAGCCATTGGTGATCACTCTTTGGGTGCAGTCAATCAACCAATTCCAAATCCAACTAACAGTAGCCCTGCCCAGCCTGCATTTTACTTGCTTGTTTGTAAGAATGTCATGTGGAATTTTGTCAAAGGCTTTACTGAAGTCAAGATATGCTACATCTACAGCATGCCCTTCATCTATCAAGCTTGTAACCCTATCATAAAAAGAGATAAGATTAGTCTGGCATGACTTATTTCTAAGAAATCCACGCTGGCTTTTAGTGATTATGGCATTGCTTTCTAAGTAATTACAAACTGACTGTTCAATGATTTGCTCTAGGACCTTTCCTGGAATTGATGTCAGGCTTACCGGGCGATAATTATTAGGATCCTCTTTTTTCCCCTTCTTGAAGTTGGGGACGACATTTGCCCTCCTCCAGTCTGCTGGGACTTCTCCTGTTCTCCAAGAGTTCTGAAAGATTATTGCAAGTGGTTTAGCAATGACTTTTGCTAGTTCTTTTAATATCCTTGGATGTAATTCATCTGGCCCTGGGGACTTGAATTCATCTAGTTTAGCCAGATATTCCTGTACTACTTCTCTACTTATTCTGTGCTGCATTTCCCTCGCTTCCTCACCTGCTCCTCATGCCGCAGGTTGGGTACTTCTATCCTTTTGGGAGAAAACTGAGGCAAAGAAGATATTAAATAGTTCTGCCTTCTCACTCCTCCCCCCGTTATTAATTGGTCACCTTCTCCATGTAGTGATCCTATCATTTCCTTGTTTTTCCTTTTGCTGCGGACATATTTAAGAAAGCCCTTTTTATTGTTTTTGGTGTCTCTGGCAAGCCTGAGTTCATTCTGCGCTTTAGCTTTTCTAACCTACTCCCTACATCTCTTGGCTATTTGCTTGAATTCCTCTTTGGTGGTTTCACCATTTTTCCATTTCCTGTACGTGTTTCTTTTAACACCAGCTCAGCTGAGAGTTCTTCAGTCAACCATTCCGGTTTCTTTAGACACCTGCCATTTTTCCTCCTTATTGGCACAGTTTTCAATTGTGCCTTCAGTATCTCACTTTTAAGAAACTCCCATCCATCACGAACAACTTTCTCTTTTAGTATTCTTGACCACAGGACTTGGGCTGGCCCTGTGTGGGACTTGAATATGGGAGCAAGATATCTGGTCGAGAGCTATTGTTTGCTAGGGCGGAAGGAAAGGGCTTTTCTTTCATGGTGGTCAGACTGTAGAACACATCACTTAAAGGTGTTCAGCTGATTCTCTCATTTCCTAGTTTTAATAATATACTTTGGATTGTTGGATTATATTCATTTAGAATTCAGTCAAGGCTGCATCTTTTGTTCCACTTAAATGTGTCGATGAATTACGACAGCCTAGCAAAAAGATTATCTTATCAACATCTGCCACTGGATAGGGGCCCTGTTCTTATCTAGTATAAATGTTAATTGTGTGTAGAAATTTAACAAATGCTTTTGCATTTCTAAACTTTGTCAGTGTCGTAGATATGGATATGTCAAAGGTGGGATAACTATGCATCTGATTTGATTTGTTCAGTTAAAAAGATTTGGTCATTTGATAACTCAGTTTCTGATAAAGTCTTATTGAATGTGTATATTAGAAAAACACAAACATGATTTAATTATCAATGTTACTGATAAAACTCAGGCAAATTACAAAAACAATTTATTTTAAAGTTAATGTGAAGCAATAAAACTGAAGGAAAGAACTTTAATTTTCCACTAAATCTAAGCTACAAAAAGTCAAATCAAACAGAACACTAGTCTCAAAAGCTTCCTTTACAGCATTGCAATGTTAAAACACAAACATGCACATGCATATATGGTGACACCTTATTGTTAAACTTTTTATTGCAGAAATGAATAAATGTGTATGTACTTTTTCCCTATAAATCTTTTTGGTTGATTCCTATAAAATGCCCTGTTAAATTTGTCAATCTGGTTAATAACGCTGTTTCCCACACCATCTGAAATTACTGTCAAATATGTGAAATGCTTCTTGTTGTTTTTTATCTCCTTGTGACTACCAATAGATCTTCCGTTTCTATTTCCCCTTTCAGATAACTTAACATGACTTCATCTAGACCCTGTTTCCTGCAGTTCTGCAAGGCTTGCAGTAAACTCCCACTCTTCAAGAAGCAGCCTAGGGAGCTAGTTCCAAAGACACTGTTTTATGTCAAGCCAGACTCCTTGTTCATCTGCCTCCTTTATTGTCCAGAAGAGTGGTTCTTAACCTTTCTTTATTGGTGACTCCCTGTAAATATGATTTGTTGTCAGGGTCCCTTAAGACTTAACTCAAGAGTTAAATTTACATTTATATATTCAAATGTTTATTTAAATATTCAAATATTTGTTTATTTAAGGCTTCTGGAGACTAGGGCCATTTCTGCACTATACTGTTACAGTGCTATTATTCCACTTTCAACATCCTGTGGAATTCTGGGGTTTGTAGTTTACTGAGGCCAAAGAGCTCTCTGGCTGAGAATTCAAAATGCCCCTCCCTAAACTGCAAACCCCAGGATTCCATAACACGTTGAAAGTGGAATAATAGCACTATGACAGTGTAGTGTGGAAATGTTCTAGGATTCAAGTCTCTGCTCAGACTTTGGGTGACCTTGGGCAAGTCCCTGTTGCTGATGCAGCTGTTGGTATCCAGCAGTAGGGTTTGCAGAGCCCCTGTGAGGGCTCAGAGGACCCCCAGGAGTTCCCAGATCCCAAGTTAAGAACCACTGGTCCAGATCCTCAGATAGAGAAGATGTGGTCTGTGGTTGATGCAAAACTGTCATTCTCATCATCTGTCATCACTGACCGTGATGGCTAGGGCCATCAATTCATCAATATTTGGAAGGCCAGACATTGTCCTCTGCAGTCTGCATACCGGGTTGGATTCAGACATAGTTGTACTTGAATCAGACCTATTGAAATTAATGAGGTTTACTTTGGTCATGACAAACCTCAGGTCCCATTGGTCAAAGTGTAGCTAAAATGTAATGATAGGTAGAGTGTGCTGTTTCACAGAAGGTAATCCTTTTTTCAAAAAGATGAACGGTTTCTAAAAGACCTGTCCAGTTTAAAGATAAAAAGAACAAAAGTGGGGGGAGTAGGGTCCTTGAAGTTACCAAATAATGATAACCTTCTGGACAGTAGAGTAACCAAGGAGGCACACAAATCACCTAGCTGGTCTTCCCCGTATGTTGAGATGTATTATATTTCTGTTTACATTGGAACCATGATATCTAAATTAGAAACTCCATACAGAAATCAGCATGCTCACTTTTTTCTCCCCAATCTGTGTCCTCCCTTGTCCTTACATGGCTACCTTTCTGAACAGGAATAGCTAAGGTTCTAGACAAGGACTTCTTGTATGGCAACATTTTGCCTTTTCCATTCTTCTCCCACTGTCATGGCTCCCACTCTCATTACTCCTGGTGTCCATCAGTATCTGGAAGACTGTGATATTTAGAGTATTTCCTGCATATTATACAATATAAGTGAGAAATAGAAGATCAGAATATGTTGAGAACCACCAGGACCGTTGGTTAGAGAAATGGCCAGGTAGGGGAAAATACAGTCTGCCAGCCACATGTGACCCCTAGAGCAATTTTTGTGGCCCTCAAGGTTTCCCAAGGGTAATTTTTTCATAATTTTAAAAAAATTTCATCTAAATGTTCACTTTTTTTTTCACATGCTGCAAGTTGATGGTGAGGTTTCCTCGCTTCTCTCTCTTTTCTTATTCATGCATGCTCAGCAAGGTTTTCAGGAGGCAGCTGCTGTTCACTTTGCCTGTTGCAGGCAGCCCCACAGAGCTACAGTAGGATTGCCAGAATCCCAGTTTTTCCCAGCTTAAACTTTATTAAATTCTTTACTGTAGACATGCTGCTGCAACCAGCACTGAAAGTCTTTTATTCCAGCCCACCTTCACCATCCTCCCAATGCTGATGCTGCTAAAAATGCTTCTAGCTAGACAGAGGAAGAGGGAACACGGTAATGAATGGGTTCAAAAAGACTTTTCAAAAAGTAGCTTGTTTGCTAGAGGCTTTGTTGACTTAAGGCATGTCTGTACCATGCAAATGTACAGGACTAATGACAGCTGTAAATAATGCATGCCTTAAGTGGCACTCTGATGAAGTTTATCTTTCCATCCCTGTCAGTATCCAGAAGCTATGGCTCCTAATCAGGGTTGTCTCATTATAATGCACTAGATCGGTGCGGGGAAAAGTGTAGTGAAATGGAATGACAAACCCCAACACTCTGGAAAGTCCCTGCTTGCAGAGCTGGGCAAGAAAGAGGGAGGGATGTAGGGAGATCCCCTGCTTTCCTGGATTCCCAGAAGGTGAAAGGGGAATGTTCTTGGGAAAACGAGAGAGGACTAAAGGCACAGAATTAAAAGTTAAATGAGGGGGCACAGCCTTAAAAGAAAACAAAAGGCAGGGGAAAGGGCATCTGTGGATCTGGGTTTATCCCTGGATCAATGCACCACAATGTTGTGTTGCTGACAGGAGAAGGAACTGAAGACAGCTCCCTCTGCCAGAGGAGGTGTTGGATGACACAGAGCTAAGGACATCCTCTCATTCAGAAAGACCCTTCAACAGCCTTCCCTGACCTGACATCCTCCAGAAGAGTTGAACTATAACTCCCATCATTCCCCAGCCAGCATGCATGAGGCACCAGCAACTGGCAAAGGGTACCAGATGCTAGTGCTGCTCCTGGATGAGTTGGACTGTATTTCTAAGCTCTGCTAAGCAAGTACAAAGGCAGAGTTATAGGTCTGCCCCTCTGCCATTCCATCAGACAACCTCTCTTCATGAGCCCAGAGTGGTTAAATATCTTCCAAAGGGGCTATCAGAGCTCACCATAGCAATTAAACTACCTAGGGAATTCCAGTGGCCATGGCTTTACTCAAACTAAGCAGAATGACTGGAATCCTCTTGGATTACATTGGCATAACTGGATGAATATGGCACAAAAAGGTATAGAGTACTTCCTCGGGCAACCCTTTTTCCTGGCTGCTCAATTAACATAAGCTCCTTTGCCTTCCACTGAACTCATTGTACTTTCAACCATCCCATGTAAGTATGCTAGTGGCACTATATGTTTTGCCAGTATCCAGTAGAATCTCAACCAATGTGTCTAGCTAAAAACGCTGAATAACTTTGTTTGGGGTACCAAGTTAAAGACTGTTGCAAGCCTTTTGAAGCCAGGTTGTTTGGCTAGCAGTGCTTAAAGCAAATCTACTGGCTGTCCTATATTTTCTCATACCAGGTTGAAGACAAATTATAAGGATTCACAGTGTGTTCATCGTTGGAACATTGCCATAAGCACCCTGCAACAAAGGGCAGTGAGATGGGAACCAAAGTTAACGCCATTCTACCATTGTTGCTGAAAGATTGCTTGCTGTTTTCTTCTCTCTGCCCCATTCCCTTTCTTTTTAGACCATAAGTCTTAAAGCAGGGACTGTCTTTTTTAAAAATTGATTTTGTATGAGACACTTTGGGAATCTTTTTAGATGAAAAGCAAGATTTAAAATAATGTAATTTTTAAAAGAAATATAGAATAAATTTGATACTCTTTTGCTCTTCTTCAGTAGACACATTTTTTGTTCTAATTTCAACAAAGCAAATCTTTAAATAGAAGAATATCTCATCTGGTGCTTCTTCTTCTTCTTCTTTTAAAGCCCAACATATTAGATAAAATGCGTTTAAATAAAACTAACAGGAAGGGAAAACCTTAACTGAGGTCAGAATCCTGTAGTCTCTCAGATGTTCTTGGATTACATATCCTAGGATTCCTTACTATTAGTTATGTTGGTCCGGGCTGCTGGACCTTCCAGTTCAGGAAAAATGATTCCCTCCCCTAATTAAAACCAATCAAAGGTCACAACTCAAGGAAGTTACATTTTTTTAGGATACAAATAGTAGTAGTTGTAGAAGAAGCAGTAGCAGGAGCTGTATTTTGATACTTACCCTATTTGCTGAAGTGTAAGACTCACTTTTTTCCCTGAAAAATACTGTTTTAGAATAGGGTGTGTCTTATATGCCAGTGCATCTTATATGCCGGCAAATAGTATTTGCCATCATATAAATGGGGTGCGTCTTATATGCTGGTACGTCTTATACACCAGCAAATATGGTAATTATGTGACTGCCATACTGGTACTTTTGGATTTTTCCCCCTAATGGACTACTATTTCCTACAGGCTGGTTAGCATGGCAGAGTTGACGGGTAGATGAAGTGCTTCTGCTTAGATCCAGGTGTAATCATACTGCTTAGAACAGACCTACTAAAAAATAAAGGGACTTAGGCCTGACTTACTTTGAGTCCCATTGGTTCCAGAGGTTCTGGTGTAAGCACAGATAACCCTTGATCCAACAACCTACCTATGGCTACTTGGGTGAAAGTCCCTGTAATCTCAACGTGGCTTGTTCCAGTTGCATAGGTATTTTTGTTCTGTGCCCCAGGAGGAAAGTGGACAATGAAGACCAAAGTTCAAAGTAGTAAAAGATGAATGTTCCCAAATAGTTATGCTTCTTCTTTTAGTTGGGAACAATGAGATTCAGGTACTGGCTGCGCAGAAGTCAGTGGTGAGCTCAGAGCTGGCACTATGACAATGGTCTGGGTTTTCCCTAGGTACACTCTTGTCTTACATTCCCCTCTTCCTGATTAAACAAAACCTTTCTAACAGAGCTTTCTCTGCCTCCTCCTCTCACAGACTTTGAACCAGGTATTTTTCTCTTTCTTTTCCTTCCCACACACTGCACACGTACACCTGTTCTTTTCCCTCTTTGGCAGTTGGCTCCTAATAGGTTTCTTTTTCGGTGCAGGTTTCCCTGTTTATTGTCTCCTTCTCTGTAACCAAGGTGTTTCGTTCCCTGAAGTGAAAGACAAGATGTTTTTTTCTGGCCTAGCTGCTGAATCTCCTGTCAACAGTGCAAATAATAAAGCATGGAGAAGTTACTATTTTGGACCACAGTTCCCTTCATCTTCCAGCCAGTACGTCCCCGGCCATGCTGGTTGAAGGACTCTAGAACTGGCTGTCTAAAAACGTCACTTTTTCAAGCTTTATGATCCTGCACCACACCTGAGATAGCAAGATATGTTCATGGAGTCCAGCAAGGTTGTGGGTATTACACTCTGTTCTGTACGACAGGAGGCAAAAACTGAAGCGTTCATACAGAAAGGTCAGAAGACTTGCACTGTTGTCCAGAAGACTTTGCCACTGGAGGTAGTTGCCTCACAATACGGTCATCATCCCTGTTATGTGCCATCCCTCATAGTAAACCTTCTCTTCCTAATTTGGACAGTTCCTGGCTGCAGTTCTGACCTGGAGTAAGACTTCCTCCCTCCCTCCACACCAGATATGGGAAGATATTAGACCTGTAGAATCCATCTTTTTTCACTAGATCCATGAGGTCTGCCAACCAGAGTTGTGTGTAACATAATAGCTCTCAGAAAGGTGGATCTAGACATGAGCCATTTCCGCACTAGACTGTTATAGCGCTATGATTCCACTCTCAACATCCTATGGACTCCTGGGGTTTGCAGGCTGGCCCCTCCTGAAACTGCAAACCCCAGGATTCCATAGGATGTTGAAAGTGGAATCATAGCGCTATAACAGTCTAGTGCAGAAATGGCCATAGTCAACAAAGTGGATGAGACCATGATCTGTTTAGGAAGGTATTTTCATTACCAGAACTGAAGCTTGTACAGAGATCCTTTTGCATACAAATCTACTCCTGTTTTCTCCTAAGCATTATTGATTTCTGTAGTGTGATTTAGAAGGAACATCCCTATTGTTAAACCAATGAGAATCAGAAACCATCACTAGAAAATGATATAGAAATCCGCCAGCCCCATCTCCTCTACATCAAGCATAGAGTATCCAAGGCCCTCTAGGTATTGTTGAACTATATTTCCCATCTTTGACTACTGGTTATGCTAGCTGGGACTAACAGGAGTTAGAATCCAACAACATCTGGAGAGCCTGAGGCCATTTCTGCACTACACTCTTATAGTGCTATTATTCCACTTTCAACATCCACTACACTGTTATAGTGCTATTATTCCACTTTCAACCTGCTATGGAATCCTGGGGTTTGCAGTTTAGGGAGGGGCATTTAGAATTCTCAGCCAGAGAGCTCTTTGCCCTCAGTAAACTACAAACTCCAGAATTCCACAGGATGTTGAAAATGAAATAATAGCACTGTAACAGTGTAGTGTGGAAATGGCCTCAGATTCCCTTGCCCTTTTTTCTAGTCTCTGCAGTGGCTGGCGTACTGGTTTCTTAAGATGGGAGGCTACCTCTTCCGCTATTATTGTTGAATTAGATCCGTAAAGCTTCCACCACACATGCCCACTGTTGTAATGGTAAATTCAGCTCATCGTGCCAGTCCCTACCCAGGACATTTTGCTGCCTGAGGCAGGGAAGCAAATGACTTCACTCACCCCACCCCACCCCAGCCACAACTCAAGGTGCTTAGTGTCCCAGCCCAGCCAAATTATTTTGGTCAATGAGGAAGAAAAATCTGAAAAAGCACCTCTCCTTATCCCTAGCAGTAAAAATTCAACAAACTAAATTTACAGCATTCAATGACACCCTCCCCGTCAAATGGTTGGGCTTGCCCTTCATCTTGCGTGCCTCTCTGCTTTAAAGAGAATGCGATGTGTGAGACTTTCTTGTCTACCCTGATGGGTTGCTTTCAGTCCTTACCTCACCTTCAACCTCCTATTTTATCTTATCTTCCTACCTGCTAAGGATAACAGTGCATTTGTTCTGATGACATCTGCATATGCATAGGCCACAATAAAATGGTCAGTCCTGAAGATAGCAGGAGTCTGTCTTAGTTAACATAACAAAGCTGGGACGATTGGCTTATTGCCAATTACCGCTTTGGGGAATGGCCACTTTGCTTTCTACAAACAGAATTTTTGCATTTTCTTGCCAACTAGCCCCATTTTCCTTCCTTCTCCACCCTTGTGCACCAATGCACACTTGCACACATGTGCACACACACACGTGTATGTGCAGCATGTTGCACATAGAGAAAACAGGGGAAACTGGAAACTTGCAAATATTGCCATGAGATCAAGGCTAGGCAATTGTGTTCTTACATATGATTTTTGCCTACAGCTCCCATTATCCCAGACTAGCACAGCCAATAGTGAGGGATTGTGAGTGAAAATCCGAGGACATTCAGAAGGCCACAGTTACCCCTTCCTGCTTTAGGATATTTCCTGCAACTGGCTGGCAAGAATATACATTGTCAGTATTGAAAGACATTTGCTGACTTCTGACCTTTTTCAGACCATAGTTCTAAATGCTGGGGGCCTAGGGGCCACCTTAAAGCTTAATGTACCAGGAGAGGGGAATCTTTCATCCTCCAGATGTTGTCGAGTTATAATTCTCAGAAGCCCCAGCCACCATATTCAATTATAAGGGACTGTAGAGGCTGTAATCCAAAACATCTGAAGGGCCAGATTTTTCCCTAATCCCTACCACTATCAAACAGTTTTAGTTACTTGAAAGAATGCCTGTTGTATTACTGACCTTTCCATGTACTAAAATCTTTAGATGCTTTTTTTTTCTGCAGTAAATTGGGTAATAACCAGAGAAAGAGACTTCTCAGTGCTAGTACCCCATTTAGAGGAGTTCTCCACAGATACCAACATTTGAGTTACAAAATTGTTATTCTTTTGGCACGTAGCAAAGACATTCTCCCGGGCTTTATATTATCTCTTTTATTGTCGCCTTTTATTTGTGCAATTTTTTTTTTTAACAAATCACTCAATAAGCTCTGTTGAAGGCCCTACGTAAATTTTTTAAGTAAATACATCTAATGATAGAGAAGTTAACAACTGAAAGGACATCTCACAGGCAGTGTTATGTTATACCTCTCTTGATAAAGATTATGTTTTTGTAAAACTTAGCTGGCCTGTATAGCTGGTGTTTTGTTTCCATATATGATCAAGCCCAGAATCACTAATTATTTTTTAACAGAGAAGTATCTTGTAATGATTCTTTTTGAAGTATATGTATGTTTTTACAAAAAGGACAAAAGGGGCAGAGATTAGAGGCACAAGAATTTCCTGTCTGTGCATTTTAAAGGCTTAATCCACATAGATGCTATCCATTTTATCTTCACTTTAAGGATATCAAGTTTTACTAATGAGAAGTGTGACAATAATTAGGCTTAACAACAATAAAAAGGTAACTAACTCATACATTCTGAGGGAAGAAAGAACTCTAATATACCATAAGAAGATTCTAATTTTGCAGTTAAGATGGCAGATTGGTTTCATGGTTCAACTCAGGTAAGAGAGAGCTAGCACAAAGCTCTAGTCCAGTGGTTCTCAACCTGTGGGTCCCCAGATGTTTGTGGACTTCAGCTCCCAGAAGCCCCAGCCACTATGGTCAATGCTCAGGGCTTCTGGGAGCTGAAGTCCACAAACATCGAGGGACCCACAGGTTGAGAACCACTGCTCTAGTCTTTATGGCCACGGACCTTTTGCCTAATGTGTTCCTTGTTGGTTTTTCGCAGTCTAGTCATATTCCCCTTTTTGTATGCATCACATTGCTTCCCTTTCCCCAAACAGTAATTCCATTCTTTGCAAACATTCAAGAAAAAATAGGTTAAGAATTTTTAAAAAATAACAAGATTAAGAACACACTTAAAAATGGCATTTGTACAAATTATTTTGAGCCTAGAAACCTGATAGCCACTTACTAGCTGAAATTTTGGGGTTTTCCCATTTGCTTTGGCAAGTGATACATTGTGCTGGACTATTAAAAGTACTTTTTCCCTAGAATTCATCAGCTGAGGGCCATGTGAAACGGTCAGCTTCAAACATGCAAACCTAGTCCCTTAATTAAGAATTATGGAGCTTGAGTGCCCTCTGGTGACTAATATTAGAGAAATGAGAAGGAATTCCCCATTTTCCAGGCATGACTGGATTTCCCCCACCCACTGGCAGCTGGGAAGTTCCAGGGCAAGAGAAATAGAAGAGTTAATCCAAGAAGTCTGGGGCAAGACTGGGTAATATTATATTGGGCAACATTTTTAAAAAGACAGAATACAAGAGTCATTTCCAAATAGATACCCTACAGACATGCTGAACCATATCTGGTAAGTGCAGTTCAACACATCTGCAAAACATCAAGGGCAGTTTCCCACTACACAAATTACAGTACTATGATTCCACTTTAGCTGCCATTGTTCCATTCCGTGGAATCCATGGATTCACAGTTTCTTGAAGTAGAGACCTCTGGTAGGCATGCCATAAACTATACCCCATGATTCCTTAGGATAGAATCATGGCAGTGAAAGGGGAATCATAATGCCATAACTGTGTGGTGTGGAGGGCTCCGGTTTGGGGATGGGCTCCAAGGCCATTCATGTAAATAGCTGCCACACAATCCTTTCTGAGAATCTATGAGTCCGGAATCCGATTTCATTAATTTCATTCTTAACCCAAAGTTCAAGGAAAAGTAAAGTTTTCCCTTTTCCACCTGTTTTATCCTCACAACAACCCTGCAAAGTTGAGAGGCAGTAACTGACCAAGGTGTTATTCTGAGCAGGCTGAGAGGTAGTAACTGAGTGGGGGGTTATTTTGTTCACTGAATGGTTGCATGCTGATTTGAGCCTTGGTCTCCCTAGGGAGACATTCTCACTACTACCTCCACACAAACACCACTCTTCTGTGGCCCTCATAGCGGCCAGAGAACTCTGGAGGCCTGCTACTCCTTAAAACTAGACATCTGTGTGTGCGTGTGTACATATACATACACCAAATACCAATGCATGTTTGTTTTCAGTCCTTTTCAGCTCACACAAATCTCCTTAATGGTGGCTCTTTCCTTGAGAAATCCTGGCTTCTTTTTTGACCAGAGGTTGGAAAAAATTATTTTGGCAGACAACAACTCCCTAGAAACCCCCAGTCAGCATGGCCAATGGATGGTTAATCTCCAGTCACACGTCCCATGCAATCAGGCCAGACACTTGATTTGTCAAGACAGAATTTAATATCTCTTTTTCCCTCTGGGCCTCTGCCCCACACACACCAGGCATATGGCAACCCTCTACCTCTTCTTTTGCACTGTAATACTCTCCCCTCTCTAGTGGGGATGGTGGCACATGTGGGTGTTGTCAAACTAGAAATCCACATGGGGTGGAGCTGTTAATGAAAGGGTCGTGGCAGAGTAAGTCTTTAGGGGAGACGACCCTATGCATCTTCCCCCTACTCCCACCCAAAGCACAACTGGGACTGATGCCTCCCTCTTCCCAAAAGCAGAAGCAGGGAGATGAGTAGTGTAAAAAATACAAGGGGAGGGAGGTAAGGAGGGGGAAAAGTGCTCAGTAGCCTCCTGCTTGACATAGTTCCTCTGGTGGGATCAGAGTCCATTTGTTGCCAAGTCTTGTGCTGAGGTCCACATAGAATCCCTAGCAGGGAGCCAAATATGTCAGCTGGGACCAGGAGAAAGGGGCTTGTGAGAGAGGCTCTGCATCCTCACACGGACATCCCCACCTCAGCCCCAGAAACGTCTACTCGTGTACATCCCAGATCTCAGAGAGAAGCGGGGGAAGTTTCTTGTCCTGAAGGCGCAAAGCAAAGACCTGCTCGGAGTGTACACTGCTCAGTGTTCTCAGGCTCACCAACTTCATCAGCATGCGAGGAAACATCAGGTGGTCCTGGAGAAATGGCAGGGAAAGAGAGGATGACATTAGCTACTGGTGCCTTATTTTGCAATTCCTCTTTAAAAACGCCTTCCCCACATCCGCCTTCCCCACATCTCACCACAGATCAGACAACATCAGGGGTGCTCTAAGAGGCACACAAGGGGCCCCACTGATCACAGAGACCAGTGATCTTTGTCCCTTTGTACACTACTCATAGCACCAAACAGAGATTGTGAGTTGTGTGTAATGCTGGCCCTGCACTCAGCTGTGCTTCCAGTCATTGTCTAGAGCCCATTCACACCACACAATTATAATGCCATGATCCCACTTTAACTGCCATGGCAACATCCCATTGAATTAAGATTGCTAGAGTGAAAATTGGAGAGGGATTTTGTACCTTTAATGTCTGCATAGAAGAGAGAATTTCAGCAGGGGCTACTTGTTGCCTGATTGCATGACAAGCAACATATGCTAAATTTCCCTCTTCTATACAACTAAAAAGGTACAGGATCTTCAGTTTTTAGTCTGAAAACCCTACATGGAATCCAGCGATTGGCAGTCTTTTTGTTGTGTGCCTACAAGTTGTTCCTGATTTATGGTGACCCTAAGATGAAGCTATCACAGGGTGTTCTGGGGCTGAGAGTATGTGACATGCCCAAGATCACCCAGTGGGTCTCCATGGCTGAGTGGAGAATCGAACCCTGATCTCCAGGGTTGTAGTCCAACAACTCAAACACTACACCATGCTGGCTCATTGGCAGTATACGGAGGGGCATTTAGAATTCTCAGCCAGAGTGTTTCTCCAATGCCTCACCAAACCACATGCCCCAGGATTTCACAGGATGGAACCAAGGCAGTTAAAAGTAGAATAATAATGCTATAATTGTTTAGTGTGAATGGGCCCCAGGTCGCTACCAGAGGGGTGGGGAGCCTTAGGCTCTGGGTCTGAAATGAAGTCTCCTGGAATCTGAACCTCATCTTCCCCACATAGCTTATGGGCACTTCCCTATGTCACTGTTCAGTGGTTCCCTAGTTTTTGTGCGCAGATTCCTCCCCTCATTCTAAATTCCTCCTCTGAGGCTTAGGCCATTTCTACACTCACTTTCAACATCCTATGGAATCCTGGGGTTTGCAGTTTAGGGAGAGGCCTCAAAGGTCCTCCCTAAACTGCAAACCTCAGGATTCCATTGGATGTTGAAAGTGGAATAATAGCACTGTAACAGTGACAGGAAAAGCTTTTTAGCTAAAAGATGTTGGTACATGTTGGTCTCACCCTTTTGCCTTTGGCCCTGCCCTCAGAGAAGGTCTCTGAAAATTAGGTCCTCAGGGTGAAAGAGGCTCCCCTCAACCTACAGCAACTACAAGTGGCACGCAGGCAAGTCCTTGCTGCTTTCTCAGATGACAGATGGGAGAGAATGGTGGGGATTTCTGCTCCCTACTGGAAACCTTGGGGCCTGGCTGGGAGAAAGAGGGCTCACCGTAAGCCAAGACAGGGTGGAAGGGGAACCTTCTTGGCATAGATTAAATCCATGGACTAAAGGTTCTCCATCCCTGAGGCCCTCCAGTTAAGTACTATGATTCTACTTTGACTGCCATGGCAACAGTCTATGAAATCTTACGCCTGCTGTTAGGGAGGCATATTCAGAGCCTTATTGCCTCACCAAACTACAAACTACACCCGTGCTAGTTAAAAAGGAATCACACTGCTGTAAAAAAGGACCTCTGATTTATGGCATTCTTTTCTAGCAGCAACTGCCTATGAGTTGGGATGCAAAGTGAGGCTACATGACAATAGGGTGGTGGATTCTGCACATTTTAGGATCCCCTCAGGTACAAAACTCAACTTGTTAAGTCTATGTATGAAAAGAAAATGACCGTCCCCGATAATTCAGTCAACGAGGACACAGAATTCCACAGAACTGACAAGAACTCCAAGATGTATTGGATGGTTAGTGGTCCATCCATACTACCCAGTTACAGCACTTTAACTGCCATGGCAACATCCTATGGAATCTTGGGATTTGCAGTTTAGGGAGGAATATCTATAATTCTCAGTTAGACATTTCTAGTGCCTCACCAGAGTACAGAACCTAGGATTACTTTGGATGGAACCATGGCAGTTAAAGTGGAATCACAGCACTATAATTATTTATTGTGAAAGGGCCTAAGATGACAAGAATTGAAGAAGGAAAAGGAAACTGCATAGAGGATGGAGGAAGAAGAAGCAATGAGTCAGTTCTGTTTCCCAACACAGTCAGTATCTGATGTGTGTTTAGGAAATGTGTGCTACACTGTAAAGATAAAATTTTCTCCTATCTGAACTATACAGGATTTTTCAAAAAGAACAAAAAAAGAAAGGAGACTTTACCTTCTTTCCCACTCTCCTGACCTCCCATTCCCTGACTACATTGCTACAAGAAGTTTTCATTTGGAGCTGACAGCACCATTCCTCAACTCTCTAGTGCTTAGTAAAAGAGAAGAGAAAAACCTTGGGATGCCAGGGGGTAAAAAACAGCACTGCCCACAGATTCCACAACTTTTATCTGAGGCAATCCAGAGCCCTACAGCAGGTAAACTCCTTTCAGAGGAGTTGTGGGGGAAACCCATTTTTAGCAGATCCCACTTATATTGTTTCTCCAAACATGAGGCACATAATCTCCTCCATACTGACAATATATGCAAGTTGTCTTTCTAAAAATGCAAAAACAATCAGATATTAGGAAATATACAGAACACTTGATTCGTGCGCACCTGTGTCTATATGTGCATATGCATACAGCATGGTCTACAGGTAGCTTCAAGTTTTCATGTAGGAAATGGACCGGAGGAAAAGAGCCTCCATCCTCCAACCTGCAAGGGGTCCTGGTGAAGCCACACCTGCTTCTCCCAAAGTGCCACTCCTTGGACTGGAAAGATTCCCCCGTATTGGCTAATACTGGCTGCAATGAGCCACCATTCCATATGTGGCCATTTCCACAGTAGACTTTTATAGTGCTATTATACCATTTTCAACATCCTATGGAATCCTGCGGTTTGCAGTTTAGGGAGGGGCCACCTGGCCCCTCCCTAAACTGCAAACCCCAGGATTCCATAGGATGGTGAAAGTGGTATAATAGTGCTATAACAGTCTACTGTGGAAAAGGACTGCATCATTAATACAAAAAAACCCCAGATGACAACATCTGGGCAACATTTTTTGCCAGTTTGTGTTACTAGTCAATTTGTAGTTCAAAAAAGTAACTCTCCCAAGCTCTGGTCAGTCTTTCTGCCTTATCTCACCCCTTACCCCACTTGCCCACCCTTAGCACCCACTGCCAGTCTTCAGCCCAACCCAGACACCTGTGGGCGGTGGAGGCGGATGTAGGAACTCAAGGCCTCCACGTAGGGCTGCTGCAGCTCCTCCACCAGGCTGTGATCCTGCACGTTGGGCCGGTCAGCGGAGAAGATGTTGATTGCAATGAGGAGGGCGTACTCAGCATCATCCAGCTGTAGCTGTCGCATGGCCCGGGAGAACTCAAAGATGGGGTTGATGAACTCTACCTGCAGACCTAATTTTGGGGAGATGGGGGGGTATGAAGATCAGAGCATCAGCAAAAGGGAAGAGACAGACATTTCACTTGTCGGACTAAGATAAACACATTATTTATGATGAAAGGTGCAGATCCTCTATTGGTAAGATGTTTTGGCCTTGTTGACAGAGAAGAAATTCCCCAAAAGAACTTGGGGGAGAGGCAGAATGGTATGGAAGTCTTGTATATAAGAGGTCTGAGAAGACATCGTGCTTGCAGGAGCTACTTATTTCTTAATGGAAACTCAAAAATCCACCTGTCAAAGCTCCATTCAAAAGACAAAACACTTAGACTCATGTAATTTATGATCCCAAGAATTTGTTCTTAGCTTAAGAATTGTATAGAGATGACCATCCTTCCACCCAAAAATTTATTGCAGCTAATTCTCCCACCATCCTCTCTCTTAATTTCAGCAATACAGTTTAGGGTAGTGGGGAGTCATTTTTGTCATTGCTATAGATTGGGGGTGGGCAACTGTGGGAGACCAGGGAACCGCATTACGGCCTTAGGAGACCTTGGAGGGAAGCTGGACCCACAACCACCACAAACATCCCACTGCAAGAAACCAAAAATATTTTTTGCTCCCAAATGACTCTTAACACCCTCTAGGGACTGTGGGGGGCATTAGTGCTCCCCCAACAATGTTAGGCTCAGGAGAAACCTTTTTTTTTTTTTCAAAATAGGACATGACTGGAAATCATTTTCAGTTTATTTCCATTTAAAAAGAAAAACAAATTTGAGAACTGCGGGGCCCTGAGGGCCACAAAAATTGCCCTGCGGTGAGTGCAGGCAGTTCAAAAGGATAGAAGTACCCAACCTGGGGCATGGGGAGCAGGTGAGGAAGCAAGGGAAGTGCAGCACAGAATAAGTAAAGAAGTAGTACAGGAATATCTGGCTAAACTAGATGAATTCAAGTCTCCAGGGCCAGATGAATTACATCCAAGGATATTAAAAGAACTGGCAGAAATCATTTCTCAACCACTTGTAATAATCTTTCGGAACTCTTGGAGAACAGGAGAAGTCCCAGCAGACTGGAAGAGGGCAAATGTTGTCCCCATGTTCAAGAAGAGGAAAAAAGAAGACCCAAAGAATTATCGACATTAATACCAGGAAAGATCCTACAGCAGATCATTAAACAGTCAGTTTGTAATTACTTAGAAAGCAATGCCATAATCACTAAAAGCCAGCATTGATTTCTCAGAAATAAGTCATGCCAGACTAATCTTATCTCTTTTTATGATAGGATTACAAGCTTGATAGATGAAGGGAATGCTGTAGATGTAGCATATCTTGACCTCAGTAAGGCCTTTGACAAAGTTCCACATAACATTCTTACAAAGAAACTAGTAAAACGCGGGCTGGACAGGGCTACTGTTAGGTGGATTTGGAATTGGTTGACCGACCGAACCCAAAGGGTGATCATGAATGGCTGCTTTTCATCCCGGAGAGAAGTGACTAGTTTGGGGCCACAGTGTTCTGTCCTGGGCCCAGTGCTATTCAACATCTTCATCAATGACTTGGATGAAGGAGCAGAGCGCATGCTGATCAAATCTGCAGATGATACCGAATTGGGAGGGGTTGCTAATACCCCAGAGGACAGGATCAAAATTCAAAATGACCTTGACAGACTGGATAGCTGGGCCAAAGCTAGCAAAATGAAATTTAACAGAGAGAAATGCAAAGTCCTGCACTTAGGCAGAAAAAATGGAATGCACAAATATAGGATAGAGGACGTGCAGCTGGACAGCAGTACATGTGAAAGGGATCTAGGAGTCTTGGTAGATCACAAGCTCAACATGAGTCAGCACTGTGATGCAGCAGCCAAGAAAGCCAACGCGATTCTTGGTTGCATTAATAGGAGTATGGCGTCTAGATCAAGGGAGATAATGGTGCCACTTTATTCTGCATTGGTTAGGCCTCATTTGGAATACTGTGTCCAGTTCTGGGCACCTCAGTTCAAGAAGGACATCAACAAGCTGGAACGTGTCCAGAGGAGGGCGACCAAAATGGTGAAGAGTCTGGAAGCCATGCCCTATGAGGAATGGCTTAGGGAGCTGGGGATGTTTAGTCTGCTGAAGAGGGGATATGATAGCCATGTTTAGATATTTGAAGGGATGTCATGTTGAGGAGGGAGCAGGCTTGTTCTCTGCTGCTCCAGAGACTAGGAAAAGGAGCAATGGATTCAAGCTGCAGGAAAGGAGATTCCACTTGAACCTCAGGAAGAACTTCCTGACAGTCACTGCTGTCCGGCAGTGGAATATGCTGCCTCAGAGTGTGGTAGAGTCTCCTTCTTTGGAGGTTTTTAAGCAGAGGCTGGATGGTCATCTGTTGGGAATGCTTTGATGTGCGTTTCTGCATAGCAGGGGGTTGGACTCGATGGCCCCTGGGGTCTCTTCCAACTCTATGATTCTATGATCCACGGGCCACACTTTGCCCACCCTTGCTATATGAATAATTAGGAATCATGAATCTTGTATGATATACTGCAGATCACCTAGAAATTCTGCCAGAAATGTAGATCCATCTTCAATCCAAACCTGCCTTATGTACCCTACCTTGTGTACAAATCAGGCTTTAAGGTGAAAACACCCATCCTTGGAGATTTTACTTTTTTGGACTACCAATGCGCAGGATTCACAATGGTTGGAGATTCTGGGAGTTGGGGTCCAAAAGAAAAAATTTTCCAAGCTCTGCGGAGGGTCTTGGGCAATGAGTTACAATTGCATTTTACCAGATGTGGGAAGGCAGAGGCAAAACCAGAGGGTCTGAGACAGGCACACCCTTTTTTTCTTGCTTGAAAGATCCCAGACACAAGCTCAGGCATGTGGAAGAACTCAAATCAACCCTAGCAAGAAAATCCTGGCTGGATTCCAGATCTGTAAGTGGCGTGTCTACCATGCCAGGTGTACCACTGAAAAAGCAAGACTAGAAATGAACTGTGGATCACACTAAACATGGAAATTCAGCTATCTTTATGATGGCCTCTCACTTGATACATGAATCAGAGATGAGAAGGGATGAGTGTGTGAATGACTTACCAGGGAAAGCTAAACTCTAGTTTTTTGTCCACCAGAGCATAAAAATCTGCCATCTTGAATACATATATGAATTCCCATAAAACAGCACTTTTAAAAAGCCTCAGATTTATGCACTTCTACCCCTTACATTTTCAAACTTGTTCAGAAAAATTTGGGAAACTCGACTGTTGTACTTCTCTGTCTCCTTCTCCCCAACTGTAATCCAGCAGCCATTACCAAGGGAATCTCACAACACTGAGCATTTGCGTCTGAGTTTCTTGTTTTCCTTTTCCCTCCCCATCTCTATTTCCTTTAATGCAGATGTGGAAATTATCTGGCCCTCCAAATATTGTCCTATCCAGCTAGCCCATGATCAGCAATGCTGGCAGTTACTCTCTAATGACATTTGGATGGACACACAAGTCCCACCTCATGTCTTTTCAAGTTGTAAGCCAGCAGGTAAGGATTATCTTGTCTTCTTCAATAGTGAACTAAGCTTCTCAAAGTGCCTTTGTAGCTGTTGAGATGGGTAGAAATGCTATAAAAGTTAGTTGATATTTTTTAATAAACGCACTACATCTGGAAATGAGAACCCAGCATGGTATAGTGGCTTGGGCTAAGACAATGAGAGTCTTTGCTGAACTATCAAAACTCTTTGGATGATCTTAAGCGAGTCACATTCTCTCAGCCTTAGAGGAAAGTAATGGCAATCCTCCCTGGAACAAATCTGGTCAAGAAAACCCTACAATAGGGTTACCATAACCCTGAGTTGACTTGACAACAACAAATCACTTCTGGACTCAGCAGAAAGCCTGCCCAGTATTTGCTGACCTCATTGCAAAATAACTGCAGGTGAGAAGATTCTTTTGGGTGGGGAACAGGAACTCTGCTGAGACATGCCGGGTGCACTATTAGACTGACATTTTCCTATCTAGTAGGATCCAGGAAGCTCTGTGTTTGACAAGTGTCTTGAATTTTGATCATCTCACCTTGCAGGAGACACTGCTTTGATGCTGAGCTCATGTGCTTATTTGTGGCCTTTCTCAAAGTAGAAAATGAATACAATGGGCCTTCCCTTACCGCGACTTTCACAAATGCACGGTCATGCAAAGCACCATATCCATTGAGTACAATGGAATATTTCGCATTGCGTTTTTTGTTTTACTTGGGTGTTCCTGGAATGGTACCGCTGCATATACAAATGGCATGCTGTACAAAAAAGGTGAAAGAATAATATTTGGAGGTGGAGGGGACATCAACTTAACTGCTAAAAAGACAAATCAATGGGTCCTAGAGCAAATCAAGCTTGAACACTCCCTATAATTCAAGATGACTAAACTGAGGCTCAATCAAGGGAGACACATTCCTGGATGTGCAAGACCTGTCTAGGGCAGCTGATGACAGGGTGACTTGGAGAATTCTCATCCATATGGTTGCCATAAGTCAAAATCAACCTGACAGCAGTTAACAACACCACAAGGGGAAGGGGATTTCAGAGTATCCCATCATGGGAGAAAAGGTGGGATATAGATTAAATAAATAAATAACAAAACTTCTTTCCTAAGCAGAAAGAACTGTTCTAAACAAAAGACAGCTTTAAAAAAACATGCAATTCAGGACTTGTCCATGTGAGCTTAATTTAAAGTGAGAGCAAGGTCTGCCCTTCCTTTCTGAAATTAGAGAGAAACAATTATACCTGAAAGGTAACTCAAAAAGATAATTTTGGTTTTCCTTCTTGATTCTTGGCAACCTTCTTCTAGCATACCAGATCATGAAGAATTTTCCAAAAGTGGATCCTTCCACTCCCCACATACTCTGGATCGCTTTTCTCTTCATATCTCCCTCTTCCCTTTCCCAGCTCACCTGCGCGGTGAAAGTCATCTTTGCTGTAGGTGAAGTCTTTAAGAAACGTAATGCACTGTGTCTCATGGTTATACCGCCGTGCCGTCTCCAACAGCATGATCTGTAAGACAGGCAAGTATTAAATTATGACCCACCCTTGAAAAATGCCCCACATACATGGTACACATTTGTATAGACAGAATGGATTTATAACATACTTTTACATCTAAAAGAATAAAAGCTTTCCGTCAAATACTGAGGAAGGAAAGGAAACCCTCTTTCTTTCTAATAAAAATGATACTGTATTGTTCTGCAAATGGGTATCTAACGTGGCTATCATAAGCAGAAGCAACATAGTATACAGCAAGAACGGTATAAATAAGTATTACAAATTAATAACTCTTTCCATTCTTACAATAATTTTAAAGTAAGGCTTAGTCTTTGATAAGCAGATAGATTCACATGGCTACATTATTTGCTCTGCTAAAACAAAGATCACTGCAGACAGCCAGTTAGCATGCATCACTAGGCTGGAACCTTACATTCCTAATGTCCCAGTTTTGTCTGTCTGTCCGGGCATGTGCATGATTCATTCCTATGAGCCCCCAACTGCCCATATGAAGTAGTACAGCCCAGACACACTTGAGCGAGCAAAGGATGGAAACAAAGCAAAGATTGTAGGAAAATGCAAAGGCTGGTTTACAGCTGAACAAGAGAACAAAAATAATGACCACAGATGATTCACATAACTTCAAAGTATAGTCACCCCTCCACATTTGCTAGGGTTAGGGGCAGAGGGCCCCTGTGAAAGTGGAAAAACGTGAATCACTCTAGGCCCTCCCAAACCATATTTACCACATAAAAAAGTATGACTGCCATATTCAACTCACCATGGATTCCTCTGAAGCATCCAGGTTCCTTCACAAGGCAGAGGTGGGTGGCTTGTGGGGCTTAATGCCACTTCCATTGCTGCCCCGCATCATTTTTAATAGGGACTTACAAGCCTCATTTGCAGTTTCTCACTCTCAAAAGGTTGCAGTCCCTACTAAAAATGGCATCACAAGGCAGCAGAGGTGACAACAAATAATCAAATCTGAATAATCAAATCTGCAAAAGTGAAATCTGCAAATGTGGAGAGCTGACTGAACATGAAGACACTGAAATAGTTCAAGATTTTCTGTACCTTGGCTCAGTCATTAATCAGAATGAGAGAGCTGCATGGCTCTGCACAGCTGGAATTCCTATGCTTCTCTTGGCTGAAGAAAGTCTGCCTCTCTTCCTGCCCCAGAGAGGTGCACAGCTCCCCCATGCCTCTCTTGAAGGAAGGAGGCAGACTCCTTTCTTGCCACGTACCTCTCTCAGCAAGCGACTGAGGACAATGCCTGGCCCAGCTTCCCAGAGCAAGGATGCTGGGAAGGGGCGGAGGCTGCCATAGCCCTGGAGTGGATCATGGGTAAGTGAAACTGTGGATACTAGCCTAGTGGATATCAGGCACCTACGATTCAGACAGTACATTCTTAAATTTCAAGCTGGGAGACACACCAGAGACTCCATCCCACTCTTGCTCACCTCGATGGTGGAGGCCTTGAGGAGCGCAATCTGGTCCTCCCGAGACAGCTGCAAGAAGCCGGGCACCTGCTTGGCAAAGTCCACAATCTCCTGCACAGAGATGATAGCCAACTCTGTGAAGTGGGCAAAGCGTTGCTGGCGGGCCTCCCGGCTGTTGGGGTCACTGCCCATTGGCCAGGGCTGACACACAGTGGGAGGTGAAAGAGATGCCAGAAGAGAAAGAAAGAATGTCAGCCAGGATGCCCAAGTTTGTGATGAGCCAGCATTAACTATGAGGTGTGCATGGAAATGAGAGACAAAGCTGAGAGGGAGGATAGGGAGAGGATCCAGTTGCCCATCTTTTCCCCAAAGAAGCCTGGATTTTCATCTTGTCTGCAAAGGTCTTACTTCAGTGGTTTCATCCCTTCCACACAGTTCCACAGCCTCTCCCCAGCCTGACAACAATACTTAGCTATGGAAAGAACTTAATTACTGGGAAGGGAACCATGGAGACTGCAAGCAGAAAAACTCTGGGCTTGCTGGAATGGGCAGTGGGATCTACTGGTGTCACCACAAGGCTTAAAACAGGGATAGGGAACCTCTGAGACTCTAAATATTCTGGCTCTTATTCCAACCCTAGCAGCTTAGTTAGGTACAATTGATAGTCACAATTTTTTAAAGGTGACACTTTGGCCATTTCTGCACTAGATTGTTATAGTGCTATGATTCCACTTTCAACATCCTATGGAATCTTGGGGTTTGCACTTTTGGAAGCGGATGCCTGGCCCCTCCTGAAACTGCGAACCCTAGGATTCCATAGGATGTTGAAAGTGGAATCGTAGCACTATAACAGTCTAGTGCAGAAATGGCCTCTGCTTACTTGCTTTCCCAAAGCAACTAAAATAGCTACTACTTTTAACTACTTTTTTTTAAAAAAAAATGCACTCAAACGCTACAAATTGCTGGCTTGCAGCACAACAGATACTCTCTTCTTCTCCACCCTTTTATCAGCAAAACTTTCACAAGGGAGAATGAGGCACAGCAAGAGTCAGCACATGAACCATGTAATATTCCTTCTCTGCTAGTTAATAAGGCCAAACCCTAGTAAATTTAAAAGCTGGTTAACCACAAGGGGAGTAAAGTTACATCTTGTTAAAGTACAACTATGATGTAACTTTTATACCTTAGTCATTTTAACTAAGTTCTTTTTAAAGGTTTTAATTACAAGTAACTAGTTGCTTATAACTAATTACTTCTCAATTCTATTTCTTGGTCCTCTATTATTGGCCATGCTGGAGGAGAGGGGAGTTGATTGGAGCTATAGGCCAAAATATCATTGACAGTAAGATTTCAAGTGAGCCATTCAGGTTTTCTAGTGCGAAGCTGGTATCAGCCATGTCAATTTTGCGCAGAGAGCAGGTTTTGAATAGGCAAGATATTTTGGAAGATTCTGGAAGAAGGAGAAACATAAACCAGGTCTGAAGATCAAAAGTCTGGTATATTTTTCTCAAGTACAATCTCTTTTCCTCCCACCGCTATGGTATACAATTACCATATATAATTACCGTGACTTTGGGCTGGTCACTGAAACTCCTCTTGTTGCACTGCTGTTGTGCTGCCACAAGCTGCTGGATCATGCCCTCTTGCTGGGGCGTAAGGGGAGTTGGCTCAGGCTGGGGCAAAGCAGGCTCACAGGGCAGTGGGGGCACCCTGAGAACCTCGCCTCCGCCCCCTCCCCACCTGAGGCTCCTTCACTCTCCTGTTGTTTCCCGTTCTTTTTCTTGCGGATCTGCTCTTCTGATAGGACACCTAGAGAGGCAGGTGCACAGAGGACTCATTGAAATGGAACAGAACCACCAAGACATACCTCATGAGTCCATGCTACATCAGTGCCCCTGTTTCCGGAAAACTTTATTCTCTCTCTGTGGATTAATTCTACAGACAGATTCATCCAGTGCCATTATTATTATTTCTTTAATCATCAGGCCAAGTTCATCTTGTTTGCCCAACCTTTTAATTAACATGAACTGCTTTGAGCTGATATATAAACTGCTTTGAGCTAGTTTTCATACTCAGTTTTCTTTTTTGCAAATCACACCCTTTTTTTCAGAGCAGAGTTTTCCCCTGATTTTACAACTTTTTTCTGCTAGTATTTTATTACTGTGCTCCGGTCTCAGTTTGAAATTGATAAACTGCTTTCAAAGTTTCTTTAGCAGAAATATATCTAGATAGATAGATAGATAGATAGATAGATAGATAGATAGATAGATAGATAGATAGACAGACAGACAGACAGACAGACAGACAGACAGATAGATATTAAGCAAACAATTAAAAACATTTATTAGCAGAAATTTCCAAACTGCTCCATATCAAAGATTTCAGAGTAGTGTAATTAAAACAACCAGAGAAACTAAATTTGGTTGTTTCATTTTCAACTGAAGGAATTAAAACACTTAAAATAACCAAATGTAGGTTAAAACAGAGTAATTTTTAAAAAATGCAATTAAAAACAAACGCACTGATAAAACTGTGGTTCAAATTTATCAATCAGAAAGCTTTGTCTAAAGGAATGGCATGGAATAAAGGTGAATCGGCAGATACAAATCTAATGCCAGTTGAAAGGGCATTCTGCATAGAGCTTGAGCATGTTACTTTTTTGACCTACTTTCCCAGAATCTCCTAGCCAGCATGGCTATGAGCCATATTAGCTGGGGGACTCTGTTGATGTTGGTCCCCCAAAATAGTTTTTCTACATTCTGATTCTCTAGGATGGAAGCCAGTACACTTAAGGTCCCACCCTTGGTCGTCTCTGAAGAGATCTGTGAACAAGGTTGCCAAATCTCAGGGCTTAGCCCTGAGTTTCCAGCTTTTCATGGGTCTCTCCAGGTGAGAGATGAGGGTGCAAATTCTCCAGTTTTGGTGGGCTCAGCTCTAGCCAAGAAAAAAAGAGCTATGTGCAAATCTCCAGCTCAGGTAGTGAAGCAACAGCTTGTTACCATTTGCAAGGATTAATTGATTTGCCGTGGGATTTTGCAAAGACTTTCTAGGGAGAACTACATATTTACTTAACTTTCTCTTTCCCTCTTAAGTTGTTGTGGTGCCAAAGTTCACCTTCTACTCTGCTTTGCATCCACCTTCTAGCTAGAAAAAAACATGCTACATTGAATGTTCTTTATCCCCTCTTCCCAAGCAGGTGAGCAAATGTGGTGCTTAATGACACGACCGGGGCCATCTCTAGATCTCAAGCTTCAGAGTCTGGGATGATTTTGAACTGGCAACCCTACCTGAAATCCATGTGGAGCCACCCACGTTCTCCACGTCCTCCCCCAAATTACTTTTTCTCTCTCAACCCCTCTTTCTCTCCCACTCACACATCAGATCCCAGCCCTCGCTTCTTGCTCTCGTTACTCACACTCTTCCCTCATGCCTGCTTGTCGGCACTTTTTCAAGCGGCACTCCTGGCACTTCCGACGCATGTACAAGTCCATGTTGCACTGCCCGCTGCCCTTGCAGGTGTATTTTGCCCCCTTAATGACGCTACGCCGGAAGAAACCCTTGCAGCCCTCACAGCTGAGAACATTGTAGTGGAAGCCTGAGGCCTTGTCCCCACACACGCTGCACACCTCGTCTCCCAACATCTTGGGGGCGGGGCCCTTTTTGCGCTTGCGGGCTGGCTCCTCCGCTGCGGAGAGAGAAAGAGGAGGAGCAGAAGAAAGGCCGCTAAGACAACAACTCCTCTGGATCACAATCACTACTTAAAATGACTGTAAATCAGAGCTTTCCAGACTTTTAATGTTGGTGACACACTTTTTTAGACATGCATCATTTCGTGACACAGTAATTTAGTTTTACTAGTAAACGAGGTTGAACTAGCCCCTTATAAGAGATACAGACCCATACATAAATTGTAATAACAAAATGTACGGGGACACAACATATCTCATGAAAACCTTTCATATATTTTTAAAAATATATGATTTATAAATAATAACATGCATTTCCAAGATTGTAGGTGACACACCTACACACTTCAGGTGACACACTAACGGGTCGTGGCACACCATTTGGAAAACCCTGCTGTAAATCATAACAAAGACTAACAAATATAACAAATCATAAGAAGAGGTTAGACTGGCCCCGTCCTTACTATCTTTCTGTAGACGAATGTTTAGATAGGCTTGTGAGGACTTATTCTACAAGACTCATTCCTGCAAATAGCATGTTAGAATTTCTATTCGTTATTGTTGTTGTTGTGTGTGTGAGTGGTTTTTAATGGTTTCTGTTTTTAACTGGTTTTAATTTTTTTAATAATTTAAAAATATTAAAATTAAAAAAATTAAAAACTATAAAATTTATTTTTAAAAAAATTGCAGTTGTATTTTGTGAATTTTTAATTATGGTTTTTAAAACTGTTTAAGCTGCCTTGAGTCCTTAACCGGGGCCATTTGCACACTAAACTGTTACAGCACTATTATTCCACTTTCAACATCCTATGGAATCCTGAGGTTTGCAGTTTAGGGAGCGGCCGAACGGTCAAGAAGCAGAACCCATCTAATGGAAGGAACATGAAGGACTTGCAGAGGCTTGCTTGGGGCCAACCATGCATGCATATTGCTCATAAAATGTCTCTGCTGGCTTGGCACCTTTTTTCCCCCCTCTGAGTTCATTTTGCAAGCAGCGCCTGTGCAGTCCCAAGCAAGCCCTTGTCAAGCAAAAACTGACAAAAGAGTGGATTCCGTGTCAAATTAATAGAATTTGTCCTTAATTTGGAAGTGTCAAAAGAACAAATCGTCAGATAAAGGGGCATCAAAATGTGGAGGCTTCCAGTAGTTTGTCACATGATTAAAGAACACTTTAAGTTGATTGATCACATTTTAGTCAAGGGGACAGGCAACATGGCACCTTTCAGATGCTTTGGTGACAACTCCCATCACCCCTGACCATGCTGGATGGAGCCAATGGAAGTTGTACAAAATACCTGATGGCTATCAGGTAACCTAGTCCATTTAATCACTTATATTAATCTTTGCTATACAAATTTTCACATGAGGGGAAAAACTCAACTGTAATAAAGAAAGAAAGCTTCATTTTTATATGAGGCATAGTATACCTGTTGCAACAGGTTACCTCAGATGATGCTTTCTACTTACAATTTTTTATTACTACCTGTATCCACAGTTTGGAAGAGTTCCTTTTTTGACTGCTGTTTCCAGAAGTGCCTAGCCAGCATGGGCCATGCCAGTTGGAGGATTCTGGGAGTTCTGCTCTCCCAAAATAACATTTCCAAGTTCTACCTATGTCAAATACATATACACACACACATTTTAAAATTAACCCCTGCTCAATGATTAATTGAGGGCATATTTTTAGTAGATGCATCAGTTCAATCTTATCATTAGAGGCCTAGTTTGAGCAATCTTACCTTCTTTTCCCTCAAAATTGAGACCCAAGGCGGCCTTTTCAATCTTCCTGGGACAAAATTAATGTCCTTCAGAGATGGAATAAAACTGTTTCCATTATCTTACTTGCAACAGCACTTAGAATGGTTTTTAAAAATGTTTTCAACTGGTTTATTGGTTTCTAAATGTTGTTGTGAAACTATTACTGGTTTCCACTCTGTTTTGAGAGGGGTTTTGGAATCATGTTTGCAAATTGCTTTTTAAATTTCAGATGGAAAAACAGGCTTTAAAAAAAGTTCAGACACACAAACAAATACACACACTCTTGGCCTAAATTCCAACAGCACCTTTAGTTCTCCCATACAAAAAAAGGCCCTGCCAGGCACTCCGGATTGCTGACACCCAAGTCTCTCACATACTACACATTTATAGCACTTTGGTACTACTTTATCGAAGAGCCAGCATAGTATAGCAATTTGAATACTTGACCAGCTCTCTGCATGACAAAGATTCAAACCCTGCTTGGCCATGGAGACCCATAGGGAAAGTCATTTTCTCTTCGCCTCAGAAGAAGACAATAGCAAATCCCTCCTAAAAACATCTCATCAAGAAAACCCTCTAATAGGTTTGCCTTAGGCTCACCGTAATTCAGAAATACCTTGAGGACCCGCAACAACAACAAATCACTTTAACTACCATGGCTACCTTGTAGGGAAGGGGGATTTGTAATTTGGTAAAACACTAAGGTCCTCTGACAGAGAATTTTAAACACCTCCTGAAACTACAAATCCCAAGATTCCATAGGCTGGCGCCATGGCAGTTAAAGTAGTATGAAAGTGCTATAGTTGTATAGTGTGAAGCAAAGTCAGGACCTCAAAACCTTCTCCATCTCACCAGTGCTGTGTGTAGAGCTCTCTCCATCATCTGTGCAAATCACCTCAATTTTCACAATACTTTGAGACTCCGACCTTGCCTCCGACCACTCATCTTTGACCTGTGAAGTCGACTCCCCATCTTCTGTTTTTAACAAAAACATGAGGGTAGGAAAAAGGTGTGCACGTGAGAGAGGAAAACCAAGAATGAAACTTTGAAATCCTATTTCCATTGTTCATTCAGTAGTGAATTGGCAGGATAGGCAGTGGCTTACCCAATGGTAACTGAAGTTCATCAGTGCCTCTTTTGGCCATCTCAGGGCATCAGCCACAGCAACATTGCATAGCCAGCCCTGGAATCAAAAAGACAAACAGAGACAATTCAGCTAACTCTGCATGTGCCCCTTCAGCTCTACTTCTCTAATCCTCTTCCATCTTTGTGGCAAAAGGCACAAAACTACTGTTGCTTCCACTTTCCATATCTGTGGGTGGTGGAGAGCTTTAACCCCATTGCAGCTTTAATTACTTAACAGAAAATCTCAGGCAGAAATAACATAGGCAGAGGTCCCTGCACCACAAAAAAAGTTCAATATGTTTCAGCAAACGTGTTATTCAAAACCTACAATATGCACAGGGTGAAATGAAACCACCGGGCCAGCTAAGCCTTCCATAAATAAATGGAAACATTTTGAACTTTCCAGAGACAATTTGAAGACTTCTCCCAAAATACATACAGAGACGACTTTTTATTTCACCAGCTTCTACTTTTCCTACGATTTCTACTTTAATGGTCAAATATATAGACCTATAGCATATAGACATATAGCCTTTTTAACACAGTGGGGAGAAAACAGTTGGTGAGGCTGGCTTAGCTGCCCTCCTCTTTTGTCTCTGTTTTGCTATCCATACATGCTCAGTAAGGTATTCTGGAGACAGCTGCTGTTTCTGTTGTGTGTTGTAAGCAGGCACATACAGCTACAATAGGATCAGCTAAAGTAGAACCCCTTACTTTTCCAGCTCAAGCTTTACTGCATTGCTTACTGCAGACACGCTTGTGCAACTCAACACTGAACATCTGTGTTTCTTCAGTCCTTCTTCACCTCTCTGCCAATGCTGCTAAAAAACTTCTAGCTAGACAGAGGATGAAAAAAGAAAAGGGGAAGCTGTGCAAGCATACAAAAACTTTGCAAGAAGGAGAATTTGCTGTCAGAGGCTTTGTTAACTGAGATACTCCTTTATTTAACTATGTCTAAGGTGAGGATAAATGGCCTTTTCTTGCCTATGCCTGTTAGTTCTTGGCAGAGCCAGATGAAAACAATTCACTGCATGTCTCTCCTTCAAATCACAGGACATAGCACACAAGGCTGACCAGGTTATTCTGGCATCTGCTGCTGAATACTCTTATAAAGAAGAAAAAAAATTAATTAAAGGATGGACAATTTCTTTCCCTTCCACGTTAGCTCCAAGCAACTGTCTAAGGTGGCTAACCCATGATGTCTAATGACAGGGCTGGCCCCAGGAATGCTCAGCACATATAACGTTGGGAATCCTCTTATACAAGTCACTCTAGGAAATTGGTAAGTAGATTCAGGACGATATTTCTTTACATTACTACTTCTGTAATTAAAGCCAGAGAAGCCACTGCCACAAGATGTTCTAACTGCAACTAGCCAAGAAACCTTTAAAAGCTGGGGGTAGAGGACTGCACTGAACTCACTGGAGGTCCTGCCACCATTTACCTCTTTACTGCTGCCAAAATCTGGTAGAAAATGCAGTGGCCCTCTACAGGGCCTTTATGCCTCTCTGTATTGAGCAATTCTAATACATTACACATTCTTTCACTCATTTGTCCATCACCATTAGCTCTCTCTTTTCCTTCACCTGTTTGCATCTTTTCCACAACTTTTCATTGCCACTTATTTTAACTATTTTACTTCCCACTCCCCCACTTTTCAATGGGATGACATGATGAAAATGTAGAGGAAAGTCAGTTCTCCTCAAATGTCATCTCACCTTTCTCCCCACAGTAGGGAAGAGACTCAGCTAGTCGACAATCATATCATATGCCCTCATTTATGGGGCAAGGGTAGCAGCATAGTAGCACAGAAGATGGGTGGGCAGCCGAACTATGGAACACAGCACAGGATACAACCTGAAAGGGAAAGAAGAGTCAGTAACAACAGATATTCCCCTGTTACCTTATATAACATGACCCTTTCTACACATCATGGTTATAAATTAATCCCAGAAAGAGGTGACATCCATTTCTTCAGCATATACTATTTGGCACGTTGTTCAGATTTCCTGCTTGTGAATTGAAGGGCCTGATATGGTGTTAGAAGAGTCAAACGCTCTGGGAAGCTATTGAGAGGGTATGTGAATCTTTACATTACTACATTACTACATTAACAAGAATCTCAGGATATGTGAACAAACTCACATCCTTTGACCGTCAACTAATCCATCAATATTACTATCATTCACTGTGTACAATCCATGAATATAAGAGCAGAAGGCACCATCTCAATCAAAAGCATGCACCAAAGGGGTAAACTACCAAACCATCCCAAGTACAAAGACACACACACAAAAAGTTCACTTGTCCTCGTTATGCGGTCCTAAGCACATGTCCTTAAGTGTGCCTTCTCTGGAACAAAGTATGCATTTTTCCCCTTTTAACACACTTCAGATAAGACTCAGTATTAACTGGGATAACTAAAACATTGATATTCTTGGCTTATACGGCATCTAATTATTATTCTAATGTGCAGTGATGACGATATGGAAGCTTATGAGTGTATGGAGATGAGTGACTTGTGTTCAGTTGTGCCAGCTACTAACTAGCTAGTAATGCTGTTAAGACGCAACATTCCTATGACTCCTTCTCAGCTTATTGTCAATTTCTAATCCTTACGACACCTCTGTAAAGTCAAAAAAAGTACTTATATAATTCCTTCTCTTTCCAGAGTGCATTCTGATGTAGCCAAAGCAAAACCATTCCTGCACAAAAGGAGGAGAGGGGACCCTCCCAAGTTTGTAGAACTACAGATAATCTTTATGGGGGGATCTACTGGGGGAATGCTTCCCCACTGAGCATGCCCTATGGCCACAGAGCACTGGCTGATGGGGGGGGCTGGGGCTGGGAAGGCAGCAAACCAGATAGTAAAGAAATGGAATGGGGTGTCTTAGAGAGGGAAAGGGCTGGTATCATAAAGAGCACCCCACAGAGCAATAAGTCTCTCTTATTCATTGTATTGCAAATAGAGGGGGCTGAGGCTAGAAGGCAGGCCACCCCATCAGATCACGACAGAGGCGAAATTCAAAAGCGGAAGGTCCAGGACAGATACTTCTAGTCTCTTGGCCACCATGATTCTACAGGGCAAGAGTCCTGCTTTAGCTTCGGTGCGTACCACTGACACACCAGTGGCAAGTCCTAGCTGTCCCCACAGCAGTTCTATGCAGCTCGACTCCTCCTGCTTCAGCTCTGGGATATTTACAGGGGACTTTGGACACCCCTCTTTCTGTGATCGCTCCCCATGAGCACCCTCTCCCTGCCCACCCACCCCGCTTTACGAGCAAAGAAAGCCAGCACCTGAAAATCAAAACCTTTCCCGTTGCTTACTTTCTTCGGAGGTTTGACCCAAGAGGCAACCCCGCATATCCTCCGCGAGAGCAATGCGATGGTTTGGGACCTTCGGTGCGCAAGAGCCCGGAGTCTTTCTCACGAAAGGCTGCAACTCACGGGGGCCATTTCCGCACTAGCCTGTTATAGCGCTATTATTCCACTTCAAACATCCGATGGAATCCTGGGGTTTGCAGTTTAGAGCCTCTCTAAACTGCAAACCCCAGGATTCCATAGGATGTTGGAAGCGGAATAATAGCGCTATAACAGGCTAGTACCGAAATGGCCGGGGACTCAACCCCGAATAAAACACGCCGAGGACTGCGCAGTCAACGGGGGCACGAGCAGCTGAGCGCCACTTGTCCGCGCGGGGGAGGGAGAGGGCTTTACTTCCCGGATTTGGGTTATTTTCGTGGGGGGGGGCGAGTAGGCAGAAACCACAATTTTCGGAAGTGGAGTTTCAGAGACCGCGATCTAGGTTCCCACTCGGCGGATCCTTCTCCAAACCTCCCAACTATCCCCCCACTTTCTCTTCCCCCAGCCTCTTTACCTTTCTCGCTTTTTCCCCTCTACCGCTGCAACTTGCATTAAAAAAAAGTGAAAACACAGTAATCGCACACAGGAGCCAGTCGCTTCCGGGAACCCTTGCTAGGCGTCACTTCCCTTTCCAGCCCTTTCCAGCCGGGGAAACCTCCCCTTCTCCGGCCAGCGCCTCCCATAGCGAAGCGGGGCTGCGTGTATTTACCTCGCCCGGGCCTGTTGTCGCGCGTGTTGCACAACCTGGACCCGTGGCCGGGGGCGGGGAAGAAGGGAGAGCGCCTTGGCCGCGGCTGGCGCTGGCGCCGAGCATTGCCTGAGCTCTACGAGAATTACGCTGCTCCCCGAGGCTGTCAGGAGACTTCACGTGGGGCCCCCCCAGCCGTGACCCAGGCCATTTCCGCACTAAACTGTTACAGCGCTATGATTCCACTTTCAACATCAGTTTGTAGCAGTTGAGTGCATTTTTTTAAAAAAAGTAGCTAAAAGTAGTAGCTATTTCAGTTGCTTTGGGGAAGCAAGTAAGCAGGGGCTATTTCCGCACTGGACTGTTACAGCGCTATGATTCCACTTTCAACATCCTATGGAATCCTAGGGTCTGCAGTTTCGGGAGGGGCCAGGCTCCCCTTCCAAAGCTGCAAACCGCAAGATTCCATAGCATGTTGAAAGTGGAATAATAGCACTATAACAGTCTAGTGCAGAAATGGCCTAAAGGAAAAAAAACACTATACAGACCTCGTAGACTTTTGCCTGCAACAGGCTTTGTTAGTCTGCCAAGTGCTACAAGGCTCCTTGCTTTTGCAGCAGCAGGCTAACATTCTGGAAGTTGTGTCAGTGAAAATGTGTTTAAGATGGGACCAGTACCACGAAATGCATTGCAATCCTTTCCTATCTGGGAATTAGCCAGGTGGCCCCAACTCTACCTGGTCACTGCCAAGTTTCACAAAAAATCTCTTCCAAAATTCCCCAAATACAACAGTGTGACCTTGTTCAACGACCACAACTGCCCAGACTGCGCAACAGTCAAACACCAAGTACCACAAAACTGGAAAAGTGGTTGCCTTCCAGTTCGCCAAAATGTGCATTGTTTTGGTCCACAAAGTGAGGAGCAAAAATTGGCCTCTACTTCTGGAGGAGTTGCCCACTCCTAGTGCAGCTGAAAACACGCAAAGGCTACAATATTGAAACAAGTAAAACTGAATTAAATGTTAATATTAAAAATACATCTGTATTAAAATCTATTTACAAGCCCGCCAAGGAAAAAGAAAAGTGCAGCACCCACACCTTAAGGATCATGCTGTGAGACAGGACTTGTCTTTGTTGATGTCACACTGATTCTTCTTTAGCCAGACTTATTCTCCTATAAACTTGGCAATTTTAGGCTTAATAATTATTTCCACCAATTTACATAGAACAGAGATTAAGCTCAGTGTCTTATAAATGCCTGGATCTCTTTTTAAAAATCTGTGTCACATTGGCTAGATGATAGCAGGCAGAGGGCCAATGCTAAGTTTCAGCGGTGCCATTCGGTCTATCCAGATACCTTCATTAAGTCTCTTAACAGATAGACATCTGGCTTTTCATCAGAGGCATATACCTGATTCAGCAGGGATGTTATTAAGTTCTTATGCCCATGGCAGATGCCTCTGTTGCTCCACATTGCTCTTCTTCTTTAACCCCATAAGACTGGGTGGCCCAAGCAGAGAAGAGAAATGGAAATCATGCTTACAGAACCCACAAAGTGCCAGGTGACTTAGCCAAGAGAGCCCAGCTATAGCATGTTACATAGACCAGAGCTACTCAAAGTAGTTGTTCCTGAATTTGTGCCAGTCCCTGAACCATTGGCTGATAGTCCCTGGAGTGTTTCCGGGAAAGAAAGAAACAACTATAGCCAATGGGCATGAGTATGGTGTTGGTTCCTTAGCACATAGGAAAAAAAGTGAGTCTTTCAAATCAAAAAGCGTAAGAAGCACTGATGTAGGCTGTTGCCTTCAAGGGAAATTATTGTGAAAGGTCAAAAGGAACACCATTTAAAATTTTAATTGTAAGCTATTACTCTACAACAGTCAGGAACTGAAAACTGGTATACACACAGACTCGCCCCTTCCAATTGCTACAAAACTTGTAAAACGGCATTTTAATGCTTCCCTCTCCCCCAAATTAACTAAATAATCTTCAGTCCCTAAGTGAAGTCTTGCTTGTAGTGCTACAGAAAGTACAGGACAGCACTTGCATGCTTTAACAGTTCTGGCTGGGGCATGAGCTGTTTCCAGTAGCAGGCAGGATCAGAACTCTATTAGCAGAATGCAACTTGTATTTGCTTAGCATGACTGTAATCTCAAAAAAAAAAATGCAATTGTTTCTGCCTTTTTAGTGAAAGAAGGATCTATGCTCTTTATTCAAACCCTGACAGATTGCCATCGTGTGAATTGATTCCACTGTTTCAGTTACCTGGTCCAATTGTCTTGTGTCCTGTTTCCCACGAGGGCTATCCAGATGCCTATGGGATATCCAGCTTCTAGGGGCTACTATTTTATGGGTGAAAAAAGGTGTTCCCCAGTACCATGTTGTGTCCTTTATATTCCTTTACTGACTAGTTAGGCTCACTCTAGCTTTAAGAACATGAGAGAAGCATTACTGGATCAGAGCAAAGGCTTATCTAATCTATCATCCCATATCCTCCAGATATGTCAGCTAGTCACCAAGAAACAATTTGGCCTCTCAGTGTTCTGTAATAGCAATTTTGACTTCCTTTGCTTCTGGAGAAATCTTATCATTTATCAAGACTAGCTGCCACTGACAGCTTGACTTTTCATGCATTTGTATAATGCCCCTTCAAAGTTAACAGATTTACTTGCTCCTACCACATTGTGCAACAGAGAAGTTAAAAGTTCAGCTTTGGACAAGGAAAGCACTAAAACTGGGGAGAACTTCTAATTGACTTGTCAGTTCAGACTCTGATGTCCCATTTTTTAAAAAATCAACATGCCAGAAGTTCCATCTTCTGTGCTGTTTCTTGACATGAGGCTAGTTGATGTAAAATTGCCTTATTTCTAGTGCAACTCAAAGTGGCCCATGCACTGCTACCAGTCCACAATGAGTTTTCAGGAAAGAAAGAAACAGCTGTAGCCCTTGGACGTGAATATAGTACTGGTCATTAGAAAAAGAAATTTCTGGGTCCTCTCAACAGATATCCTGAGAATCACTGACATGTATATTTGAGGCTGAGAGAGTATGACTTGCCCAAGGTCAGACCCCTGTGGTTTTCCATGGGGATCTGAACTCTGGCCTCCACAGCTGTAGTCCAATACTCAAGCCACCACACCATTCCTGTGGAATTCTGGGGTTTGTAGTTTACTGAGGCCAAAGAGCTCTCTGGCTGAGAATTCTAAATTTAGCTACAACATAGTCAAGACATACTTTTTAAAAATCTACATATTTGTATTTTTTTGAAGTGCTGTGGACATATTAATAAAAAAGTATATTTAAAAATCTACTTTAAAATGTAATTAAACTACCAACATTTAGAAACAATTTAAAACACGGTCAAAAATGATGAAAAGCAGTTTAAAAGAACAATAAAGCATAGTCTATACACAATGCAAATTTAGTATATCAAGGGATATCAAAACACCATTTTTGGTGTTCCTAAGTCTGTCTAAAACAAGAGTAATTAAGATAATGGGATATCTTGGATGAGAATTAAAATACTTTATTAAGTGTGGTACTAATTTCTAGAAATGTGGCATAACTAGAAGGGTAGACTAGAATCAGGAAGACTGAGACATAAATCATAGTGTAGTCATAAATTTGGTTGGCTAATTCTGGCTTCTCTTCCTCTCTCAGCACAACCGCTGCATGTATATCAACCTACAGCACAGGATATCTTCTATATAAAAGTCAAAAGTTTGTCTGTGAGTTTGTCTAAGACCTCATACATTTGGCTGTGTGAGGCAGGAAGACCTCATATGATTGGCTGGCTGTGAAGATTCTGTGGAATCCTGGGGTTGGCAGTGTAGGGAGGGGCTGTTAGAATTCTCAGCCAGAGAGCTCTTGGGCCTTAGGCTGGTTGCTATGGAGATGAGGCCTAGCAATAAGAAGGGCAGTGTATTCCCTTAGAAACCCTCTGTATGTTAACTCAGAATACAGATTGGATTGGGGAACATGGGAATGTTACAAGTGCTGGAACAGGCCAGCTATGGAGATGAGGCCTAGCAGTAAGGAGGAGGAGGAGGACAGTGTATTCCCTCAGGAACCCAACCTCTGTATGTTAACAATCCTGAATACAGATTGGATTGAGGAATATGGGGAAAAGTTACAGTTACTGGAATAGGCCGGTTGCTATGGAGACGAGGCCTAGGAACAAGGAGGACAGTGTATTCCCTCAGGAACCCAAGCTCAGCATAAATACTGCATTACAAAATATGGGGGAAAGTTACAGGTACTGGAGAAGACAGTTTGATGTGTTCTTAAGAAAATAAAATCCCAGACAATGCTAAATACACTAGTAAATAATAAAATCACAGAATTGTACTATTGGAAGAGACCACAAGGGCCATAGAATCCAGCCTACTGCTATGCAGGAATAATGAGAAGGAGATGAACCGAAATCCTTACTGAAGTGGGAGGACCGACGTGTAATAAATGCATATAAGACAGTGTTTCGGTAAATAACCGTTGCTTAGTTTAAAATACATATTTGGGGAAAATGTTCGGTGAACGCTCAGCAAAACGCCTGCAAAGCCGCAAGGACATTCATCGCTTCCGCCTCTTCTTTAGCGTGTCTCCAACCTCTTTGTCCACTCGTACTTCCCGACAAGCCTGCCGCCGCCCAAGCAAGAGCCAAATCCTAGGGGCCGGCCTTCCTCGAGACCAAGCCCCGGCTTACTGTCCCTGGCTTTCCCCGCGGGAGGAGCAGGAAATGAAACCGACTTGGGTAGCTAAAAGCGAGCGGCGCATGTGCAGATCTGACACGTTCAGAAGTTTTTGGAGGAGCACGAAAAGTTTTCAGGTGGGTAGCTGAGCAACTCTCCTGGCTGGGGATTGTCTGTGGTTGGAGGACGAGGGCGGCCGATAAGATGATGGGAATCTCAGACCTGAAATCCGCTCTCAGCTGCAGCACCCATCGAATCTACCGGACTTTCCTAATAGTTGAATTCGCCATTCAGCAGTTAATTAAATGGGTCTGCTGTAGTTGAGATGACCAGTTGGATTGAACCCACTCATCCACCCCCAAAGGGTGGGTGGATGGGGTGATACAGGGGAAAGTGGAATGATGAATGGGGAAAGGACAGAGAAAGTGAAAGCAATAATTCAGGGGTTACACTCTTGCACCTATTTAACCTGCCAGTGAGTCCTGTTGAACTCTGCAGGGTACTGGCAGTCTGAAACTGTGGTGTGTGAGTGTGAGAGAGAGACAGACAGTGAAAGGTAAGACTTTAAAGGATAAGAAATTATGTTGTAAAAGTTGAGACTGAAGTGGAGCTGTTTTTATCTGTAGGGTATTTTTTGATCTTTATAGAATTTTATTTTGTTTTATAAAAATAGATCTTATCAAATCCATATATCTCTTGAAAGGCAGTTAATGTGAGTAAAAAAGAAAGGAAAGAAAGCGAAAGAGTACATATACAATCAGAATATATATACAGTGGGTTTCACTTTTGCGATTTGATTATGCATGGATTATTTGCTGTCACGTCTGCTGTCTCCCTATGGCATCTTTAACAGGGACTGCAGTCCTCGTGAGATTGAGAAACTACGAATGAGACTTGTAAGTCCCCATTAAAAAAGGTGTGGGGCAGCAGTGGAGGTGACAGTAAGCCCCACCAGCCACTCATTCTGCCTTCTGAAGGAACTCTTGATACCTCAAAGGAATCTGTGGTGGGTTGAATATAGTGATCATGCTTTTTTGTGTGTGTTAGATATGGTTTGGGAGGGACTAGAGTTATTAACAGTTTTTTCACTTTCATGGGGGTCCTCTGCCCCTAACCCTAGCAAATGTGGAGAAAGGACTGTACATGGAAATATAACCAAATCGTTGCTCACATCACAGTATGTAATGAGAGACAGTATGTAAACAACATACAGTACAGCACGTCACATATCGTCTGACTTATAGCAGTCCTTCTTATTTCTAATACATATATTATCTCTATAAAATTCTGATAAGATTGTAGTCATGGCAAATCATAACATATTGTATCTTATTACTTTACATTTTATATTATTGTCTTCAATAAATACCAGGTATACCTCTATACTTATTACTGATATTTTACCCCATTTCCCTTTTAAATATGTAATTAAGCATTGCCAATCTTGCCTAAAATTGTAATGTAGTTATTTTATTCATTTCCAACATATCATAGGTTTTAATCAACCAATCTTCTTCAGAGGGTAATGTTGACTCCTTTCATTTTTGTGCATATATGATTCTAGCAGAGGTAATCATATATAACAAAATCTTAGAATGCTTCATCAAAGATCAGTTTTTGATAGAATTCAACATGTTTAAGAGGTAAAATTCAGGCTTCATTGGAAAATTAATTTCTAAGATGTTTATAATTTCTATATGCATTTTGGCGCAGAATTTTTTAGCTCTTTCACTCAGCCACCAAATGTGATAGAAGATATCTTATTCAGTTTTACACTTCCAACATTTAACATTAGAGCCTTTATTCACTTCTGCTGTTTTTTCCTGGCATTAGGTACCATCTATATAGCATTTTATAGTAATTTTCTTTAGATCATAGCATCTTGTAAACTTAAGATGTTGTGATCATGATCTTATCCAGTGATCCAACTGCAAAGGAGGGTTTGCCATTTTAAACTGCCTTGGTGGCTCCTGTTAGTTGTTGTTGTTTTTAAATTCTATTTAACCTGATCTTATTATTCGTGATATATATTGTATTTAGGTATGATACCCAAAGCATTGAAGCTATAGAGCAGGGCACAGATGTTGTTGGACTTCAACTCCCAGCAGCATTAGCTAGCATAGCCAATGGAGAAACATACTAGAAGTTGCTGTCCAGCAACATCTGATTTCCACCCTTGCTGTAGGCTCCTTAGGGCATAATATAGGGCAACTGTCAAGATGGGTGAATGAAATAGACTTTATTCTGGTGGGTGGACAAATCAAAACAACTAAATGGAGGTGAGCACATGTTAGCTGAGTGTCATATGAGGAGGAAGGAAGGATTTTTTCAGTAAGGGCTCTTCCACACTATGCAATTACAGCAGAGCTTTCCAAACGTTTCATGTTAGTGACACACTTTTTAGACATGCATCATTTTGTGACACAGTAATTCAGTTTTACTAGCAAACCAGAGGTTAAATTAACCAATTACACATGTGCAGTACCCAGAGGTGTATCCAGGGTGGGGAAAGGCAGCCCCCCATCCTGCCCAGCTGCCATTGCCCTCGCCGGGAAAGACCCTGGCAAGAATGCCAGCAGCGGGAAAGGCAGCCCCCCTGCTACCTGATCTTGGCCTGTTGCCATTGCCCTTGGCAAAAAAAGATCCCAGCAAGAGCAGTGGCAACAGGAATGGCTCGGGTAAGGAGAGTCTTTTTCAGCCCAGGAAGGTGACACACTATACAGTTCAGGTGACACACAAATGTGTCACGACACACCATTTGTCCACTTTAACTGCCATGACAACTTCCTCTGGAATAGTGGGATTTGCAGTTTAGGGATGGGGCTTTAGAATTCCCAGCAACCAACCCCTCGTGCCTCACTAACTGACAAAGTCCAGAATCCCATAGGATGTTGCCATGGCAATTAAAGTAGAATATAGTGCTATAGTTCCATAATTTGAAAGAGCCTCGATTCATATCATCAGTGACTTATGACCTTAGTTACTATCTAGCTTTGTTTTGGGTTTTATATAGATTATTTTCTGCTTCACAGTGATCTCATGGTATGAATTGAATCTGGATTGTGTGGGTCTGGATTGTTGGAGTGTACCTCTGGGGGGACGGTCTGATGAACAGAGAGCCTTGTCTTTGGCAGGCAGCTGTCCTGGAATCATATGATTCTTGCCAGCTTGCTGGGCGGGCAGTGGCTGAAAGGCCCTTAGTGTGAGAAGAAGAACTAGATGTGCATTGCACTCAGTTGCCCAAATAATGATGATGGGATAAGGAGTAACTATATGGTGCACTTTGTTTCCCTTTCTTCCTTCTAAGAGTGATGGTAAATCTGGGAGAGAGAGCTTGTTCTCCTGTTGTTGAGTTCCAGACTTTTTTTGCAGTAGTACAGGCCCATGGCCAAGAGCCCTCTGCCTCACAGGAAGCTGGTAGAAGAAGAAACACGGTTGGTGCTGGAAGCGTTTCTGCAAGGGGTTGTGTGCAGTGGAGAGGCAGGAGCCCTAGGACACATCGGCCGTACCTACCATGACCCTCAAAGTTACATGTACAGGTAACTGGTGGTGTGTGTGTGTGTATGAAACATATACATTTCTTTTCTCAGAGAAGCAAATGAAATATTGGAAACTAAATGGTGGGATTTGGGCAGAAATCCTGGTTTGTCTAAAGAGGAAGAGAGTTCTGAAATGTCAAATTCTGGATTGGGATTTATGAGTCTATGAAAAAAATTAATTCAATAGAAACAAGAAGGCGAACCCTCAGAGTGCTTTTAGGAGTGTTCTGGCTTCTCTTTGGGGGAAAAAAGGAGACCTGCTGCTTACACCTGAGGGGAAAGGAAATTGGGAGATGGGACTCATGATCTTTGAGTAAGAGTGGACTGAAACTTATGAATATATTCAGAGAAGGCACTTCTTTGAATCCCCTATCTCCGAGACATAGCAGATGGTGATTTGAGTCAGGGCCCTTGTGGTGATGGCACCTGTGATGAAGCCGGGGGTGTGGCTAGCAGGGCAGCCTAGCAACAGAGGGTGATTTAATCTGATTGGCTCTGTGACTAAGAAGAATCAGCTTAGCCAAAGGGAGAGGTTGTATGGGAGATGACAGCACATAGCGTGTGTGCATATGTATATGTGTATGTATATGTATATATACACAAACACACATACATACACACACACATATGTATATATGCATATTTGTATATGTGTGTGTGTGTATCTCTGTCTGTCTGTCTATCTATACATACATATATACATACTGAGAGTCCTTCAGTGAGTTTCATAAAAAGAATGTCAGAGCATCCAGTAAACCAAGGATGTTTTCTGGGAGTGGGTTAGCTTCTTAGAGGCCTAAGTGTGGGGCAGAGAAGTAACCAAGCCATCTCTGAAATGGACCAGAGAGTGGAACCCTGAGGGGAAGACAGACCTTTGAGCTGAGAGAGCCAAAGGAGGGTGTATGAGTGAAAGCTCTGTGGAGACACTGAGGGGTTTGAGGAAAATAGTCAGACATATGTGAAAAGGTGTTTGCTTGTTTGAATCTTCTGAATCCTCAATACCCTTTCCCTTGTGAGTTCTTTAATAAAGATTTTATTCCATTTTTCTATAAGAGCAGCCTCAAATTAGTGTTTTCTTCTATTTAAATTCAGCGACACAGTACGACAGGTTATTCATTCCTGGTTGGAGTAATCTTTAAGAAGGCCACAAAGGTTGTGGGTTTTAGGGAAAGCTGGGGTGTGAAGAAGTGTGGGAAGGGAGCCAGGGTCTATTACAAATATTAAAAGGGGCGCTGCTCTCCAGTGAGGGAGAAAGCAAGCAGGCCTGGTTTGTCTGTACCCCTAGGCTAGCCCAAGCAAGCCTTCCTCAGCTTTACTTTATTTTCTACTTCCCCACAACACACACTCTGTCTGTGATAAAGTGGTGTCATATCAGTGATAGCACTCTGCACTTGCAACACTCTCTTCAGCACAGTTCACTTGTTGTTAACTTTGGCAGGGGGGTTGAGTATGAAGGGGGGAAATGAAAACTCTTTTCTTTGCTCAAGTCTTTGAGCTACTGTTAATGGAGTTTTAAAGAAAGAAAAGACTACCGACAAATTTTAGATGTTTCTCGCAGTTACCATTACTCTTACTGCTCTCCTTCTTTTAATGTCATGTATGGTTTCTTTGTATTTACTGAGTTGCTGCTTTAGAAGCCCTTGCATGTTAGAAGAATGAGAGAATAAATACGTGCATTAAAAATAAAATGTATGAGACTGGAGAGTTGAAGCAAAAGGCTAAGACCAGAATTTAGGGGGAAAATATTTTATATTTCATCTCCCAGAAATGCCCAGCTATCATAGCCAGTGGTCTTGCTGGGTGGGGGATTATGGAACTTGTAGTCCAAAAAGGTAATGTTTACAAGCTTTGCTCACCTCCTTGCCATTTTATTTTATTTTGTGTATTTTGTGCCTTCCTGTTACTGCAGATCTCCAAATGAACATGCCCAACATTGCCCAGCCTGGACTGCTTTCCATGAGGAAATCAACCGTGTGGAAGAGAAAAAGCATGGCTTCCGCACCAGCTTCAAGCGCTTGTTGCAGCGTCGACCCAGCCCACAAACAACCCCTGACAACCTGCCTGCCTCCAGGGACTCCTTAAAGCGGCCCAAGGCAGGAGGGGAAACTGGGGAGATGCCCCACCAGAAACGCAGCTTCTCCTTCAAGAATCTCCTGAAGAAGAAAGGAGCTACTACAGGGGAGGCAGTGGACCCACTTGCTTCTCCCCAGCGTCCAAACTCTTTGCCTCTTGTCCACTGCTACTGTAGAAATCAACCAGCAGAGCAACAGGAAGATGAGGGAGCTGGTAAGGAAACACCAGAGACAAGGCTGAGACCTTTTTCATTTACCCAAATGCCTGAGAGGCATCCTGACTTTCATGCCTTGCCCAGTAATAATTTTTTTAAAAGCAAAATGGGTGGGATGAGTTATCATACAGTATGTGTATCTTCGCTCTTTGAAAGATGGAGCCAAAGTCCATCTGGGACAAGGATTTGAATCTTGGTGTCCTACCCTGCAGACCTAGTGTAAGATGTTATGTTCTCTGCTGGAGGGACTTAAGCAATCCTGTAAACAAGGTGCTTGGCTGGTAAAGCTCAGAGACAGTTTTATAAGGAGTTAAGTTACTCAGAATGGTTTGTTTCTTCACGGGGTAGTGGGTTTGTTTTCTTTATTATTACCTTGCTATGCTGCTTTCCTTCCAGAGAGCTTAAGGTAACTTGTGGTTCTTCCTCTGCCAAGCAGCTTAGGTTGAGATCTAATGTACTGTATTTGTGCAGAGCTTGGAAAAGTTACTTTTGGGACTATAGCTCCCAGGATTTCCTAGCACCATGGCCCCATACTGACTGAGGGATTCTGAGGGATGTAATGTAGAAAGTAACTTTTCCAAGCTGTATTTGTGTGCGATGGGCCCAAAGTCTGAGCTTCACAGGTGAATTGACTTTTGAACCCAGGTATTTCTAGTTCCTGTCTGACACTCTAATTGCGTACCACGCTAGTTGCTGCCCTTCACCATCTAGCCTCTCTTCATTCCTTATTTTTAAGCCACTCTTTTACAATCTGATGTCTCCAAATGTGTTAAAGTACAAACCTTTTCCAGTGAGTGGCCATGCAGATGAAGAATGATGGGAACTGTAGTTCAACACATCTGGAAGGCACCAAGTTGAGTGCAACTGTGTTAAGCTGTCTGAAGATGTACAGTCATGATCTTGAAGCGTCCAATCTAGTAATGTTCATTTATTTGTAAACTCTTTGTGGTCAACAGGTTCTTAAAGTGGTCAGCTGGTTCTCTAAAGAAGGAGTGAGTGAGGTGTGGCCCTCCTGCTGTTGGTGGACTGCAGTTCCCATCAACTTTAGCCAGCATGGCCAATTGTGAGGAATGATGGGAATTTCACTCTTACAATATTTGGGAAACTGTAGCTTGCCTATCCTGCTCTTAAGAAACACACACCAGTTTGACTTCTTTTTAACTCCTCTTCCCAAACATGTCTTTGAATACCCTAGCCCTCACCCTGGTAGTACGGAGAGTGTGGGTACTTTGGAGGGTCATGAAAAGCAATACTTTGCACAGGAGCCACTTCTGTTAGCAAAAAGTTACCCATCTAGAAACCTTAATCAAATAGCTAGTTCTTAGAGACTAATTGCCTGTAGTGGTTAAACTCAAAACATGCCCCAGGAAGGGGGAAAATAATTAGTAATAGCAAGCTGGTTCTTTCTCTCCTTTCCCTCTTGCTCTTTGAAGTGTTCTCTGTGTAACTCAAAAGTTGGCCCTCCCCATTTGTGGGTTTGACTTTCATGGATTTGATTACCTGTGAATTTCTCTAATCCCTGTCCCCACCCCCGGCGCTTCTTTTCCAGGGAAACCTTCTCTCCCAGTGGCTCTAATCTGGCCATGCAGCCCTTTAAAAACCCACTTCTGGTCCTCCTCCTCCACCAACTGTTGTCTGCCAACTAAGGATGGTTCACAGCCCAATTTCTCAGTACCGCAAACCATCTCTTGATGACCCCCACACCCAAGGAAGGAGATGGACGAGAGTGAGGAAGTTTAGGGCCACCATGCTGAGGCCCCCCTCTCTTTTCCTTTCCCTGATCTGGTTGGACCCTGAGTGCCCATTTTCTCCACCTCAGTCCACTTCCTACAGACACACACACACATATTTTGATATTTGCAATTCTTCCACTTTTGCTAGGGTCTTTTGCCCCCAACCCTGGCAAATGTAGAGGGCCAACTGTGTATTTTTCCCCAACAGAAGTTGGTCATGGGCAAGTATTTACCTATAGTGCTGAATCACTTAACTTCTGCTGCAGTATTTTCCCATTAATATCTCACTAGTCCAAAATTAGTTTGTGTTGTTGTGCTACTTGCTTTCATAGCTTTCTGTTCTTTATTCCAGATACTGATGCTGAGGATACTGAATTTTATATGCTGGTGGCCCAGAAACTGGACCGCTTGGTGAAGCAACAGCAGTTGATCAGCCCTGTGGCAACAAGAAGCTTACCCTCCTCCAAACACCAGATCAACATGCTTCCCACGGACACCCTATCCGGCACGCCAAGTACTGGCTGTATTTACTTGATATAGAGCTAGCTCACCCTGTCAAAAAGCTTTAGTGAAAAGTAAAGCATTTTCATTCCTTCTTCCTGCTTGGATCAGAGCTTGGAAAGATTACGTTTTCCTCCTTGCCAGAATTCTTGAGCCAACATGGCCAGTGGTCATGCTGGATGATGGAATCAGGAAACTGTAGTCTAAAATTATTTTCCAAATATTTGGGGTTAGGATCCACAAACCTCTCCTCTTGCTCTCAACAGTACCCCTTAGTGAGACTGTGCTGTGCAAAATGCTGACAAAAGCAATGAGGGAGATATAGCTGTCCAAAATTAGGTCCCAGCAGTTAAGGAAACAGGCTTCAAGAAATGAACAATGGCAATCTATAAAACCTGGACCCAGGCTGCTGTAGATTTTTACCTTCCTTTAATCTCTTGCCTCATTGCTCATACCCTTGTTTACTCTTGAAATTTCCATGTCTTTCTGCTCACAGTTAATTCAGAGAAACTGCCTGGGGGACTGGATGAAAAACAGAAAGAGGAGGTCCTCCAGAAGCTGATTGCCCTCCTTGAAGAGCAGGCTGGAGTCATCAATGAGAAGGTACAAAATTGCACTCTTGTAGTTTAGAAGTCACCTTTTCAGGATTCCAGCCAGTAATGCCCTATTCCAGGATTTTCCAATTTGTTGCTTTTTCTTGCCAATGAGCATTAGTGTTCTATGGATGTTGAGTGTGCTCTGTCTTCATTGAGTTGTTTTAAATCTCTGTCCAGTGCTATCTCCCCTCCTCCAGTAACCTTGAGGTTTCTGCAAACTTTGGGATTTCTCCAGTCCTTATACACCTCTTTGGTCGATAGATGATAGTACTCTGGCTGCACATTTGAGGAATCCACATTTGAGAATTAGTTCTCTGTAAACTTTCTGCTTGGAATTTTTTGGTGACTTTTTTTTCCCCTTAAAGCTGTTTGATTGCAATCTTCTCCACTTAATACTAGTTTTGCCTTCTGGTACAACAGAAAATGAGTTTGCTCCATCTTCTGCAAGACAACCCTTCAGATGTTCTGAAGGCAGCTACTGCTTCCCTACTTAATCTTTTCTTTTCCAGGCAAGACACACCCAGCTGTTAGAACCAGTTTTTATAGGGCCTGAGTTGCAGATTCCTTTCCAACATGTTTGCCCTCCTCTGGACTTGTTCCAGTCCACCCATTTTCTCTTTAAAATTCAACACCTAAAACTGGTAACCAACTCTCTCACTCTCCCATCAATCAGCAGAAGAAGCAGATGATGTATTGTGCACAGCTATCCAAATTGGATAGATTCCAAACAAAGCAGAAGCTGGTGCTTCTTTTCCTAACCAACCTGTTTGGAGGAGTGGTGGTCTGGGACTAGCAAGCCTTGGTTTTCTGTGGTAGGAATGGGGAATATGTGGCCCTTTGAGATAAACTGGACTGCAGCTTCCATCAACCCTAGCCAGCTTAGCTCATGGGGAGGGATAATGGGAGCTGTAATCTAGCAGCTTGAAAAGGAACTACATGTTCACCATCTGGGGGCAAAAGATGCAATCTGTAAAAATAGAAAGGATATGTATCAGTCCTTGGACTGGGTCTGTGCATGTTATCACAAGTATACTTATGATGCTTAATGAATGCTTAAGCCAGGGTGGGACTTGTAAGGTGCTCCAGTTGTTGTTGAAGCTACAAATCCCAATATTCTTCAGCATTCTGAGCATTGATTCTGTTGGGTTTAGCAGTTCAGTGACATCTGAGGAGCTGCACAGTTCCCAACCTGGTATGGAGCCCCTCTAGATTTGAATTCACAGTTCATGCATGTGGTTCATTCTCACATGCCAACTCTTACAGCTTTCTCTTTTTTCTTTCCTTGGCAGATTAAGGCTGACCCGTTTCTACGCAACTCGATCTCCCGCCTTTCATATGGCAGCTTCTCCCGCCTGGCTGAGGCCTTCACTTCACGTGCTCCACCTGGCGTTCCCAGTCCACAGCTGGCCAAGCTGGCTCTCACCATGGAGCTGACACGGAAAGTAACCGGGATCAACAGCCATACAGTACACACCCTCATGGGCTACAGCCTGCAGTATATGGACATGTTTATACCTTGGCTGCAGCAGCAAGGTGGCTGGGTATGTGAAGAAACCTGTGACACTGGAGACATTGTTTTGGGCATGGCTACAGCCCTTCCTTTCCTTAAATCACAAGGATGGGGAAGCTCCAGCCTGCAGACCAGATGTGGCCCAAAGGAATTCCCCACCTAGCCTGTGACTTGTTTTGCTACTATCTCTGATCAATGACTGGGAATAAGAAGTTATTTAAAGCCCAAGAATTTATCTGTGGGAGACTGAGCCCTTGTTTATACACCAGAAGATTGTTGCGTGGGGGCATCCTCCTGTGCAGACATGGTTAGAATTGAGCTCTGGTTTTCAGACTGGGAACCTGTTGCATTGGAATGTATCTTCTGAGTACATAATGCTTAGAGTCAGCTGTGGGTTGGTGGGGAAATGTCTAGGAGGGTTAGAATTGCATCTGGCCCTGCCTATTTCACTTTGTCCCTGCCCTGTGCCTTTTAACCATGCCCATTACCGGAGTATGCACCCCTGAAGCCTTCATAAATAGGTTTTTGTTTTTTCTCCCTGTCTTATAACAAGTTCAATGACTGGTGCCCATAGTCTTGAGCTCACCCATTGTGCAGTGGTCAATGAGCTCTCCCATCAAGTCAAAAGTGAGAGACAGAAGCCTGCATATGTACTTGTGAAGCAGGTGGCAGCACTAGGAACCATGCTTATACAACTTCTGAGACAGAAGTAACTACTTGCATAACGGCTCTTACACTAGCAGTGGCCCAACAAGATTCTAGCCAAAATCACACCACAAGTGTCACAATATAATTTTCTGACACCAGAGAGATTTCTGTTAGGCAAATCGGGTTATTCAGTGTCCAGTCTTCAATTCTACTTCTATAAAATGAGAATCAGGGTCATAATTACCAGCAGTATTGTAAGTTTCTGACCAGTCACAAGTGAGAGCTCCAAAGGTTCTCCTAGAGTAGCCTACTTGGTTCAGTAGCAGATAGCTTTTTTACTGACTCCTGGGTAGCTCCTAGTAGGTAAGTCTTACACCAAGGGATTCTGGAGCTGGAAGCCTTTTTATTCTTCTGGACTAGAATCTCTTTCCTGAGTTCTACCACCCTTCTTGCATTATGGAAGCCTTCAATAGTTAGCCTAGATCCTAGAACTCCATGTCTTCTCTTTTGGGTCTGGCTTTTGATTTTTCCAATGTAAAGAACTCTAGTTCCTCACGGCAAGTTGTGCCTTAGGTTCTCAGTTCAGGAATTTCTAGCTTGAGGTGCTCTTAGCTGTCAGAGGAATATTTTGAAGACTGTGCGAAATGAGTTACATTGAGATACTTTCGAAATGACTAAGAATTATATGTGTTTCTTTCTCTATAGGAGAACATTGTAGCTCAGGATGAGATATTCGACCTGCAGCTTGACTAGCCCTCAGTGACTGCTAATGATTTTATGATTGGAAAACAGAAGACAATATGCCCTTGGGAGTTTTTTTCTCCCTTAGAAAAAAGTGACTGCTGGTAGAGCTGATAGCTTTACAAAAATCCTCATGGAAAAATCCCATCTCCTTCTACAACGTAAAGGCCAGTCAAGGAAGAAGCGTTTGTCCTTGCAACACTGAGTGGAGTTTGGCTTTTATCTAGTCCTGGGATCAGGAAATCAGCATTAACCAGTTCTGAACATCAGTGTTGGAAGTGAACTTGAGAAATCACCAATTGCGCTGACTAACCTCCTGTATTTATATGGCAAGAGTTTTTTTCCTGTAAAATGTGGATTTTTTTTTAAATGTGACACTTTAAATAGATGAAGGAGAAAGGAACAGATTAACACACTGCTTGAAATTTTACTTGACTGGTATAGAAAATGATTTGTTAAATATACTGTATTTTCTTCTTTGCAACAATTTCCCCAATCTGATGGCCTCCAGATATTTGAACTAACACTCCCACCCTTTATGACCATTGACCATGATGGCCAGGCTAATGTAAGTTCTATTCCAAGTGATCTGATGGGTGTCAAGTTGGAGAAAGGTGCACAGTTTTTATAAAAATGACTTCTTTAGAAAATGAAACAATATCTGAAATTTCTAGGATTAGTTAAAATGTCTTTGTTTTTACCTGATAACTTGCAGTATGTTGCTATATAACTGATTTCAGTGTGCCACCTTATTCTCAAGTAAATGTGCGTAGGGTTGTAACTTAACCCTATTCTGTCATAAATACCTTTGGAAATGGAAAGTTTCCTTAGAAGCTGTTTTATGGATTCCCCTACTGGATAAGCAGTGGTTCAAAGTAGGGTCTTTTTGCTGACTTTATTTTACAAGCACCAGGTGGAGATTTTGTTTTCCCAGGCTTTTTACAAGAATGGTTTCAATGTTAGCTAGGTTTCAATGTTTGATTTTTTTTTCTTCCTGCCGTTTTTATAATTATTTATTGTATTTGAGGTCTAATTGCTTGTTAATTTTCTTGGGGTTTGGGAGCTTTTGAGTTTGAAGAGTAGAATCAGAACACATGAAAAATGTATCCTTCACAACAGGTACTTGCAAGTCACTTCCATTAAATAATGTGAAAAGACTTTCTAAGTGAGTATGTATAGAATGCTGTTGCAAATCTCTGAAAATAATTTAACCCTCAAACTCAGGGATGTGGAAGTGTTTCTGTGAAATACCAACAGCTTCTCTGAAGCACTGATTGTTTTAAAATAAAACTTTTCAGTCTTAAAAATATTTTTCAATGCTAAATGCTTTTATTGGTGCCTGTAACTTTACACTCTGTGATGTTCCCTCATGTCACAACAATTTTCCTTCTAGTTTGTCCATACCTTCATAAAAAAATTATTATATGGCTAGCTATATCACAATTATTTTATGACACTATATTTAGGGTCCCCCCGCCTTCCTTAATTTCAGTTCCAAGTGACTCAGAAAACAATGTATGCTTTAATATTTCCAGGTGAGCGAAGAACAGAATTAGGTGACTAGAAATACACAGCCATAGAAACAACTAGAATATCTGTTAGTATTCTAGAGCTAGATATCATTTAAAGAAGTCTGGCCCTCTACCTTCCCTTATGTCAGGACCACTGATGTGTGCTCCTTGGGAGTAGGGACTTAACTCCTAGTGAGGTATCATTTATAATAGGGATGGGAATTGTGCATCTTTTGTGATGTTGATGGACTATAGCTCCCAGGCAGTGGTGGAACATGCTGGAAGTTGCAGGCCAGCAATACAAGGTGGGCTACATAATTTCTACCCTGTAGTACTGATTTATTAATAATAATTGCAAAAACAAACCCCATAATCACATCTAAAGCCACTCTTAGCATAAAACATATATGAGTTTTGTGGCACCTTGACAACTAACAAATTTGTTTATAGGCTTTTGTGGAGAACAGTCCATTTCATTGGGTGCATGAAGTTTTATACTAGGTTACAGATACAGACATATACATACAGTGGAAGGGAGGGCTGTCACTATTAAGGCTGGAAGGAAATAAGGTCTGGGCAATGGCAGTTATGGACAACATTGGCTATTCATGAAACAGTTGTTCATAACAACACATAGTCTGGCACTGATAAATCACTATCTGAACGTGGAATATCCAAAGCAGTACGCACTGGACCACTTTGAAAAGAATTTCTTCAATAAGGCATCCAAATTGTGAACTAAACAACCCAAGATCTTTTCCCCTCAAGTCAGTGTTGAGGAATCTCTTGATATGCCATATGTTTCTGGACTACAAGTCCTAGTACCCCTGCAAGGCAAGGCTTGTGGAAATTTAAGGCCATTTCCACCCTACATTGTTACAGTGCTATTATTCCACTTTCAACATCCTGTGGAATTCTGGAGTTTGTAGTTTACTGAGCCCAAAGAGCTCTTTGGCTGAGAATTCTAAATGCCTCCCCCCCCCCACACACACACTAAACTGCAAACCCCAGGATTCCATAGGATGTTGAAAGTGGAATAATAGCACTATAACAGTGGAGAGTGGAAATGGCCTAAGTACAAGAGTAAATGTTTGCCAATCTTATCCTCAACCAGTGCTGCTCAAACTCATGGTCCATTCTGATCGCTGAGGCATCAGCTGTCAGCCCCTGGTAAGTTTGTAGGAAAGAAAGGAACAGTTGTAGCCAACAGGCACAAACGTAGAACCTGTCCCTGGTGCATTGAGGGGAAAAACACTGCTGGCTGGAAAAATTCAAACAGCTGGAGATGCACTGTGGTTTAGTTTTCTGCACTCTCTGCAGGAGTGTCCTATCTGTCAACAGAAAACAGTGGGACTGATATAGGTATGAATTAGAAATAATAAATTAGAAATAAAGTAGAGCTGGGGGCTTAGGTGTATATGCTTTCCTTGTTTTATACAATGTATAAGTAATATGCTTCAAATTACTTCCAGTAAGACAGCAGCTCTGTACGCTTCGATGGCTCAGCCTGACGCTGTTTTATGATATAACGTCACGAAATGCTATAACTGTTTAGAAATTATGCATTTAAGGGGGGAAATGATATAGGTATGAATTAGAAATAATAAATTAGAAATAAAGTAGAGCTGGGGGCTTAGGTCAGAGGAACGGAGAAAGACTTAAGAAGGGTAAAAAGGTCACGAGAGCCAATGTATCACGTAGCTAGGATGTTGATCACATAACCAGGGTGTTGTTTGTTTATTGACTGGCTGCAGTAATTGCAGATTGTAGATAAGCACTTTCCGGGGTCTGAGTGCGGGGGTAATTAGCTAGCAACAGCATGTGGTATTTGTGACCCCGGCAGGGGCAGACCGAGATATGCCTGTGATCTTTGTGTATGCTGTGAACTTTGTCTATAAAAGAGCTGTGAAATTTGAATTCCAGGCTTTTGGTCTTTTGGAGACATCCAGCCAAAAGCCCGTGCGTAATAAATTACTCTTTTTCTTGCTCTGCGGTCTCTGTGTTCTCTGGGCTCCTGCAACAGGATCTTCATCACTTAGGCCATTTCTGTACTACACTGTTACAGTACTATTAGTCTACTTTCAACATCCCGTGGAATCTGGGATTTGTAGTTTACTGAGGCCAAAGTGCCCTCTGGCTGGGAATTCTAGTCTCCCTAAACGGCAAACCTCAGGATTCCATAGGATGTTGAAAGTCGAATAATAGCACTAGAACACTGTAGCGCGGAAATGGCCTTTAAGTATTGGTTATGCTGTTATGATGTGCTGTTGTTTCCGGCCCTAAGCCAAGTGTATCACGGGGCTTTCGGGGGCTGAGAGTGTGTGACGGGCCCCAGGGCCGGGCGGGGAGCGGGACCATGGTTTCCTACGCTCCAACCACTATACCACCCTGGCTCTGATCATGTCGCTTCAGTAACAATAATAATATGATGCATTTATACTAATACTACGATGTCCCAACGGCGACGGGGCAAGCTCAAGCAGAGTTCTGAAAAGTTCCATTTTCGAAACATAACTTTTGAAATTCCCCCACCCACGGGGGACGGCCGCCGGCTGGAGGACCCAGCTACCATAGAGGTTCCGCACGCCGCGTGCCCGATCTCTCAGGCCGCTTCCTGTTTCCGCTCGCGGCCTCCTGGAGCGGTTGGGAAGGCGGCGCGGGCTGCCGCCTAGAGACGGCGGGAGACGGGAAGGCGGCAGGGCCAACGGCGGCAGCATGGCAACGGCCGCGGTGAGCGAGAGCCTCGTTTCCCTCCCAGGAAAACACCCGGGTAGCCCCCCTCGCAAGTGGACTCCGGGTTCGCGCTCCTCCTCCGAACCTGTGAGGGGAAGCCGTGGGGGACCCTCGCGGGGAGGTTCGGAGCGATCGCCCCCATTCCGCTCAGCGTGTGGCCCTCTGGACGGCTTTGGGCTGCGGCTCCTCTCTGGTTATGAGCTGCAGTCCAAGGACACCTGGGGACTCCCGGTCTCACCACCCTTGCTCAGATCTAGTCGGATCTGTGCAGACCGTGTTTCTATTTCTTTTATATCCCCGCCGTCCCTCCTGTATGCCTCGGAGCAAGGTATGCTGTGCTGAGAATGGTCATTTCCGCACTACACCGTTATAGGGCTATTCCACTTTTTTTCCCCCCCCCTATATTTTTTATTAAAACCAATCAAATTACAAAGTGATCTACATTTTAACATAATCATTATTCCATAACTAACAATTAAAACATAGCTCTGTTTTGTACATGTTTGCTATATTTCTAAACAAACTTCCCCCTCTTCCCTGGATTGAACCATTCTTAATATCTATTTTCCCTATTATTCCACTTTCAACATCCTATGGAATCCTGGGATTTGCAGTTTAGGGAGGGGATTTAGAATTCTCATCCAGAGAGCTCTTTGACCGCAGTAAACCACCACCTCCAGAATTCCACAGAATGTTGAAAATGGAATAATAGCACTATAACAGTGTAGTGTGGAAATGGCCAATGGGAGACCTAAGTTCACCAGTGGGGAAGCACACATTTGTTGTCCCCTCGACTTGTACCCAGCCTTCATTCTTTGTTTTGGGTTGGTGTGCATAAGGTAGGTTGGCATCCAGTGGCAGATCCCAAGGTCAGTGGTTCTTAACCTGGGGGCCATGGACCCCCAGGGGGCCACGATGTCCTCAAAGAGGATCCGCAAAGGCTTGAAGAAATGTTATGAGCGTTTACAGTTATAATAGAGATGAAGAAAGAAAGACAAATTTGTACAAGATAACTCTAAGAAAAATACTATAATAGGAATGTGTGCATTTACTTATTTCTCCCTTCTCTCCAAATCTGAAGACCCACGATACATATTTGATGCACTTAAATCTTGAGTTAAGTTTTGGTGGTCTATGACAATACATGGTATTCAAAGTGTGTCTGTGGTTAAAAAAAAGGTTAAGAACTGCTGCCCTAGGCAATTTGAAGTAGATACACCCGGTATTCTGACTTCCTAACAGTTTTGCTGTTAATTATCTTTTTCTTCCAAGTTACATTGCTAAAATGAAGAAAGCTGGGATGGGGAGCAGGTAAATAAGAGCAAATTTTAATGTGAAAAACTCTGAGGTCAATTCATTTTTTTAAACCAAATTTCTGGATTCAGAATTCTTTAATTCAAAGTACACATCTTCTGCACCTGCCTCTCAGAGGTACAGCTTGTGATTCTAATGACATACAAAGACTCCATGAGCTTGAAGTCTGCCTGCCCTGTTCTAAACCATCTAGGAGGGTGGATTTTAACTCCAGTCTTCCCTAACATTAACCATTTCCCTACTCTAGCACTCTAGATTCCAGTACTCTAACAATTACACAATTCTGGTTCTTTTGTGTGTCTGTGCTTATATTCTTAAGTGTATATGTACCAAAATGCTTCTTATTGAGATGCTGAAAGGGGTTCCTTGTTGATTTTGGGTGACTGTGTTGTTTTGGTTTACTTCTTTCCAGAGTGTTCATTTGATCTTAAATGTGGATAGGAATTGTTTATTCCTAAAACATGTTGATTTACATGGGGATCAGGGGAAAGAACCTTTGGGGATTTGGTAAGTTTCACTGAATATTTGTTCTTTTCCCAGGCTACCAAAGTCCCTGAAGTTCGAGATGTCACCCGTATTGAACGCATTGGTGAGTTTCTCCTGTTCTTGAGTTTGCCTCCAGCTGTTTCCACAGAAATGGATGCCTAAGATCAGCACTTAATGAAAGGGCAGTGCAGGTCTAGATGTGGTTTTAGTTCTGAATCTATTTGTGTACTGATTCAACCACCTTCTGAGTAGTCTTTCTGTTTCACAGGTGCCCACTCCCACATCAGAGGGCTTGGCTTGGATGATACACTGGAACCCAGACAGGTACATGGGAGAAAGAACTTTTGGGTAGTTTGCTGGATCAAGACATGTGAGAACAGACCAGATGAGAGAGAATCAGGTGCTACGAACTTAGAGCAGGTGTACAAACAGTGTGGAGATTATTAGATTGTTGGGAACATCTTTGTGTAGCATAAGGGCTGTCTTTTCTGAATTTATCTGAGAGATCTCTTCTCTATGGGATTGTGGTGTATTGTAATCTGAATGGCCCCAGGAACTAACTGCGTTCTCCAGCTGCAGGTGATGGGCAACTGTGGCTATAGCTAGCATAATCCTTCACCACTGGCTAGGGCTAATGAGGATGATAGGCCAAAAACATCTGGAGGGTTATAATTACCCATTCCTGTGCTACTGTGCCCAGGGGAGATAAGCAAGATAGATAACTTCCTGGGTTCTGATTTTTACTCCTCTCTTGGCTTTGGTTATCTTACTCTACTCAGTTGCCTTTGAAAGTAAGAGGCTTATCTGCATTGGAAAATGCACAGCTTTTCCACTCTTCTTTCTGCATTTGAGTGAGGGGGGACGTAAAGGGGAATGGTGTTGTGAATTCAGTAGCCAGAATGAAAGTCATGAGATATTCTTGAAGGATTCTTAAAACTTTACACAGCAATGTGATTGTAGATTAACAAGGAGCAGAGAAAAATAGAGAGAGCAAAAAATTAGGGAGCGTTACAGAGTGGGATACGAGGGGAAAAGGTAAGCAGGGTTTTTGTATACAAGCAGGAGCAATGTCTGTTTTTGGGGAGAAAATGAGTGAAGGGAGAAGATATGGGGCACTTTGGTCTTCCTGTTTTTCTCCCTGCTAGGTATCACAGGGAATGGTAGGCCAATTAGCTGCTCGTCGTGCTGCTGGTGTGATCTTGGAGATGATAAAGGAGGGAAAAATTGCTGGTCGGGCTGTTCTGATTGCTGGACAGCCAGGAACTGGGAAAACTGCAATTGCCATGGGTAAGGATCTGATACCAGAAACCAGGAGAGTTCTGCTCATCTTCTAAGCAGGAATGGCTTAACAAACTTGGGGTTGTCCTATTTTGGGGAATGCATCTTTTTGAATTGATATATCAGTGGGCAAAGAATGACTGGGTTTTCATTTCAGTCTAATCTCTCTTAAGCAAACTTTCCCTTTCTCAGGAATGGCACAGGCTCTGGGCCTTGACACCCCTTTCACGGCCATTGCTGGCAGTGAGATCTTCTCCTTGGAGATGAGCAAGACAGAAGCACTGACTCAGGCCTTTCGGCGTTCCATTGGTGTCCGCATCAAGTGAGGAGTGGCCGGTGCCCTTTTGTTCTTTGTGGGTGGATTGGAATCTAGTGCAAGGAGAAGGAAACACATGGCCCTCAAAATACTGTTGAATTATATTTCCCATTACTCCTCACCATTGGCTGTACTGGTGAAGGCTGATACAAGGAAGTTTTAACAGTATCTGGGGTCACACATCTCAATTCCTGTTATGGTGGCTTTGGTAAGAAAGAAAAGCTGCAGGGCCCAGAAAATGATACTGAAGCCAGGAGGGTTGAACCAAAAGCCAACAATTAAGATTCTGGGTCATTAGGAAACTAGTAGATTGTGGGAACTGACCAGAAATGTGCTTGTTGCTTGTTTGGTAGGATTCAGCTTTTGTAAATTTGTTTACACTGTCAATAATGTTAACTTTGGCAGATAAAAATGATTGTAATAGGTTTTAAAAATTGCAGATAAAATAACTTAGGCTTTCTGGATTGGGAGTAGAAATTAATGAATAAGACAAGGCTTGCAGGATTCCTTGATTATCCAATTATATATTTCCAGGTGTGTAAGAGGGCAAGGTCTTGCTGGTTTGGGATACTGTGCACTCTACCTTTTTAGCTACTATAGCTAGTTTGACTATCTCTCTCTTATACTTCCAGGGAGGAAACAGAAATCATTGAAGGAGAAGTGGTAGAGATCCAAATAGATCGCCCAGCAACTGGTACTGTGAGTAGAGCTTGGAATATAACATGGAAGTCTGGCTGTGTCCATCTGCTTAGTAATGATGGCACTGTCTTGTGCAGCCTGTTTATAAAAAGTAACAGCTATTGGAAAATGTTGATTGTCCTTCCCCTTTCCCTTGCAGGGTGCAAAGGTGGGGAAGCTTACGTTGAAAACAACAGAAATGGAAACAATCTACGACCTGGGCACCAAGATGATTGAGTCACTGACCAAAGAAAAAGTGCAGGCTGGGTAAGCTGAGGTGGTTTGCAGAACTCAGGACTCTTGACAGTTGTTATCACCTGATTTTGTAACCAGACACAGAGGGCCTGTTACTACAAATAAGTTAATTAATGCAGATGCGCAAGCAAGCATGGGGAAAAAGAGAGAATGAACCATTTGAAGTATTCTTTAACACTCCCTGGGGAGAAAGTGTCTTTCTGGACTCATTGTTTGAGATCTGGGAGGTTGTTTCTTTAGGGGGTGTTTTCCATACAGAGCAAAACAGCCTTCAGATTGCCTCTTTCTGTTCCCTCAGAGATGTAATCACTATTGACAAAGCCACTGGAAAGATTACTAAACTTGGACGTTCCTTTACCCGAGCACGAGACTACGATGCGATGGGTTCACAGGTATGATGGTAGGGTGAGAAGTACATTAAGGTATAATTATCCCATGGTTTGCTTATAGGTGTGGTGGACTGCAGCCTTTTCAGCCCACAGCTGTAAATGACCAGATTGTCTTTCGTTCATTCCCAAATATCTCCATGGAAAATGATTTAGGCATCAATCCAACATCCCCTCAGCATAGCACAAATATCAGCATGCAAACCTATGCTATGCTGAGCCATGTACCCTCCACCCCTGGCCTTCTGATAAGTCCCTGACATTCCCTTGCATAGCCATTCTGTATTTTTTGGCACAAACAGGCAGGGTTGGAGGAGCATCTTACTCCATCCTTGTAATGGAGCCTGCGGGGTACAGTTAGCCTGAGATGCAGGCTAGCCTTTGCAACAGATTGCCAAGGGACCCAAGGGATTCTGGGTAAGAGAGGAGCTCAGCCCATTGGTGAATGGGAAGGGCTGAGCTTTCTGAGGAGGAGCTCTATAGAAGGGGATCACTTGCATTTTTTGGAGAGAGTCCCTCAGCGAGAGAAGGAGGAAAGGTTTTGCTGACTAAGAGGGTGGTTTTCTTAAAGGCCCAGTGAGAGGCAGAGGAGAGACTAAATCACTTCTGAGTGGGTCAGAAAGTGAGACCCTGACTTAGGGATTAGGACTTTGAGCAGGGAAAGCCAAAGGTCTGAGTGGGTATGAAAGCTTTCTGAGTGGGTATGAAAGCTTTGTACCTGAATACTGAGTTGAGCTGAGGAATCTGGTTAGACTTTTTTGGAAGTTCTGTTTTGCTTGTATATGCTTACAATACCCAATACCCTTTCCCTGTTTATTGTTTTAATAAAGATTGCATTCTATTTTTATAATTTCTGATTCAGCAGAATACATTTCTTCAGTTCTATTTTTGATAGAAACATACTATCACAAATTATCAAATTCTCTTGAATAAGACCAGAGAGATTTTACTCCTTTTCCAGTAAGATAGTGGATTTAAAAAGGGGAAAGAAGGGCTGTATAAAAAGGTGGAGGGGCAGGTTACTATAGAGAGGCTGGCAAGGCAGCTATCATCTCCAGTTTGTGAAAAGAAAAGCAGGCCTGGCCTCTTCCACAGTCCCCAATAAACAGACATAACAAAATTTACAGCAGACCTGAGACCCCTGGAGGACCCCAGTGGATCTCAACACTGATGTCATTTTGGGTCTAGTTATGGGGGATGTAGCCAGACACTCCTTTAAACCTGTCTGCTCATCAAGAAACACAGAATGGCTGTGCAGTGCAATGTCAGGAGGCAAGGCTTTGGATGCTGCACAGGGAGGAAGAAAAAGTCAACCCCGATGGCACCCAGAAAAGGACCTCTGCATGGGTAAAGGAAACTTAGGTGTCTGGCTGTCCCTATTCAAATGCTAGGCACTGGGATAGCAGGGATGATGGGAAAAACCCTTGCCTTGAACTTTGGAGTAGTCTCTTTTCACCTGGTGCACTCCCGATTTACTAGCCTCCCTGTCATTCCCAGACAGCATGGCCACTGATCCAACAAATGTGGAGACTCCAAGTGAGAGAAGGCCGCCTTGGAGAGTTACTGCCAGTCAGAGTAACATAAAACAGTGTTATTTGTATTAATTCCAACACTGCAGCCTAGGGGTGCTCGGGAGCAGCACATGGGGAGCATTCAGTTCTTTAACTGCATCTTTCTCTTACCAGACCAAGTTTGTGCAGTGCCCTGATGGGGAGCTACAGAAGCGCAAGGAAGTGGTGCACACTGTCTCGCTGCATGAAATTGATGTCATCAACAGCCGCACGCAGGGCTTCCTGGCCCTGTTCTCTGGTACAAGGATGGGAAAGGACTGATGGGAAAGAATGAGACGGTGGGGCCTTGAATGGGTTCTGTCAGGGAAAAGATGAAGGATCTGTATGTAGATGTTATTTAAATGCTAAAATGCCATACCCGTGTGTGTGCGTGTGTGTGCGTGTTATGCATTTTAATGTGGGATACTGGACCTTTGAGTTGGTAATGTTCCAATGTATCCTATGAGAGGTGATTTATTTAAAAAAGAAACAACTGTGAAGTTAGGAAGAATGTGAATTATTTGATTTATGAGTGGATTTATATCCTTAATGCAAATATAGACTCTGAAAAAAAATATAACACAAAAGTAATGCAAGTTCAGAGATAAGTTGCATGGGAAAAGAATGTTTTAATACCAGATGAAAAACTTTCTGTTTGACCTGTTTAACTTAATTTAACTTTAAGAGTTAAGTTTATAATAATAATACTATGACTGTTTGAAATAGGTCATGTTATGAACAGATGGTCTGAGCCCACAGAAAAGCAAGATAAAATTAGCTTAATGTAGAATTATGATGCTGTTCTCTTAGAACAGTGAAAATATGAGTCGTAAACAAACTCAACAAAATGGACAGCAAAGAGAACCATGTGTTTCACTCCAAGCTTTAACTGAAGGGCAGGTTAAAAATGTAACAAATAAGTGCTTCTTTCATGCTCTTACGATTCTGATTATTCTGGAACAGAATTAAGTAATCTTGAAAGCAGGGCCTGAAATGTGAAGTGGATATTTTAGCTTGTTGAATTAAAATGGTGGGCAGTACTTTTTTTTCCCCCAGCAATTTAAAAATCTCTTGACAGTCTATTGTGGAGTTTGGGTAATGTATTCCTTTGTCAGGGATTATGTCTGTAGGAGGGATTGGCAGTATGGGGAAGCAGTTCCTCATAACCACCCCTTTCTACATGTGCTCCTAGGTGACACTGGAGAGATAAAGTCAGAAGTGCGGGAGCAAATCAATGCCAAGGTAGCCGAGTGGCGAGAGGAGGGCAAGGCTGAGGTGATCCCAGGGGTGAGTTCTGTGTTAAGGGGCTGTGTTAAGACTTTTGTACCCACTTTTTCAATATTGTTTTGATTGAGATTTGGGCTGTAAATGTTCTTTTCTTCCATCCAGTATGATTTCTTCCTCCTTCCCTTCAGGTTCTGTTCATCGATGAAGTCCACATGCTGGATATTGAGTGCTTTTCCTTCCTTAACCGGGCCTTGGAGAGTGACATGGCACCTGTCCTCATCATGGCTACCAATCGAGGCATCACCAGGTCAGCCTGATCACCCTGGCACAGGTCTTGGCACAATACCCACCAGGCAATTGGGTATGAGGAGCTGGTAATTTGGGTGGCTACATTCTGGGAAAATGAATCAGAATTCTGCATCAAGGTAACACACATTCTGCCAGCTGCAAAATACACAGCTCAGCATATTCTTTGTTGTGCATCAGCCTAAAGTGAGAGTAAGCTGTGGCAAGACACCAAATGTTTCCTTTCACTACTGAAAATCATGCTGTAGTCATAGTTCCCAGACAGATTGCCTGACATCTCTTACAGATGGGCTTTAGCTCTGTGCATTCAAGGAAGGATGCAGTATGTTGGTAGACAAGGGCACAGTTGGGCAAAGCTTGGGTTAAAGTTACTATTTGATTACAGCTCCCAGAACCCACAGACAAATTGGACAGTAGCTGTACTAGTTTGAGGATTCTGAAAGTTGGAATCCAAAGAAGTAACATTGCCATGTTCTGCAGTTTGGGAGGTGTATACAGTATGAATACATACTGTAGTTTTCCCCAAGGGAGTGTCTCCAGCTCTGTTGGTAGTACAGATCCCCTCATGCCCAGTAAGCCAGTAGCCATCTTAGCAGGAGACTGGGGGGCACCCTAGGCTAGCACTAATAAGTAATAGGTTTTAGGGTTATGACATAACCTGAGTTTACATGGCAGCAAAAGCTAAGGACTCGCCTTGTATACATGCTTGTTATATTAAAAAAAGAAAAGCCTCCTTTGTCCCAGGTCTCTGTACTTCCTGTGTTTCTCTCTGGCTTAATGGTCTGTAGCTCCCTTTCCTTCATTGCTTGCATTCTTCTTTTGACCCAGGATTCGTGGCACCAACTATCAGAGCCCTCATGGCATCCCTATTGACCTGCTGGATCGTATGCTCATCATTTCAACCTCTCCCTACAGTGACAAGGAAACTAAGCAAATTCTCAAAATCCGGTGAGGGGCTGCTGCTGCTGTTACTGTTGTGTACCTTCCAGCATTTTGAACTAATGCTGACCCTAAGGCCAACCTATCGTGGGGTTTTCTTGCAAATTTTTTTCAGAGGGAAGCTTTGCCTTTGTCTTCCTCTGAGCTAAAAGTGTGTGACTTGCTAAGGTTACCCAGTGGCTTTCCATAGGTGAATGGGGATTCGAGCCATGGTCTCCAGAGTTGTAGTCCATTGTTAAACTTCTGCACTACACTGGCTGAGGAAGTATTTTTTCAAAGAAAGGAACTTGTGTATTGTAGTTCTCTGCCTTCTCCATCTCCCCCTCACAGTCATTTCTTTTATTTGTTGCTTGGAGTCTTCTGTATGGATGAAGATTTTAAGTACCTTCCAATTTTTCCTTGCAGGTGTGAGGAGGAAGATGTTGAAATGAATGAAGATGCCTACACAGTGCTCACTCGCATTGGACTGGAGACCTCCCTGCGCTATGCCATCCAGCTCATCACAGCAGCCAGCCTGGTCTGTCGCAAGAGAAAGGTGAGTTCTGTTCCTGAAGTAGGACAGGAAAATCCTCTGGGAGGAAAAGTTTCAGATGACTTTAAAAATACAGCTGAATTTCCAGCACTCCAGGCATATATGTGGCCAAATAACCTGTGCTGATTCCTCTTCACCCTGACCTGCAACTCCAGAGGATTTCTTGGAGCTTCATTGTATATACATACACAGGGCTCAGATTAGGGGTATGATATGTTGGGACCTGGGCAGATAGAGGGATCTTCAAATCCAGGGAGTCCTACATTCTTCGTAGGGAGCTGAAGGATATAAAGCAAGGGATGTTTGGAAGCTGGGGGTACTCAGTTCTGATGTCCTAAGTCCAGCCAGTGCTCCCTGTCTTGTGTTCTGGAACTTTTCCTTCTCTTATCCTGCAGTCAATGTGAGGACCTTCATTGGCTGTTGCCTTTTCTGCAGGGAGCACTAATTCTGTCCCTTCTCATCCACAGGGCACTGAGGTTCAAGTGGATGACATCAAGCGTGTGTACTCGCTATTCTTAGATGAGTCACGTTCCACTCAGTACATGAAAGAATACCAGGATGCCTTTATGTTCAATGAACTCAGTGAGTAAATATGTGGTCACAGGTGGTAGGGAAGAGTAATTGGTTGAACATTCCCTGGAGTCAGCCTGGCTGTCCTTTTGCTTTTGATGCAGTCAGTCTTTGCCAACAAAGAATGAAGGAGGTGCTTGCAGAATAGGAGGGCTCAGCTTTAGCCAAGAACACACAGAATTGCTTTTTAGCAATACAACAGTTGAATTCTTAAGTTTTGTTTTTGGGGTGATCTTCTGAATGCTTTGAGGTTCATCGGTTGGCATTTCAACACACAACTTGATGCTTTTGCCAAAAATGGAAGAGCCACATTTAAATATCCTGCCTCAGTTCCTGTAGCTGTATCTGAGTCTACCGTGCCGTTTTTGCCCCCATCCCTGGCATTTCAATCTTTAGCCAAAATTGTATAAAAATCGTAGGTACAGCAGGATCCACAGCTACCAGCATTCACAATCCAGTGACTGCAGCAGCATAGCTCTTAACTGAAAGTGAGAAACACCCCTCTAGTTGCTCCTAAACTGTTTGGGTAAATTTATGCCTTTATTTAATCACAGTGAATCACAAGGAGAGAGAGGAGCTAAAAAACTGTACTGATTTCCCCTCCCTCAGTTTGAGATAAATAGTGTTCATATGATTTGTTCTCTTTCCAAATCTGGAGGCATTTTTGTAGAATTTTGAATTGTCTAATAGGCTTAGCAAAGGAAAACAAGAACTTGAGGACTGATTGGAAGCAACAGATGTATTGTGGCAGGGAGGAGGCATGGGCAAAACCCCTAACTGGTTTGATTACCACTTTCAAATAAATCAGTTTCAGGCCTTAATGGCAACTGCCTGTTTTGTTTACAGGTTTTTCTTCATGATGGCTAGAAATGGTTGTCTTTTTTAATATGAAAGCTAACTTCAACTGAGCTTGTTGTCAGGTTTTGCAATGCACACGTTTCTAGTCTTCTGAATGGGATGGCTTCGTGACGGCTTCCTGACAAAATGGGGTGGAGGCACAAAATGACAGCACAGAACAAGGGACATTGGTACATAAAGGGGACCACTGGATAACAAGTGACCATGCAGCTTACTCCTGCTCTCTTTGCCAGGACAGTGATCAAATCTTCACAGCAGTTTTGTCCACTGGAACAGGTTGAGTGGTACTGTTTAAAATTCAGGATGAGAGAGACCTGCAGTTTTGGGTTGGGGTATTCCTCCCTCTTGAAGCCTTATTTCTGCTTTGTTTTCTAGAGGGAGAGACTATGGACACTTCTTGAGGGCGTCTGAATACCTGACTCGGTTTGTGTGTGTGAGAATGGATGTTCTTTTATTATTATTTTTGTAAAATAAACCTTTTGGGGAATTGCTGCTGTGTAGTCCAGTATATTGTTGTTCCTGGGAATCTTCCCTTGTTTGATTTACAACTTTGACTTTGGTAAAGGATTAGAGTCTGAGATTCTTCTGCTGGAAGAGAAAGTCTGCAGTCAGTGTTTTCTTCACCTCTTATGTTTTTAGGTAGTCTAGTCCTGGGAAGAAGGTAGGCATCAAGCCTGCAGGATCTTTTATTTACCAGAATCCTAAAATCCACTAACTAGAGCATGATACTATACAGACACTAAATTCTTAGTCCCAGAAGTAAGCAGATGCTGTAGTCCTTTAACAGAATATGACCTCAGTCTTCCTTCATGCCAATATAACAGTGGGAAGAAAGGGCTGCATTTGCTGCCATTGAAAAATTTTGAAGTCTGTTGATGTACGGCTTCATCACAGGGTACTCTATTGGTAAATCTAAGTCTATGCCACTAGACCAGAGTTGTTTCCTTAGAAAAAAACTGAGATAAATTTTTAAAAAGACCTCCTTTTTATATTTATGGAGAAGAAAAGGACAGCTGTTGGGGTTCCAAACCTTTATTTTGCATTGCTTCTAAAAATCTTCCAAAGTCAAGGAGTGATCAAATGCTTTTCTCTGGTCCAGTTTCAAACAGTATGAGAACTGGCTTAAACTAAGGTTGCCCTCTGACCAGCAGGGGGGCTCACTCACTCCATATACATGACTTCTGTGGCAATGGTAGTACATTTCCAAAAAAACCTATCAGACATGATCTTAAGTAGTAGCGCAGTAGATCCAGTTAGTTTGCTGTCATCCTTCTGAAAACTGACGGTAAAGTGATTCCATCTGAGAGTCTGTGAACTGTGGTACAAAATGAATCTTAAGGATTTCTGAGAAACCTTCTTCTAATGATGGCTCCACGTACTTACTCCTGTCAAAAAGAAAGCCAATTAATAGGTGTTTCAAATTTTTTTCTAAAGACAGCATATTCTGAATCAAAAATAGCAAAATTGCATAATGTTTCATGGCAGGGAACTGGACTTTCATGAAGTAGGGGAAACTGCCATTATAAAATAAAAGAATCCAGAGAACGGAGGGCCACTGGGAAAGGGGAGGTATAATTCATCACAGAAATCAGCTCTAATCTGAAGCTGACTTTTCCTCCTTTGTCATGTAACAATAAAATCTGCTAGATCTGCTTATTTTTATTCAAGTGAAGTTGGATTGTGGGCATAGGAGATATTTATTTGCTCCGGTACCAGAAATGCTGCTGTTTGCAATATTTACAAATTTATATATTGGCAGTTTAATTCCAGAACAACTCTTCTAAATTATTCAGGGAGCACATCCCAGGACCCACAGAGAAAAGATACCAAAGTAACACCTCCTATTTCATTGCGAGCCACCCTCTCCTCTGTAGAAAAGTCAGAAACTCACTTGTAAGTGTTCAGAACAATATCATTGACAGGCACGTGTCCCTTTTCCGTCATTTCCCGAAACTGAAAAAGAATCAAAGAGCTCTCTGTGTGGGCTTTGCATGCAGCTTTGTTAAAAACCAGGACAAGAAGGATTCCTCTTTGGCAAAAATTCTCTATTTAGAAAAGGTTTGGAAAACTGGATCCTCTCATTACTTTCTTAGACGCAAGGTGTAAAACAGAAGCATGCCATACAACATAAATGAATCTGTGGAATTCAATGTACTCTGATGGGCAGTAAGATAGGAAAGAGTAGATAAATACATGAAGGGGATGTGCTATAGCTTTGCTGGGCACAGGGACCAAAAGTGCTTCACTTTCAGGGACATGATTATCTGTTCTGGCCTTGACATGTATTGTATTTAGCAGTATGTCTACCCAGATAGTCAACCTAACCCTGGAGGTAAATGAAAACTGAACTTTCTTGTGGAACTTCCTAATAATAACTAAAAAAAGATAAAAAAAATGGAAAGATGAGTGGCAAGATGAGGTAGAAGGATGCACAGCCCAGACCCAGCAGAAAATAGTTAAAACTGAGAAGAAATAAGGGACAACCAATCACAGTTACAAGGAATCAGGCCTGATCAGTTGGTAACAGATCTTTATATAACACAACTACTCTTACAGCAACAGACGGTAAGGGAAACTGTTGAGCCAGAAAAAATATGGCAGGTTAACAATGCTGCACATCATTTTAGATCATAAGGAGAGAAACTTTTGCCCTCCAAGTGTTTTGGATTTCCACACTCATGATTGTTTGCTATGCCAGGTTGGGGCCAAAGTTTCCTTGCCTTAGAATCCCCACATTTCTCACTTTTCCTAAGTTCCAGGACAAGCAAACAGAACCTTGCTCCTGCATCTTTCAGAGCATTCCTCAACCTCAAAATGTGTGATCCTGTTCTGCTCCCATCATTTTATCTTTCCAGAACTGAAATGAAATTAGAATAATGGAAGGGGAAGGGATTTACGTGATTCACCAAATGACCTGGTTTTTCTTTTGGAATAGAGAAACTGAAAGACCTGGTCTTCTTAACAAGGTACTTACTCTGTTGTTATGCTTGGCTTGTTCCAATGAAGAAGTAAAGAGAAAACAGCGGCAGGGGACACCCACCTCCTTGGCACACTCAATGTACCTGGGCGGAGAAAAGGGATGATCGTTTTTCAGAGAACTGGACTCCCATTCCCCTGGGAGAGTAACCCCATCCTCCAGGACTAGTAACCAGATCATATCTGCTGACAGGAGGAGCCTCACCTATGCCTTGATTCCAGGTCAGGATTGGTATTGTCCACTGCTACACTCTTCCCTGCTCGCAGTGATGTCTGGCACAGAGCTACACACTTCTGCCATGAACCAAGTGTGTCCTGTGTGGAGTGGGAATACAGTCTCATTAGAATAGAGGTGAAAGAGCCTTTGGACCTCCAGATTTTGGGACCTACAATCTCATCCAGGTATGGAATAGTAAAAGATGAAGTCTAATACAAATGGAAGGTCAAATGTTCCCCACCCTTGCATTACAGCAGTGCTCTCCAGTCTGGTGTCCTCCTGGTGTAATGAACCAGACTTACCATCTTTCCTACCTTGCACAGCCAAGCCATACTAGGTAGGAATAGTGGGAGACAGTGGCTGGAATCCTGTATGGCTCACTACACTATCCCTGATCATTCACCATATTGCAAAGGTGCTACAGTCCCCCCAACCAGCCATTTTGAGGGTGGTGGAAATGTGGGAGGTGGGACAAGCATATGGCTATGCCTCTGTAGTCAGACGTGAAATGATTATATCATCTACTGAGATCCATGAGGATCTTCTGGAGGTCTCAGTAGATGATGCCATCATTTCGCACCTGTCTACAGGAAAATAGCCAGACACTTCTCCATTCCATCCCCCTGCAACACTCCACAAGCCACAGAATGACCATGGGGAAGGCTGCAGCAGCTCAATGGTAAATCCAGGGGGAGGCTTTGGTTATTGGTGGAGGAAGAAAGGGAATATCGTATCAGCACAATGCCCTTCCAAAAAAGAAGAGGCAGGTGTGAGGTTGACTTAAATCTGCACAGGATGCCAGCCTTAGTCTGAAAGATTTGGGGAAGGATGAATTAAAGTTTATCAACTTACCCGGTTGGCATAGGCATAACCAACAGAGATCAAATGTTTCTTCAAAAAAGTTGACTTGCCAGCTGGAATGGGATGGGGAAAAGAGCACATTACTGATAGATAGTAGATGGTCAATGGTAGTACAGAAGGGTTTTCCAGAAGTTCAGGGAGCTTAAATTGCAGCTTCTTAAGTCTCATTCAAAGAGGACACTTCTATTTGAGATGTTCTTGATCTGAATGCAAGATTTTATGAAGCTGTCCCTCTTTTCCTTGCATCTTCCCAAATGACATAAGGGATATCTTTTCTTTCTGTGCTTGCCTACTTCTGTGCTTCATGACTTCTGGTCATGTAATTTCCATTATAGAAAGGAGATAAAAACAGGTTCTGCTCATGACAGTTTCTCTGGATCTATTCTAGAGCTCAGAAAACTTTCTTTCTGGATAACAATCCTTGTAATCCTGCCAGCATGGGCACTGGAGTAATCTGGGACTTCTCACCCAAAATAATAACTTTTCCAAGCTCTCCTTCCAGAGACGGTTGGACTGTTATGAAGGGTACCTTATTACAGAATCCTACTAGAAACCTTGCTTGTTGTTAGGTGCCTTCAAGTCAACTCCAGCTTACAGCCATCTTATTGTGTTGCCAAGCTGTGGCGACGGACGAGAAACCTCTAGTCTACTTCATTCTAGGTTCCTTTTCCCCAACATTTTCAAGAGCCAAGGGAGAAAAGACTTGGACCAACACAAGTGAAACTGGTTTTGACTGTACCAATTGAGCTACACAGAACTGTTGTTCTCTGGGTCAGAAATGCATGTGGAAACTTTACTGTAGCGAAGGGCCACAGCTTTTGTTTTGGCCTTGGCATTCTGAGGTTGGAAGAGCAGCTAACCTTTAAGTTTGCTGCTCATGATCCAAAGGGCAAGCACTGGGTTTTGGAAATGACAAGCTAGAATGAAGCTAGAAGAAGAGCGCAGTTGTCACTCACCAGCAGGGAAGCCAACAGCCACAATCAGTTCTGGGGAGGATGAAGTCAGGCAAGCTTCTGGTGGATCATACAGGCGTGTGTTGGGATCCAGAGTCCGCTGAATTAGAAGAGGGAGACTACAATCATCATATATTATTAATATAACAACAGCAACACAGATAACAGATGAAGGCACCAAGAATTTTGTGATACAATCCTCTTTGCTGCACAGGAGGAACAGAAAGGAGGGAGTGTGCAATTTCAAGAGATTTATGGAGCACCAAGCAATGTAATACTCATTTATGTTACAGGTTACTTTACCTTACACAAAGATACTGCACAGGTAGTGCTTTGACTATTCAAAAGTGACATATCTTAGCCAGATTTGGACAGGAGTCCAGCCAGAGAAGTGACTTATTATCGTCATTTATTTATATATCGCTGTCAATGTACACAGCACTTTACAAGTAAAACCAACAAAAACAGTGGGTTCTATCAAAGGGGTACAATCTAAAATATGTGTGTGTCTACACACAAAGAAGGAAAAATAAAATACAAGAAAAATAATATACAGCAAACTGACAGCTATATGTAATCAAAATATACAAGACTATACAACAATATTCAACTGAAATTCCAAAACTCTTGACAACAAGAAAGTTTTTGATTGAGATTTAAAAGTAACAAGGGAAGCATCTGCAACTGTTCAGGGAGGCAATTCTAGGAGTATGGAGCAACATGTGGAAAAGGATGAAACCAAGCCAAGGAAGAAGAAACCCTTGATTAGGTGAGAAGCCTAGAGTTCCTAGAACACATATTTCAATCATGATAGTAAAAAGAAATATGGGCTGAAAGACAGAGGGAGCTAGGTTGTGTAGGGCTTTGAATATTAAAACTACAAGCCTGTACAGAATCCTAGAACGAATGGATAACCAATGAAGATATCAAATGTGGAGTAACGTGATCAAAACAATGGGCTAAAAATATAATCTTAGCAGCAAATGTTGAATGGGAACCAGAGGATTAAAGTGAGATATGGAAGCCCAATCAAAAGATTACAATAATCAAGGCAGGAAATGACCAAGGCATGAGAAACTACTTACCGGATCAAAATTGGGGAGCGTGAATGATGCCTTTTTCCAGCCCAGAAAATACTCTTCAGGAGTGTGGAAGGGTAGCCCAGCATTTAGAGCAAACTGTGAGGATTGACAGAAGGAGAGACATTAGTCTGGAGGAAGGAGCTGGAAAGATATCTGAACAGATGAGAACTGCTTGTTCTTTGGCACCCGAACAGATATGTTTTGCGGCCACAATAAAGTACACAGAATACATGCAATTTACATCTCTCTTTGTTCATAACAGCATAACAACTCCACCACTCCATTTTCTAGAAGTGTGGCTGTTTCTGTTCAGAACCAAGAGAATCAGGAGAATGACCTGCAGCCTTCTTGAGAGGGAAGCTACACAAACAGGGATGACAGGAGGTGCAACGGTCATGGAAGTCCTAATTCACAGCTGCTGTCTGTGATGTTATGGACTTGGTGCAGAGAGAATATTGTTGCATTTATTAGATCAATTATGTTAAAGTATGGTAACTTAGAGTAGATGTAATAAGGTAAGGATCTGTTGGGCAGGTGAAAGTATGGACCATTAAGGGTGACTGGTGATTGGCTGAGTATTTGGGATTTTTAAAAAAATTAGAGTATATGAGAGTTGAGAACAGGAGTTAAAAAGAGGTTAGAAGAGTTAAAAGAGGTTAGGAGGGTTAAACAAGGTCAGAGATGGAGATCCATTAGGGTCAGAGTTAGTTAAGAATATGAGTGAGAGATGAGTTAGGGTTAATGTGAGTCAAGATTTAGGTGTATTAAGTAAATAATCTGTGTTTTTATGCTCAATTTCTGTTTAATAAATGATTATACACTTGAGCCTCTGAGAACACTACATAAGGAATATTGGAAAGGTTGAGTTCAGATACACAGTATCTGTGGTAGCAGCAGTTAATCAAGGGTGGTGGTATCCAGTGGGGAGATTAGATTAATAAAGTCGTGCATCAGGCACCTAGAAAGTTCCCAGATTTGAGGCTACAGTGGTCGGACAGGAGAAGGTCCTCACAGTTGGTAGCAGCAGTGGAATTTGTGGAAGTCTACATATTGATGGCAGAGGTGGGGGTAAGTGGAAGCCCACACACCCTCCTTAAACCTTATTACCTTCAAAAATTTTATTGGCAAAATGTTTCAACCTTTTCCACTGCGTTGTGGAGGCTAACAATTCATTTTAAAAGGAAAAAAAACCTGAGATTCCAGGCTAGTAAGTTCCAAAGCCAAATACAAACCAGGCACATTGTTTTGTACACAAGAAACATGGCACAGATGCCTGATTAGCCAAGAGAGCACTAAGATTTATTCCATACCAGGCGATCACTGCAAGAAAAATCCTTCTTCTTATGTCCAGGGGCCCAGTTTGGTGGACGCCCAGCTGCATCTGTGGAGAGTGGGGGAAAAGACCTCCATTACAATGAGCTAGAAAACAAATGATCTGGTGGCAGATTATCGCCAAAGCTCAGAAAAAATGGCCTACAGCTTTCAGAATTTTTTGCTAGCACAGCCATTCTGGCTGGGACTTATAGTCCTAAAAATATTTTCCCAGTTCTGTGCTGTGAACACAGAACACAGGCCCTTATAAACAGAACTGGATTACTTTGCCGCAGTGCAAAACTAAAACCAATTTCCACTCTCTCCTTGAGGAGCAATATGACCAGCTCAGCAAATGCAGGTGGTCTAGCTTTTTATTATATACTTTTAATAGCATGTGCTACTCACCTCCCACATAAACACTGTGTTGCAAAGATACTGCTAAACCACCATTTGCCTTGTGGGGAAGGGAGAGAGAAGGGGAGAGTAAAGACATGCAGCAGTACGAGACCTCTTTCTCTTCCCATCCCTTTTTTAATCCCCCAAACCAGGAGTACCTTCTCACATAGATGATTCCACATGCCAAGGACAGGTTTACGATAAATGCCAGCACTGGTTGCCACAAATACCTGCAGAGAAAAAGGGAAGGTGACACAGCTGTTTCTGTCTGCCCTTTTTGCTTGCATTAAACACAAAGTGATATTTATTCATTTATTTACATGGCACTTAAGAATGGGTAGCTGTTGGCTGTAAGGGGGCCACATTTAGCTCCCCAGAAGACCTTGGAGGGCCATACCTTCTGGTTCACTTTCTTTTTTGAAAGAGTCCTCTCCTGGGCTTAAAATGGCCCAACAGAAGTTGTAAAATTGCCCCCACAGCCCCTTGTAGGGGTTTGGGAGCATCTGGGGGATTTTTTCACTTCTCATCCCTAGGTGCTACATGCAGCCTTGGGGCTGTACTCCCTCTGCTCTCTCCACTTTGGGAAGGTATATTTATTTTGAATTCTATTCCTTCTTATTAACCCCCCATTATCATTAGCAAATAGTTTGGCTTCAACAACTGTTTAGCCTGTTGTGGCACCCCAAGTTAATCTGCAGAGTCACTAGCGTAAAGTTAGTTGAGATTCTCTTCTGCTTTCTCCAAATCCAGGAACAAGTCTAGCTAATAATTGTCCTTTTACATTTTCTAGAATGAAGACTAGTCATTTCTGGCTGGGTAGAGGATGGGGTGAGAGGCACAACTTCTTTCTTTTGGTTAGTCTCCAAGGTGCTACAAAGGGTTGCATATTGATCCATACTAAGACATCTTGGATTTTCAATGAATCAATTGAAATTAGTGATTGTTCAGTTGGTCATAATTAAAGTCAAACCTATATCCAGACCAATATGAGTAAAAAGCACACCCAAGCCAGCAAAGGCTAACTGATCATGCACTTTCCCCAAATATTCCCTGAAATACTAACACTTACTTGCCAGCCAAATCCCCTAATAGGGGAGCCAGGTGAATCTTCCTAGGTAAGGAATACCAGGCAGGGGGCTCCAGAGCTTAAGTGCCACTACTGCCAAGATTCTTTATAAACCGCACACTGTTCTTTGCATGTTTTAGTTTCCATTCCTGTCCTTAGCCTGTCCTGCTTACATCTTGCCAACGCTTAAGATTTCAAGACTGAATTTTCTCTGAAACATATACACAGAACCCACTTTTTTTCTATTTAGCATGAAATGTCCAGGGTTATAGAGGGTAGTATATATTTCACACTCTGGCTGTACCATAGGTATCTGATGCCAGCATTTCTCTCTGCTCAATTTGCTACTTCCCTTCCAAAGTATTCTGGAGATACATCATGCTGACTCACCTGCAGTGGAATCCCCAGGCGTTCAATCACAGCTTCTACTTTAGCTTTGAAAACTTCAGGCCTGAGACGACCACGGCTAATGCCCAACTGGTTGGTGAAGATCACAAGCTGCCCATGTGGTGGGGAAGAGAGAGGAGAAGAAATTTGTGAGGTTGGGTGACAAGAAAGAAAACAACACTGAAGATAGGCAAGTGGGGCTGCTAGTTGGAAAAAGATCTGTGAAACAACTGTACCTTGTAACCCTCACTCTGAAGCTGCTTCAGCTTACGGGGGACCTCAGGGTACAGGATCCTGAAAAATAAAAAGCAATTGAACCCAGTTCTTACATACTTTGGTCCCTATATGGACATAACACTATTAACTATCACTAATATTAGGAAAAAAACACAATGGAAAAATGAGACACAAGTCTCAGTTTCAGTCTTTGTTCTGCAATATAAGCAGCCTTTATTCTCCTATTACATTTTAGTTCTTCTTGAACATTTAGGATCAACCTCTACCATTTTGATTCTTCATTCATTACTTTTTTATCCTGCCATTCCTCCCACAATCACAAGGCATGACATGCAGTTCACCTCCTCATCCCTTTAATTTCACAAAAATCCTGTGAGGCAGGAAAGGGTAAGAAAAAGTGACTGGCCCAAGGTCACACAGCAGGCTGCATGACTGCATAGTCATCCTAACTACTATATTCTAACTACCAAGGTCACACAGCTGGCTGCATTGTCATCCTAACTACTATATTATAACTACTATACAAATGGCTCTCTTAACTGATTGAATGTATATGGTTCCCATCAAAAAGATGTTCTCTAGAGACTAACAGATCCTCATGATGAACAAAACGAAATGTTAAAAAATCAAGATGCAATACTTAAGAACAGGAAAAAAATAAAGAGTGAACATAGAAACTTTCCTTTTGAGACATGCTGAATAGTTCAGATAAAAAAATATTATTACCTTCTCCCCTTACAACAAAATTCCCTGTTCTGGTGCCCACTCGATGAACTGGAGTTCAGTTCCCATCCTCCCCAGCCCACATGCCACTGCTTGGGGATGACAGTACTTCTAGACCAATACGTCTGGAAAGCATGAGCTTGGAAAAGGCTGGCTTGGAACACTGTATTATTATTTATTACCTTTCTCCACCTTTTCTTCGAGAAGCCCAGAAAGACACACAGTTCCTTCTCCTCCATACCCCTCCACTCTGTATTTAGACCTGTGAGGCATATGAGGCTGAGACAGCAACTGACAGCATGAACTTCATGGTTGAGTGGGGATTTGAGCCCAAGACTTAGCCTTACTGAATCTCTACAACACCTAAAAATCCAGCAGCTTGTACCTCCCCATCCCTTCGCATGTACCCTGATGCTCACCTCCAGTCATCAGGGCTAGTTGGAAACACTTTCCCAGACTGTGTAGTGATGATGGTTCCATCCAGATCAAAGCCTGCTACCTGGACAGAAAGGCAATGGAGGATCAGAATATGGGGCATCATCTGGCTTGGCATCAAGTCTTATCTTCTAACTCCTTTAAATCTGCTATGCCCCCAAAATGTCACTTCTAGTCTCTATGGCTTACACCAGCTAAAGAAGTCCATAGGGTATGCCTACAAGGAGTCTTGGTGGGTCTGTAAAGAAAGGGCACAGGGCAACCACGAACGGCAATTTTCTGCATGCCCTTTGCAGTGCAGAATCTGGAACAAGAGTGAAAAATTACTTTTAAGATGAAGCAAAACCCTACCACATAAAGTCATCACTAACTGAGCAGTGGTGTCCTGGGATGAGTCTGTTATGCATGGTTTCAGTATACTATGGTATTCATTCGTCTCAAAAGAAATTTTCTAAGAGGATATCATCTGCTTATTCTGAAGACAGTGACAACACGCTCAGGGAAGACAAGGTGGTCTCTCAGGTACACAAATTCCCACCCATCCCAAAATTCCTATTATCGCCTCTTAACTCTGATTAACTCACAACAGTGATGCCAGTCGTAGAACTGCTACAAACAAATGAAATCAAATCCCACAGCCCCATTTCTTCATCAACATGAGGGGTGCTTTTTCTGCCGAAGAAAACATTTCCACTTGTTTTATCTGCTGAGTTTCCAGCAGAAGCAAATGGAGCTGAAGCTAGCAGTGGGTATGAGCACCACATTTCTCTCTCCATCTTGCTTTCTCTGTCACTTTTCTACCTCACTTTTTTTGGACACTCTTCTTTTTCTAATCCTTTAAACTAGGAATTTTAAATCACTGAAGTGTTGCTGAACTACAGGTCCCATCCCAACTGACTATTAGCTATGCTGGCCAATACCAACAGGAGGCTGAAGTCCAGGACACTAAGGAAGCAGTATACATCCTTAATCCCAGTCTTAAACATTCCTTAAGCAAGATATATTGTCATTTGACAGCTAAGCCCACAGAGAAAACAGCCAACAGGTCTTACTTTGCTGCTAGGCACCACTCCTATCTTTGTAAAGACTAGGAGCTTGCCATGGTCCTCCCAGGAGTCACAGGGCTGGGGAGCCAGCTTGGAGGCAGGCTGCTGCTGAGGTGATGGGCAGGCCTGCTCTGCCTGAGCTGCTGTCTCCTGCAGCTGCTTCAGTTTCTCCATCACAAAGGGGCCATCATCGTCCTCTTCCTCATCCTCAGAAGGGGAGGAAGGCTTGATCCGTTTGGCTGTCTGGGCCTTCCTGTCATCCTCCTTCTTTTCATTCAGGGGGTGTTTGGGACTGAAGAAATGTAGTAGGTTTTTCTTTGGATAGCTGGAATCTTGCTCGAAACGGATGTGGTAAGGATACAATCCATTCACCAAGCAAAGAGTCTCTCCTTCCCGGAGTGTTGTGCTGTCCCCACAACGCAGGTGTATTTCCTCCACTGATGTGGGGTTCACCCCTCTCTGCCAACACATCAGTTAGATTAAAGAGTTCCATTCCAAAAACATTGACCACAAAGACCCAGAGGTAGGTGGACAACTGCAGTCCTCCAAATCTTTTTGGCCTCAAACTCCCATCAGCCCTGGCCAGAATAGCCAGTGGTGATGAGTCACAGTAGTTGCAGGCCAGCAATATGTGGAGAGCTAGAATTGCCCACCTGACACTGAGGGTGGCCACCAGCAAGCAGAAGACGAAAGAAAGCTTTCTCTCTCTCCTAGACCAGAGGTTCCCATCTGAAGTATAGGATCACTTGTTCAGAACAAAAAAATTCTGGAATTTCCCCATCTTACCTGTGTAACTCGAACTGATTGGTACGCATAATTTGCTAACAATTCCACTGAAAGTAAATGGAAAGAAAGAAAAGGGCTTGTCAGATAAAAGAAATTCAAACTCCATATGCAAAGTAATTCAGGCACAGCAAGCCACTAACCCTTTAATACTAAACTAGAAAAATGAGAAGTGGTGATGGTAGCGGTTTTGGTTTTGAAAGGAAGAGTGAGTGATAGGAAGGCATGCATAGGTAACAGGCATAAAAAAGTTAAAAGTTAAGTTACATTAACTTAAAAAAGTTAAACAGGAAAGGCAGAAATTTATTTTACTTATGGCCTGCTTTTCCTCCAAGGATGTCAGAGGAACTGCCAGGGTTTAAGGGCAGGACACAGTGAGTCCTGATAATCTTGAATAATCCTGAGTATCAACCTTATTTAGTGAGGAATTTTATGGCATAGCCCTTCTGTCTTGATTGTATTGCTTTTCAACTGATTTTTTAAAAAATTTTTTGACAACACCACATTTCTCACTCCATGATGTTTAATAAAACATTTCTGAACTGCACTATATAAAACTTTAACAAGCAATACTCAGGGATTACTGCAGTTCTTAGCAACCCTGAGAGTTAGAAACTAGTGACTGATCACAGAGAGCATCACATAGCACTAATCAGACAAACAACGCAAAGAATCTCCAAACATTCAGGGATACAGTTTGGCCAGACACAATGCAAAGAGGCTACTGGAAATTCTTTTAATTATTGCATGAGCAGCATTTTTTTTTCTGTCAAGCATCCAGTTACATACCTTGTGTTCGGGAACATTTTTTATCAGTAACACGTGTCTCAGGTCCCCTTCCCAGAACTACAGTTGTACCATCTGGCAGCACAATTGGATCATGACGTTTGTCTTGGCTGATGAGGAGGCACCGCATGGTGCTGGGTGAGTTGGGGCTGGAGGAGAGGAGAAGGAATCACTTCTGTTATAAACAGCATACCACCTTACACAAAATTTGCACAAATCCTTATTTCCTCTCACTTGGCACACAGGACAGGTTTCCAAGACCCCACCCCATCCCATCTTCTAGGATTAGATGTTTTTTGTTTCTAGAAGGGAAGTATATCCTAACAGAAAGACAGGTAATAACAGCCTATACTTAGGCCATTCCTACACTGCACTGTTATAGTTCTATTATTCCACTTTCAACATCCTGTGGAATTCTGGGGCTTGTAGTTTACTGAGGCCAAACAGCTCTCTGGCTGAGAATTTTAAAGGCCCCTCCCTAAACTGGAAGCCCCAAGATTCCATAGGATGTTGAAAATGGAATAATAGCACTATAACAGTGTAGTGAGGAAATGACCTAACTCTCATTCATAAGGTCACCATAACTCAAAGCTGACCTCACAACACATAAGACTAAGAATGGACTCTGAACTTCTGGGAGTTGCCTGGATTTTATGGTATGTGCGAAGGCTAAATCAGGACAATTCTGTTTCAGAGATTGAAAGTTGATTGAAGAAAGATACCAAGGTTAGAAAGGACACACGGAAATAAATATATAAGACAAGGAGATGGGACCCTGAGGAGAGAAAACACAGTTGCGTCCTGTTCTTGCTGTTAGGAGCAAACCTGCAATAAGTTTTGGAACAGGGCACACAAGTTGTAAGGGGCATGTGCTTGTTCAGGTATCACGCTTTAGTAATATGTTCTGTTCCCATAATTGGGAAGCACCAAAATTCTTATTCAAGTTACATAACTATCTATAGTAAATGAAGGTGAGCCGTACCTTATGAACCCCACAATCCATAAGGGTAGGCACAAAGTAAAATAAATAAATAACAAAGCTTCAATTCTTGAAGGGGTCCTTCTGCCCAAAGGGAGGACCTCGTCCCCCCTCACACTCCAAGAAGAAAACTCCCACGCTGCTTTTGCTGTGCTTTCTTCGACAAGAGTTCCAAAAGGCGGTGTTACATCTTTTTCATGCCTACCGGAAGTGAGTAACGCTAAAATGATTCCGCCTTGGCCTCGAAATCCACAAGGTGGGAAGCACAAGAGGTGGAACGTTCATCGATGCCACGTGACCTTCCAGGCTGAACTGAAACCGCTCTTGGCCGCGAGTCTCTATGGGCGTCAAGTGGCGTCGCTCTACCCCTTGAAACCTCCATGGTGATACTGGAAAGGAGTTGCATGTCTCTGGACCCTTTTACGTCCCATCCAACTCCCACAATTGTGTAAATATGTTTATTCCTGAGCATTTATAATCACTCTGCACTGCACTGGAACAAGTGGGTTTAGGTCCAGGAAAGTTCATGAGAAAATAAATACCAGTTAAAGGTGCTGCCACATTTTTCTCCCCCTTCCTTCCCCTTCTTCATGCTGGAAATGAATGATAAATTCCTATGCCTTATTTCCTCAAAAACCACAACTCAGTACGTTTAAAAGGGCTTACTCCCCGCAAAATGAGTCTTGCTTCCATTCCCTAAACAGGAGGGAAATGTTATTCTTTCATGCTCTGCCTAACCCAGTTTCTTTCTCAGGTGAAAAACATGTTAATCTGGAAACTGTTTTAACATGCCTTTAAAAAAAATCTTCTATGAATCGCAAATACAGGCCCTTGTTTTATTCCCATACTAGTTATACCCGGCATTCCCAAGGATTTTATTTTCTCGTACGTAATACTTGATAGAAAGATTTGAGATCCTGTGTCTCTAATTCCCCAAGCTGTCTTGTCCAATACCTGTAACTTTTCCCCATATTCCCCAATCCAATCTGTATTCAGAACTGTTAACGTACCGAGGTTGGGTTCCTGAAGGAATACACTGCCCTCCTCCTTGCTGCTAGGCCATGTCTCCACAGCAACTGGCTTATGGAGCTCTCTGGCTGAGAATTTCAAAGGCCCCTCCCTAAACTGCAAACCCCAAGATTCCATAGAATTTTCATAGGCAGCCAATCACATGATGTCTTCTCCTGACATAGGGAATCATACCAGATCTTCGCCGGACACAAACAGACTTTGATTCTTATATCTTAGATGACAGACTAGAAGGGAGCACAGTTGCCCGGAGAGAATGGTCTACACAGCATTTAGGAGGGAAGGCTGAAATGCATGCACTACGACCCTGTGATGTAGTCATCCAGCCTGTATCCTAGCACTCCCTCCCTTTCCTTGCAGCCTTTCTGCACTACACTGTTATAGTGCTATTATTCCACTTTCAACATCCTTTGGAATCCTGGGTTTTGCAGTTTAGGGAGCGGCCTTCAGAATTCTCAGCCAGAGAGCTGTTTGGCCTCAGTAAACTACAAGCCCCAGAATTCCACAGGATGTGGAAAGTGGAATAATAGAACTATAACGGTGCAGTGCGGAAACGGCAGTGTGGTGCGGCACTGGAGTTAAGGTGGAACAAGGAGGGAAGCGGAAGGGCTAGCTGGGGAGGGGGAAGGAGGCAATTAGCCCTTTCCCGGCGGTTGTTCTTGCCACTGAAACCACGGTGATGCAACTTCCACTTCGCCAGGCTCCCACTGCGTCTTCACACGCAGGCAGGCAACGCCCCTTTCTCGCCCCTGGGTACCTAGTAAGGAGGAAGGCCTCTGCCTTTCCGACAAAACAAGGACTCAAAGGATTTAAAAATAACTGCTAAAAGGAAGCATTTCGTATTATCAACACACACTCAGAGGAACTGAAATATTTTAAAGTCCACTGGACTTAAAGCAATTTCAAATATGCACCAGTAAAAAATATAGCCCACCGTTTAAATAAATCTCCTGCCCTTGTAAAGCTGCCAATCTGTGGCCAAAAGCTTACACTTAAATGGGTTACCTAGGGCCATTTCCGCACTGGACTGTTATAGCGCTGTCATTCCACTTCCAACATCCTACGGAATCCTGGGGTTTGCAGTTTAGGGAGGGGCCTCAGGCCCCTCCCTAAACTGCAAACCCCAGGATTCCGTAGGATGTTGGAACAGGAATGACAGCGCTATAACAGTGCAGTGTGGAAATGCCCTAGCATTACACTCGTAGGTTGCAGTCCGATCCTACAGCCCAGCAATGCAGACCCATGCCCAGAAGTAAGACAGATTGAGTTCGGTAGGTCTCACTCTCCGCCAAGTCTGTATTTTGAACTGTACTAGCCTATATGGAGTGCAGCGTTTCCGGCAAACTGGTTTGGATTTCCAGCCAAAAATTACCCACCGCAAACACACCTTTGGTCGAAGACAAAGTCACGGTAGCAGTTAAACTGATGCCTCGGGTTTTCGATCAGCCTCAATTCGGCGGACAAAACCAGCCCTCCGTTTCTCGTCCAGGCGTTTGTTGCCCTCAGCCAAGTATTACGAAAACGTTCCGAATACACTCGGAAGCTCCTTAACACGTGGCACTCTAACTTTTGCATCTATCTATCTCTACTGTTTTTCCGACCACGTGGAGGGACAACATTCGGTGGCTCCCCCGCGTCTGCGGCTTATTCTTACTTCCGGTTTGCGAGGCGGCGGGAGGTTCAAGCGGGTCCTCAGATGCAGTTGGGCTCCAGCTACCGTTGTTCCTCACCACTGTCTGTCCTGGCAAGGGGGACTGAAACTTGGGCGATTTCCGCTCTACACTGTTATAGTGCTATTATTCCACTTTCAACATCCTGTGGAATTCTGGCATTCCTAGTTTACTGAGGCCAAAGCGCTCTCTGGCTGAGAATCCTAAATGTCCCTCCCGAAACTGCAAAGTTGCGGTACCTATTGAGGTTGAACTTTATTCAGTGCAATAGACACATTCTGCTAACAGCGGCGGAGTCGCGCATACAGCAACACTGTATAACGAAGAGCCGTTGTGCGTACAGCAGTATTGCTTAACCAAAACCTTTTTTCACCAACTAAACTGCCCAAAATGCATCACACAAGCTTTCAACGCCGCCACTGCCTTCTTCATCAGGTGAAAGGTGTTTTAAAAAATGATACGGAAGAAAAGTAATTTTAGAGCCACAGGTCTACGTTTGGTATCATGTTGCTGATTCTGTTGCTCTGCCGGTTTGGAGAGATCTCAGTGCAAGGCAGAGGCTGCTCCCCTTCTTGACCACATGGAGACTGAGACAAAGGATAGTAAAATTTAAACTCCAGTAGCAGTAGTGCAGTAATTTGTGTTTACCCATTGTTGTGCATTGTAGCTGTGCGTTGCACATCAGAACTGTGCATTGTGATTGTGCATTGTACATTCCATATCAGCATCTAGTCACTGACATGTGTTGCTGAGTGTTGCTATTTTGCATGGAGGTTGTGTAGTGCTGATGCAGTTTATCTCCACATGGGTATATTTATGCTGTGCTGAGGAGGTGTTGGACTGTAGCCAGAGCTGAGCCTTTTGGACAGCTCCTGTAACATTCTGGTAGACTAAAATGCATAGCAAGTTACCTAAGTGCTTCACTGAAAAGGCAGCTGCCAGCTGGCACTGAACATGTTTAACAGCAGTTTTTACTCTCATATCAAGAGAGCAACAGCCAAATGCCAGAAACACCTCCTGAAATCAGGAGTCAATGAAGATGCAATAAAAGTGCAAGGTAAAAAAGCAGAAGTTTCAAACATTTACTCCCTGATACAAAAAAGAAAAAAAAACCCACCAGAAGTTATTCCCACCGTGTTCCTTATAAAAAAAGCAACTGGGCTGTTGGTTGACCATGACGTCAACACTGACACTGGCTTACTAAACTCTGCTGTAGTGGTCTGTCAAGCACAGCGGGCCAAGCGCAGGCCAGGTTGTGGCATACACAGCTTTTCCCTCCAACACTGCTTACTCCCTGTTCTATCTGATGCCCAGAACCTTGCAAGTAACTTGCTACAAATAATAAGTTACTTGCAAGTCATTCCTTCTCTAATAACTAAGATGTAACTAGGTTGCATTTCTTTTGTAACTTAATAAAGCACTCTTTTTGTGGTGTAACTGTAAACTTGAAAGTTGTATATAGATACTATCTTTCTATGAATCTGGAGTTGAAACAGGAGAATGTAGCAGCAAAGAAGTGTTTTTGTGCAGCTGTGTGGGTCATGATTCTTATTGCTTTTATTGTTCATAAAGGGATAGATTGTGGATGCTCTTGGAATCTACTGCCTATGAGTATTCCTGAGTAGTCTAATCCTTTTATTCCTGAGCAGAAGTGCATAAAAACTGGGTATGAGTTTCTGAGCACAGCAGACCTGCAAAGAGATCTGCTGGGAATACTGCTGATGGGACTTTTCTGTGCAGTGACTTTGAGTAAAACATACAGAACTCACAGAATACCATTCTGGACATGCTTTTTATGCCATTCTCTTCTTAAATTTATGGAACAATTTATTTTATTCAGTCCTGAGTATGTATATTTATTTAATTAAGCTACTTATTTGTTTTTATACTACAGGACACTGACTTGTAGAATTCAGATTTTTAAAACACAACTAAAGGCTATGAGCTTAATACCCCCGCCATAATATGTTTATCACTCTGCCATGATTTTATTCACCACTTTCTCCTATTAAAGATGATCAATTCTCCTGATGAAGACTGGCCTGAAGAAAATCCATCTGGGGTCAAAGTCTTAGAAATACAACTTTACTGAATCTATATACTCAGGGCCCTTTCACACTACAGCACTATAACACTATGATTCAACTTTTAATTGTCATAGTTCCATCCTGTGGAATTCTGGGATTTTCAGTTTTGGGAGGGCTATTTAGAATTCAACCCAGACAGCCTAGGATTCCATGGGATGGAACAAGGGCAGTTAAAGCAGAATCATAGTGCTATAATTGAGTAGTATGAAAGAGTGCCCACGATAGGCCAACCACAAATACAGACATGCTCCTCTAGCTATAATCTTTGTGCAGCAGAAGATATTTAGTCAAGGATTTTCTGTGCCATCTTCCTGAAGGAGAAGGGGTCTACAACTTCTAGCACCGTACTTCTCTTACAAAGGAAGAGGTCTTGTTCCTGAGAAAAGGGCACTAACAAGGTTCACAAAGTGGGAGTTGGGCTATTTCAGATATGTAATCTATGAAATATTGGGGCACCCATTTCACCTCCTCCTTTTTCAGTGATCTTGTTCCACCTTTCAACTAAGTACAACTTCGTTTCCATTTCTGTTAGCTAAAGAATAGTTTTTAGAACTGGGGGAAATTCACAGTGATGTTAATTGAGAACCTTTATTTTAAAACATTACAGGCCTCCAGAATACTTTTTTTTCTTAACACTTTAATTCAATGTTATCAAATATCTTTAAATCAATCTTTTCAAAATATCAAAATCAACAAGAACAACAAAACTACTGTGTCCTTCTGTTATTAACTACAGTTTCCACAAGACCACACCCCACTTCTTCAGATTTTATAGTAGTTCACTAGCAGCACTAGGAAAAGTAGTAATTCTTGGGCCAAGAAATCTGTATTTCTTTTTTTGAAGAAAAGGAATTTGATATCTTGTCTTGATTTCTAACTTCTGGATTGAGATTTCAACTGAAATCCAATTGCTATTTTCTAGATTAGAAAGGAATTTACATAGCATTTATACCACCCAGTTTTTCCCAGATGAAAACCAAGACATATGTGGCCAAGCAAGATGGGAGTATGATCAAGATGGTAAAAGTTGTAAATGAGGGCGAAGACAAGCTTGGAGAGGCTGCGGCAGTTTGCATTTGCTTCAGCCTCTGGGGAAGGCAAGATTCTTCCCCCTCCTCTCCCCTTTGCTGACTTAATTGAGTACAAACTACTTTTGCATTTTGAAATCAGTTTCAGCCAATTGAAACTGGGACATTTTGAAAGCATGTGACAGGTGGGATGACAGAGGGATTAACCATGACTGTCCTTGTAGATAGCAACAATTGGAGGGTATGCATAAGTGTTGATGTACTATTGAGTAACTGAATCAATGGGACCAATGTAGTTGGAACTAGTAGTTTGATTTAAGTATTTGTTATATTTAGATTAGACCCACTGAGATAGAACTTCAGTGCTATTGATTTTCCTGGGTATAAGTATGGCCAGCCCTAAGTGTCTTCCCTCCATTAATAGTTTTCAGTACTGGAGGAAGGCTACTTTGGAAATTAAAACACAAAGGAGAAAAATCCTCTTTTAAAAAAATCCAGACGCTTATTACCCTAATTCACTTTTCCTTTACCATGGCCCCCCTTTAAGTATTTTTTTTTTTTTTTTTGCCATGGAGCACCAAGACTAAATTCAAGATTTAAATCCATAAAATGCATCAAATATTTATTGAAAAGTTGCTCATCCAGAGTCTTCAAATTTGGAGAGAAAGGAGAAATAAGTAAATTTGTACACACTTCTTTTTACTGGAATGATTCCATGCAAATTTTCCTTCCTGCCTGCCTGCCTGCCTTCCTTCCTTTATTCTATTTTAGCTCATGACATTCCTTGAAGCCTTCGCAGACCTCCTGTGAGGATATTGCAGCGCCCTGGACCGCAGGTCAAGAACCACTGTCCTAATTACTCTACCTGGAGGAGACCTTGCTTTCCAGCAACATCACACAAATCTCTGAGCATATAAAATAATATTTTAAAAAAATAAAATAACTGCATATGCCTTCAAATCACCTATTGACTTATGGTGACCCTATGAATTTCACAGGATTTGCTTAGGCAAGGTAAATAGGTGTTTGCCAATATCTTCCTCTGAAATTCAGCCCACAGCATCTGGTATTCGATGGCAGTCTCCCATCTGAGTACTAACCAGGGCTGACTGCTTAGTTTCCAAGATCAGACAGGATTTGGTGCCTTTAGGGTACTTAGACCCTTGTGCTTTACTCTCTGTTTAATCTCTAAGCACAGGGGAAATTCCCATGATTATATATTGTGATAGAATCAAGATGCCAGAAGACTCTCACTGAAGCCTTTGACTGCAGGGCCAAAGCCAGGTTATGAAGAGTTCCATTACCTGACTTTAAAGTCAATGTGATAGTGGACTAAGGAGGCTAATGGGACAGTGGTGTCCAACCCATTCCCACTGCACTGTTTCTCCAATCTAAGTCTCCCTTCTGTTCCCCACAAGCTCTACTATACCTCTACTAGGACTGCAATACCTGTGCCATGAGTATGTTTCTCCTCCAGCAGGACTAATAGAAATTTTCATGGTGGGATATAGGGTACAGTTGAGATTTAGCGCAATAGAAGAGTAGTTCCAATTACAAACCCTCTCATGATCCAGTTCCTCCACCCCTGTTATCTGCTTTTATTGTTTTTTCAATGGGTATTTGTTTTGGCTCTGAATCTCCATCTGGAGTTGCCTATTGTCTGGATTCTTTTTAAAGAAATCCAAAGGAGAGGTAGATATAAACCATACTACTGACTCAGAAATCTCAAATGATTCTGAAAGTTTTAAGGCAGATACACAGGTTAGAGGTACTAAGGCTAACTACACTGTATTATAATTTTTTAAAAAATGGCACCTGTAATTTTTTCTTTCTGATCATATATAAAGGCTCTTTACCATCAGGGAATGAAGGGTCCCTAACCATGTGAAGAATGATGGGCATGCTTCCTAACCTATCAGAATGCTTTCTATTTCTATTCTAGAAGAGGGATACCTTCAGTCTTGTGTGGTCTACAAAATGAAAAAAACAAGAATCCCAGTGATCTGCGAATGTGTTTTAAATTTTCAAAATAAAAGGGCATAACCAGAATGTCTTGCCAGTCAAGACATAACTACAGTCCAGGTTATGTGATCCTGGAGTGTGCAAATTTAGTAAGAGCAAAAGAACTGCTTTGTGGGACACAGCCATGGTGCTTTCCAAGAATATTGGCACTAAATGAGCCACCAGTGGCTAGATTCAAGAGTAGGGTTGGGCAGAAGCCATCCTTAATCATTCACATATTCAATACATATTCCTATCAGAGCAGTGACCTCATGGCTACTATGCTGCCTGAGACACAAGCTAGGAATAGGAATGAAATGCCAGGCAGTCATGCTTAAATGGCAGCCTGGGCTGTGTACAGAGAGAGATGCGAAGGGTGTTTGTGCTGATTGTCACAGCGATATGGAAAGCTACAGTTATAGCAGGTCAAACCATTGATCCATTTATCCCAGTAACAGTATACTCTAGCGTGCCCTAATCTGGTGTTGTACAGTTGTGGAAGACTGCAACTCCTAACACTGGGAGTACACTTGGAGATTGTCAGCTTGCAGAAGGCTGGCCTGCTGTGACTCATAGTAGACACAAGGGTCTTGGCCGTGGGTTGAGTTTCATGTGCTGTGGCCCTTGTGTCACATTTTGAGCTTTCCATAATGATCTGGTTCACCACAGACAAAATGCTCTGCTATATAGACATTTGGTCTGATCCAACAGGCTCATCTTATGTTCCTTCACCTGCTACATGATTGTTTTAACAAGGGATACCAGGGATTGAACTGGGGAGTCTGTGCTCTTCCATCCCCAGCCATTTCTGTGAAAAATATCATAGCCATTCTTTCTCATGCATATTACACAAAGATAAATAAATATTACATTTTCCAAGAAAATCTAACAAAAAGTCAGCAGATGAACGTAATTATTCATTCGACTGCACTACTGTCATGTAGAATTGTTTTTAACTGTCTATATTATATTCATTCTCACAGCAGGCTTGAGAGGTAGATTATTCTTGTTTTGATTGCAGAAATGGAAACTAGGACTAAGGGCCAGGGTGCTTGTGGAAACCGGAGGCAGCAGCAGTCTCTCCACAGTCTCTGGGTTTGGTCTTTTCTTCCTTCCAAACACAAGTCCAGCATGGTACATCAGCAGCATACACAGAATTGTCCTTTAGTTTCTGCATATTTGGTCTGTAGGTAGTAAAGTTTTCCATTGGAGGTTTGAGTGTGTAGATGAGATATGGAAGTGTGGGATTCTAAATGATTTTAATCATGGGGTGGGCCTCATATGGTTCCAAGACTGTTTGTGAGGCTCTGTGAAACCACCAGGACACCTCATTTTTTAAAAGAAAAAAAATACATGGGGGAATGGAAGCAAATTAGCTATATCCCCCCTCCTTCACTATTGTTTTACACCCAGGAGAAAGCTTTTCAAAAGCAGGAGGCAAACCAGAAATTTACTTCCTGATTTGAAAAGGCTTCTTTCCTGGGCCTAAAATAGCCCAAAGGAGTTCAAAAACATGGTGAAATTGCCCCTTCATCTCCTAAAGCACATGGGTCATTTTGAATTTTGCGTTTCTCCCCAAAATTCAGTGGGGATGCGGTGCAGCAGGGAGGTGCTGCTTTTTTTCTGTGGGGGACAATATAGCCCCCAGGTTCGTATGGCTAGATTGCTACAGGTGGCATGGAGTGTCAAGTTTCTTCACAAGTACTTGTAGCAAAGTCATTGGCAGCCTGGTCTTTGCCCAGTTTCCCCAGGCCTCTGACAATGAGACATGCCTGAGATTTTGTAAGTGCAAGTAGCCAGAGCAATTTACCTCTCTTGAGTAAATGCTACTCCTTCCAGAAGTTTCATGGAGAAGTTCAATCTGCAAGGAAAGAGACTGACATGTGAATGTGTAACTAATGGCAGAATGTCCCACTGGAGGAACTGTGCCTCTAATGGCTCAACCAAGATGAGTTTAGTAAGTGGATCAACAATGGTACAGAAGCATCAGGCTTGGGAGATTTATCTCCTCAATGTAAATAGAATTTCCAGAGAACAAATTTTTCTCAGGACCACAGCAGGGAAGGAAAATTTCTATCCACAGAGACATCTGCTGGAATCCTAGTAATTATCAGCTCCATCCAACTTCACCTCTGCATTGTGGCTTGGCACTGAACTTATGGGAGAGATAAAATGGCAGCTATGGGTGAAGCAAAGCTGGGTGGCCACATGGGCCTGGGGTGGTCGTTGAAGGCCTGTAACATATAGATGCTTCTTGCTGTTATTTTCTGCTTTTGTACTTTAGTATAAAGGTCCAAGTCTGCAGTACTACAGTCTTCTCCATATCTAACCATAACTTGGAGAATGCTGCATAATTTCCAGCCAAACTCATACATAAATGGACAAATATCCTGTTAATACATGCAAACATGCACACAGAATGATGTACATGGATAGTGTTGTGTTTTAGTGCTCATAATACAGATACTCAGTGTTTGTAAGTCCACCCCTCTACATACCCTTCTTCTGAGTAGGAGGAGCCTGCTTCCCCTTTGCTATGTCGCTCTGGGCCAAGACATCAACCATCCAGGACAGGGCACTGGTGCAGTACTCCATCTAGTGAAAGGTAGTGGGATGAGAAATGAGAGAGGGGTTGGGGAGATATATTGGAAACCATCCAGGACAGGGCACTGGTGCAGTACTCCATCTAGTGAAAGGTAGTGGGATGAGAAATGAGAGAGGGGTTGGGGAGATATATTGGAAAGATATCTTCTTAGGCCCTCAAATCAAATATGGTTCCTTTTCTCCTCCATGCTCTTTATGACTCTTAGTCAATTTGGCTGCCTCTCCTCATTTTCCAGCTGCTGCTGTTTTATACATTGTCATCTTGGTCTTAAGTCATCTGCAATGAGATAGGAGGATCCTGTTTCATCACAAATGGTTCACAGGATGGAAGGATCCAACAACACTTGCACTGAGATTTGTGTTCCTAGAGAAAGTAACATAGGGCCATCTGAGTGTTCCCTTTTATCTTGTGTGGCCTATCCCCTCTTTACCTGTGGCCTGATGTTCTCAAGGCTGGCTTCTTTCCCTCTCACTCCTCTGTCTCCCAAGTATCTATCTAGCCAGTAGACTCCCAACTTTATCTTACTATCTTTAGGTACAGTTCCCATAATAAAGTTTATTTTCTTTTTCTCTAAATGCCCTTTGCTGATTAAACAAGCATCTCATTTCCAAGCATGTTTCAACTGCAACCCTCCTTCATACCTGTGCCTCCAGAGTCCTCAAACGTCGCTCTGATTCCTTGATTTCGGAAAGCTGCTTCAAAACCTGATCAACTCTGCAGGGTGGTAGATATGAGGTGATTAGTAACAAAATGGGTTCTCTCCACTCTGGCTTGTACCTCACTGGAAGTCACCTTCCTACCTTTTATGAGGGTGCCCTAGATTGTTCTTTATATTCTCTTCTTGGCTCAAAGATCCCTCAATACACTTAAAAATGTGGCCAAAATCCTGTTGGGGAGTTACCAATGTGTAAACACCATAGTTATGGTACTATGTATTGAATGTAATTGGATGTCATTGCAGTCTCTCTAATCCCCACAAGCAGCCACTGTGATTAGTGTTCCCCTGTCAATCGGGATGCAGCTACCTGATGTTCCCACTCCCTCCTGTGCTAGAGACTGTTCATGTCAGTCAGCTGCTTCATAGGGATCCTGAATTGGGCTATGTAGGGATTGTGTATACAAAAGAGTCATGAGTGAGTATCTCTAGGTTATGTATTCATAGCTGCCCAACAGAATTCTGGACTATGTGTGTTAGAATCAAATCCCTTAAGGCATGAATAGTTAGAGAGAACAGATTTAAATGCATATTTTGTGAGAAAATTATTTACACATTTGTATTTAAATGGAAATTTTTGTGCATAATTATTTTTTTGTCAATATTCACAGATTAATGCAGGAATGGACGTGTAAAACATTCAGGATTTACAATAACCAGAAATAGATTGATCTATCACTTGGTTTCACCCTGTCCATCTCCTTCTCTTTAGTTCCCTTTAGTTCCCTCCCACCTTATTCCTGGCGTCCACACCCCAATCATACTTTTGGGAGGTTCGCCGAAGCCGCTCTGTGTCTTCATCACGTTTCTGCCGAGCCTGAGCGACTAAGTAATTTTCTTTCTGCACTGACTCCCAAGTAAGCAGCCGTCCATCTTGAGCCTCAGAAAGTTCCAGCACTACCTCAGATCAAACATAGTTGGACACAGGCCAAAAGGAAGAACAACAAAGACCGTGAGAGGAACATAAATTAGGAATAACAGTTCATCACATTCATAAATGACCTAGGTCAGCCTTCCCCAGTTTAATATCCTTCAGCCATGTTCAACTACAACTTCCATCAGCGTTGGCCAGCTGAGAGTTGTAGCCCAGCTCACCTGGAGGGCAACAGGTTGGTCAAAGCTGACATACAGTCTGGAGCAAATACTGAGCTTATTTTCCAAAGTACTAGTTATAGCTTCAAACAAACTCAGGAAATAAGTATATAAATATATACAACAATAAATGATTTTTGAACCTTTTCATAATTTGTTTGAGATTTAACCATTCTGAAAAATGTGTTATCTGCAAATGTGTCTAGAATACTAAGAGGATTACAAAAACCATGTAGGATCAGGCTAAAGGCCTATCTAGTCTCACATCCAGTTTCCACAATGACCATCCAAATGCCTCCAGAAAACTTGCAAAGAGAATGCAGTTGACCTTCCACATTTGAAGATTTAAATTTCATGGATTTGATTATTTGCAAGTTTCTCCAAACCCTGCCCCCCCCCACCTCAGGCACTTCTTTTCCAGGGAACCTTCCCTTTTGGTGGCCCTGAGCAGGCACAGCTCTTTAAAAACTTGCCTGTGGTCCTCCTCCTCCTCCCCCCGCCACCAGCCACTTCTTGGCCAGCTTGTAGCCCTCAATGTCTCAGCACCACAAATCCTCTCCCAGTGCCCCCCACACCCAAAGAAGGAGATGGGTGAGAAAGAGGAAGTAAAGGGCTGCCATGTTGACCCACCCTCTTTCCCTGACCTGGTTTGGACCCTGGGTGCCTGTTTTCCCAACCATGCCTTGGCCCGCACACGTTTTGATATTTGCAATTTTTCCACTTTTGCAGAGGTCCTGCACCCCCAACCGTAGCAAATTGCTCCCCAGGTGTATATTTTGTAATATTCTGTCCTTGAAGATGGAAGTTCGGTATACATAACCAGAACACACACATACATAAAATGGAAGGTACCAGACTTGAGAGTCACTGGCCTCTGATTGTGCTCTCAAAGATTAAACCTGCCCTTATAGTATTAAGCTGGAGAAGGGATAGAGAAGAAGTCATTGTAATAACCAAGCCAATGAGCATATCTGCTTTTTGGAAGGGGAAAGAAGAGAAGATTAAAGCTGCAATGCCTATACCTACTTACTTGAGAATACAGTCAGCTCTCCATGGCCATTTTCACGCTACACTCTTATAGCGCGATTATTCCCCTTTCAACATCCTATGGAATCCTGGGGTTTGCAGTTTAGGAAGGGGCCGGCCAGCCCCTCCCCAAACTGCAAACCCCAGGATTCCATAGGATGTTGAAAGGGGAATAATTGCGCTATAGGAGTGTAGTGCGGAAATGGCCTACATTTGTGGGTTTCACTGTCATAAATATGATCATTTATGACTTTCTCCAACCCTTGCTCCCCCATCCAGGTGCTTCTTTTCCAAGGGAACCTTCCCATGAGCTGATGCTTAGTCACCTAAGGACAGCTCACAAGCCTGATTTCTCAGCACCACAAACCCTCTCCCAATGCTCCCCACATGACCAAAGAAGGAGATGGGCAAGAGAAAGGAAGTATAGGGCCACCCTGCTGATCCACCCCCTTTCCTTCTACTTTCCTTGACCTGGTTTGGACCTGGGTGCCTGCTGTCCCCACCGTGCCTCAGCCTCTTTACCACAGGCATAGATACAGACACACAGACATGTTTGGTATTTGAAGTTTTTCCATTTTTGCTGGGGTCTGTGACCCCAGCACCTTTCTGAACAATAACTGTCACTTCCTTGCAGCACTCACAGAAGTGGCGCCCCTTGGCCGACTGGACCTTGCGGATATGGCGCTTGAAGAAAAGGTGGAGATGGCTGATCAGGATGAAAGGTGGGGCCAATGCTGGGCGGCTGTGATACTCCAGGATCAGGTTGTAGCGCTGGGATTTCCAATAGATGTCACTGTTGCCTTGCACTTTGGAAAATGTGTAACTGTTGGGGAATAGTAGAGTAAGGCAAGAGAAGGCTGAATAGATATTGATTTAAAAGCAGAAGCACGTGGAGGCTTTCTTTTCTGCAGGCTAACTTTTCCTTCCTTCCCCTCCCCTCCCCACACCTTGGTTCAAGAACACATGTCCTGGTTCCAAACTGAACTTTGGTTATCTACACTGAATGCTGGTGAAATATTTATGCATAGAAAAAAGAATTGTTCACTTTGGCTTAATTTGGTTTTGTGTTATTATCTGTTCATTTGTTCATTCAGCACTGTCTTCTTACCTACTCCATTTTAAATAGAGTGCCATTATTCTTCTTCGTGGTCTCTGTGCCTCATACATTAGGAGCTTTCGCGCCTGCGCGGTAGCGTTTGGAAGATTCTAGAGCTCGTTAGCTTTGGCGGGAACCCCTCCCCCACGCCGGTGCTGCGCATGCTCCTCCCACCGACTAACGGTCTCTCCTCAGTTCTTTCTTGTCCGCCTCAGCGTACAGAAGGTTCTGCTTGTTGGCTTGCTTTTCAATTCTGCTTTTTGGTGTTTTCGACTTCGGATTTGGCTTTTGACTACCCCTCATGGATTTCGGACTTGGCTTGGTATTTTCTCGATCGGTTTTGACCCTTTTCTGGCTTTGACTTCGATTTCGGATCTCGGACTGTGTTTGGAGTTCTCGGACTCTTGTTTCTTCTTTCCTGCCTTGCGCCCGGTTTATGTCGGCTCTCTTCAAACGCTGTGCCTCCTGTGGAAGGAAGGTCGCCCTCTCTGACCGACATTCTAAGTGCCTGATTTGTTTGGGTGAGGGGCACAACGTTCAGGCCTGCCCCATTTGCAGAGAGTTCATGCATCAGACTCTCCGCAACAGGGCAGCAAGGCTTAAATCCCACTGCTGGGAGGAGTCTCTTCGTGCACAGGGACCCGAAACGATGGCCGAGAAACGCCCGTCTTCTTCTTCGGCAGCAGCAGCGGCTGCCGTGCCCTCGACCTCGTTGGTATCGGTACCGGGCTCGGTACCGTATATGAAGTTGCCGAGGATACCGAAGATCTCGGCAACTCGGGCACGTAAGGACCCTGTGGGCTCGCAGGCCTCAACCTCCTCCTCCAGGCCGTTGACCGCGGCCCAGAAGAAACGCCCCGCCGCCGAGGGCCTGGGGGAGAAGAAGAAGAAGAAAAGGAAGGAGAAGCGGTGCTCTTCACCAACGGTGGTGAAACCCCCGACTCCACCACCCACCCAGCCCACCAAGGAACCTCAACTGATGGAGCTCCCTGTGGAAGAGGAGCCTCCGGAGGAAGAGGAAGTCCTCGAGGTGTCGGACGAGGAATAGGCCGTGCAGGCCTCGCCTCCTCAACCGCCCGAGCTGATCGCGGAGATCACTCCGCCGAGTCGCCGTCCACCCTCGGCAGAACGCAGAGAGGAGGCTGTGGTTAGGCAGCGCCCAGCCTCTCGACGCGACCAGTCCCGCTCGCCGGAGCAGCGGGCCAGGCCTCCATCCCCGCGATATCGGGAGATGCACCTGGAGAGGTGTCGCTCGGGCGAGAGCGCCTACTCTCCTGCTTACCTAGGAAGGTACGCCCAGGAGCAGGTGTGGCACGAGCCGGCCGGCTCATACTATTCGTATTCGCCGTCTTACAGGGACCGGTACCATCCAGATCCAAGATACTGGTCACCTCGTCGCCTGTCTCGCTTGCCACCGCGGGAGGCTCACTACCCCCGCTGAGAGGTCACCGCTGCGTCGTTCGCCGAGTTGCTGTCAGTCCCCAGAGCCCTCACCCCGCTACAGGGCTGTTTCTCCACCACCGTGGACGACAGCCACAGCTACCCGCCCGACGCCACAGCCCAGCGTGGCCCAACCAGCGGTAGCCGCGACTTCTACCACGCAGGCGGCACACCGACCTAGGCCCTCGGTCGTGCCCCTGCAGGTGACTCCGATACCGGTCACGACATCGGCCGTATCGGTACCGACGCAGCCTGCAGCTCCAGCTGTCACCCTGGCACCCCCGGCCCGCAGGCCGGCCGAGGAGAAGGAGGAGGAGAGGTCGCCATCACCATCTGGTGACTCGTATGACTCGGACTCTGACTCTGCTAGTCCACTCCTTCTTCTCATGAATCCCCCCCCCGCTGGGGTTCGGAAAGCCAGGCTCGGAGTCTGCACCGGAGGACGTCCGCCAGTTTTCTGCGATCCTCCTCCGGATGGCCACAGCCCTTGGCCTGAAGGTGACCGAACCTGCTCCACAAGCCCAGGACCCGGTCTTCCAGTACTTGGAAGCTCGCCCACTGTCGACCGCGCCACTGACGTTCCTGCCAACCCTGGTGGAAGCGATGAAGCAGCCGTGGGCAAAACCGGCGTCAGCACAGCCTATCCCGCATAGGCTAGAGCATCTGTACAGGACACAGAAGGAGAACGCGGAGTTCCTCTTCAACCACCCTGTACCGAACTCTATTGTGGTCGAGTCGGCTCAGACGAAAGGAGGCAACCGAGCGCATACCACCCCTCCGGACCGTGAAGGACGGAAGCTCGATGCCTTCGGCCGAAGGTTCTATTCGGCATCGTCCCTGGTAGCCAGGACAGTGAACACGATGGCATGCCTCGTGGCGTACCATCAGAACCTGTTTGACCGACTCACTCCGCTCCTTGCTGACTTGCCGGAGGAGTCACACGCCTCAGCCACACAGATCTTTGGCGAGGCTGTTGCGGTGGCTACACAGCAGATCGCCACCTCGAGGCACGCCGTGGAGGCTACCTCGAGGGTGATGGTCGGTGCCGTAGCTCTCCGACGCCACGTGTGGCTCCGGTCCTCTGGGCTTCAGGAGGACAGCCGTCGGCGGATTGAAGACCTACCGTTCGACGGCGAAGGGCTCTTCCACACCTCCACCGACGAGGCTATGGATCACCTCGTCAAGGCCCGGCTGACAGCGAAGAAGATGGGCATAAATCAGCCTGCCCCGTCTCGCCGCTCTTTCCAGCCGAGGCCTACGTGGAGAAGGTCCTCCTCTTCATCGGCGTACCAGCCGCGGTCCCTGCGGTCGACCGCGTCGAGGCCGTCAACCTCTTTGGCTTCGAGGAGGCTTCCCAGATGATGCCCATCTTCGTCGTCCAAGAAGTCGTCCTCCGGAGCGAAGTCCCGGTTTTGACGGCCTTCGCAGGACTCCACCCGTGCCATCCTTCGCCCTTCCAGTAGAACTGTTCCACCACCCGAGCCTGGCCAGGCACCTCGACTGCTGGCGGGAGATCACTGCAGACTCCTGGGTACGCTACCATCGTCCGCCTGGGGTACGCCATCGAGTTCCAGGCTATTCTGCCACGGGGCGTCTACTACTCCACCCCGGCCAGCTCGGCTCTACTGGAAGAGGTCCAGTCCCTCCTCGAGAAGGGAGCGATCGAGAGGCTCCCGCCTTCAGCCAAGACCACCGGCTTCTACTCGAGGTACTTCACGGTGCCGAAGGTGGACGGATTCCTGCGACCCATCCTAGACCTCCGAGGGGTGAACGAATACATCCGCCCCAAGAGGTTCAAGATGGTCACGCTGCCGTCGATCCTCCCCTTCCTCCGCCGAGGGGACTGGTTTGCGTCCATAGACCTCAAAGACCCCTATTTCCACATCTCAATCCGCCCGTAGCACAGGAGATACCTTCGGTTCGCGATCGACGGCACCAGCTACCAGTACCGGGTGCTGCCGTTCGGGCTTTCTACCGCACCGAGGGTGTTCACCAAGTGCATGGCTCCGGTCGTGTCCTTCCTGCAGACAAAGGGCGTCTCCGTCTACCCTTACCTGGACGATTGGCTATTGGTGGCGTCCTGCAGACAGAAACTGTACAGGGACATTCATCGGACTTTGTCCCTTCTCACTCGGCTCGGACTCAGGGTCAACCCCAAGAAGTCCCATCTCGAGCCCACTCGGGTTCTCGACTTCATCGGGGCGACCCTCGACTTGGTATCGGTGAGGGCCTTCCTCCCAGACGAGAGGGCGCGGACGCTTCGTTGGGCGGCGTCCGCTGCCTTCGAGGCCTCGACGGTGTCAGCGAGGAGGATCCAACAACTCCTCGGCTACATGGCCTCGACCACCGCCGTAACCTACCTCTCCAGGTTACGCGCAAGGCCGCTCCAGCACTGGTTCGTCAGGGCCTTCGATCCACTCTGGGACGACCAGCGCCGCTGATACCGTCTGCCCCAACAGGTACGCCGATCGCTCCTGTGGTGGCAGTCGTACAGGAACCTCCTGTCAGGCATGCCGTTCCGCGAACCCAGGCCGTCGGTCACGATAACGACGGATGCCTCGCTCTTCGGCTGGGGAGCGCACACCGGGGACCTCCGGGTCCGAGGCCGGTGGATGGACGACGAGTTGTTCCTCCACATCAACTCTCTCAAACTGTTGGCGATCCACAAGGCCCTGAGAGCGTTCCGACACCTGGTCACCGGCCGCACGGTGTTGATCCTCACCGACAACATGACAGCGGTCTGCTACATGAACAGGCAAGGAGGGACGCACTCCACCACGCTGCTGCGCATCGCACTCGAACTTTGGAACTGGTGCGTCCCGCTCCGGATACATCCTGTGGCGGCTCACCTGGCGGGGCAGGAGAACACCACAGCAGATGCGATCAGCAGGGACACCACTTCCCACCACGAGTGGTCCCTGTCCGACGAGGCTTTCCGGATGCTTCGGGACCGAGGGGGCGAGCCGACCATCGACCTCTTCACGACCAGCCAGAACGTGAAGTGCCGCCTGTTCTGCTCGAGGGCTGGCCACGATCGCCGCTCCATCGGCAACGCGTTCCAGTTTCCGTGGGACGAAGGGCTGATCTACGCCTTCCCTCCGTTCCCGCTCCTGGGCCACGTGATCGCGAAGATCATCGCGGATCGGGCGGACACAATCCTCGTGGCGCCGTACTGGCTGAGGCAGCACTGGTTCGGACCCCTGATCGAGGCCGCCCGGGGCAGGACTCTCAGGTTTCCAACGGTACCGGACCTGCTGTCCCACTCTGATGGACTGGTGTTGCACCCGGACCTGCCGGTGTTGGCCCTCCATGCCTGGAGGATATCGCCCTAGACGACCCGGCCATCGGGAACGTCTTGACTGCGGCCAGGAAGGAGTCCACGCGAAGGAACTACCACTACAAGTGGCAGTGCTTCGTGGCCTTCACTGAGGAACGTCGAGAGCCGGTATCGCCTCTCACCCTGCGTACCGTGCTCCACTTCCTCCTCCATCTCCGGCAACAGGGCCTGGCCCTCCCGTCGCTCAAGGTCTACCCCGGCCCGATCGTGGCATACCAGCCGCCATGATCCCCGTCGGCCGCGCTCTTCAGGGACGGTACCGTCAAGCAGTTCCTGAAGGGCTTGCAGCACCTCTACCCACCGGTATCGCCGCCGCTACCGCCGTGGTCGCTGTCATTGGTGCTGTCCCAGCTGACGAGGCCGCCCTTCGAGCCCATGGCCACGACGGACGACAGGCTGCTCGCGATGAAGACCGCGTTCCTAGTGGCCGTCACCTCTGCCAGGTGGGCGGGAGAGTTGACGGCGCTACGGTGCGATGAACCATACTTGGTCTTTCATCGGGACAAGGTGGTCCTCCGGCCTGACATCTCCTTCCTGCCGAAGGTGGTGTCCAGCTTCCACCTCAGCCAGGACATCATCCTGCCGGCCTTCTACCCGGACCCGACGACACCTCTGGTCCCTCCACTCCCTGGACGTGCGTCGGGCGCTGGCCTTCTACAAAGACAGGACTGCAGCCTACAGACAGACACCCCACCTGTTTGTCTGTTATGGCAGACGCCAGAGAGGCCACAAGGTATCCACCCAGCGCTTCTCTAAGTGGGTGGTACAGACTATTCAACTGGCGTACGAGCTTGCCAGGAAGTCTCCGCCAGACCTGCTTCGGGCCCACTCCACCAGGGCCGTGGCGACATCAGCTGCCCTCCTGCGAGGCGTCGACCTGTCGGAACTCTGCCGTGTGGCGACCTGGTCCCAGCCGTCGACCTTCGTGCGCCACTACAGGCTCGACTGCCGTTCCAGGAGAGATGCCCGGTTCGGACGTGCTGTGCTGTCTTCTGTGCTCTAGGATCTGGGACCTGACCCATCATCCTACTGGTAAGCTACATAGTCTCCTAATGTATGAGGCACAGAGACCACGAAGAAGAAGAACAGGTTGCTTACCTGTAACTGTGGTTCTTCGAGTGGTCATCTGTGCCCTCATACATCCTCGCCCTACCTTCCCCTCTTTTTCAGGTCCCATCTGCTTCAGCGGACCAGAACTGAGGAGAGACCGTTAGTCGGCGGGAGGAGCATGTGCAGCACTGGCGTGGGGGAGGGGTTCCCGCCAAAGCTAACGAGCTCTAGAATCTTCTGAACGCTACCGCGCAGGCGCGAAAGCTCCTAATGTATGAGGGCACAGATGACCACTCGAAGAACCACAGTTACAGGTAAGCAACCTGTTCTCTGCATCCAATAACCTAATGCAAGAAGAGGTGGAAGTGGCTTTGTGATCAACAGAAATGCTGTCAGATAAAGGCTGTGCATAGCCCTGTTTTAAGCATGATAGGAGAGTGGTTTTACGTGTAACAAATGGTTTGTCTAATCAGTGCTGTACACAGCCCTGTTCTGAGACTGGAGATGCTTCATGCTGCACACAAGGGCCAGATAGTCAATGCTGCAAAATGCTGGTGGATGGAGAAGTTTTTCCTTACACTTGATCCAAGGCAGTAGCTCACATCTTTTTAAAAATTCCACAGATATGCGATCATAATCAAATCATCTGTTGCCACATGCAAAGTGTTATCAGGCTTATGGCATGTTTAGCTCAGTTTTTTCTTAAATTTGTCTGAAAAGCAAACCTACAACATCTTTTGTGATCAGCTTTCAATTTTCCATATTCTGGGTACAGAATGTCCCACATTCAGTTCTTGGCATCTCCAATTAAAAAGATCAGGCAGCAGATCTTTTATACCCGAGACTATGTGGCTTAGGTCTAGACTGTCTGAAAGACTGTATCTCCCTGTACAAGCCTGCTTGAGTCTTATAATCTTCAAAGGAAGGCTTTCTTGTGTCCCACCACAATCACAGGTACAGCTGATGAGGCACAGAAGAGAGCCTTCTCAGTGGCTGCTCCCAGGCTATGGAACTCTGCCAAAGGAGGCAGTTGGCCTCCTCTCTGCTGTGTTTTAACCAGCAGGAAAAAGACTTTTTAATTCAAACAGGTCTTCAGCTTTCACTGGTTGGAGAAGTGCAAGGGGTGTACTGGTTCTTAATACACAATTGGGTTTAATGTGTTTTAACTGTTCTAAATTAATGTTTTTGACTTGTTTAATGCTTTTAAAATTTTTGTATCATAGATTGTTTTAGCTATTTTGTTTTTACATACAACGTAAGTCTCTTTGAGTCCCACATGGGAGAAAAGTGGGATATAAATTAAACAAACAAACAAATAAATGAGACTATGGTGAGCTGTTGCAAATCAGAACATGCAATGCTCAGATAGCTGAACCAGCTGTCTGACTTGGTAACAGGCACTTTCCTATGTTTATTGTTCAATGTACATTTCATATACATGAACCTTATATAATGCATTGTACTGCAACATACTCTCTTGCTTTTAAATTTTATACATTCACTCTGAAAACACTCATGCAATAACAGTGGTACCTGAACATGGCGATGAGCAAATTGAGGAGCAGTATGTTAGCTACGAGAAGGAAGATCACGAGGAGAATAAGGACCAGCCAGTTGGCATAGGTGTTGGTGCAGGGAATCGCATTCTCCATCAAGATGGCCACAGGGTCATAGGTGCAGTTTGAGGCTGCGATCAGAGCAGCTGGGAGGCAGAAGAAAAAGGATAAGGTAGAGTTCATATTATCCATGGTATTATAAACCGCTATAATGTCCCTCTCAAACAATAATTATTGTCCATCTCTCCAGCTAAAAAGGACCCCCAGACACTCAAAGGGAAGATCATCCAACTCCTTGACCTTTCTGGTTGCCCTTTTTTTGTACCTTTTCAATGGCTATACTATCTCAGCTTTGTATATAACCACAGGCCTCATCACCCTGGCTGATGGAAGAGGTAGAGATGTGAAAGCCTGGGAACTAAATGGAGAAAAAAACCTTTCTTCCATTTCCCAATTTCTCCCCACCCCAAATGGAATAAAAGCATTTTCTCTGAATATTTGTCTATTTTCTTAGGCCTTTACAGTTGGAGAAGGACTGATAGAATTGTCTGTCCCTCTTCTATATCCTGAATAGAAACCCTATAGGCTGCTAGAAAGGAGAACTCCTCGCTTCAATGCAAAGTATAGAAATACAACTTCTTATCTCTCTGCTGCCAGCTACCAGGGGACTGGTAAGAATTTTTGGCAGACTAGTAACTTGAATGGACTCATTTCATAAGGTTACACTATCTGTTTTAAAGGCAAGGCAGACCAAAGTGTTTGCAAATTGAGAAAGGAAGTTGTCACCACCCTTAAACACCCACCATCAATTTCATCAAGCGGGATCTGTCCAAAGATTTGCAAATAAGGTCGGTAAAAGACACGCCGGAATATCCAGGGGAGACGCCGGTCATGTGGTAGGAGCAGCCCCTCCGTGGTGACCCCATAAGCCACCAACCAGACCCCAAGAAAGAAGAGAAAGAGGAAGACATCCTTCATCTGTTGAAAGATCAAGGAAGAGCAAATGTTAATTTTTAAAAAATTAGAACACTTTACTCTCTCTGACTTGCTTCTGCACAAAGGGAGATATACACGTATATACATTCTGTTACCTTAAATTGATTTTAATTACTCATATAAATTATACAATTCATTCACGTCTCAATTCACATGCACTGGTAAGCCAGAAATCCAGAGATCTGTGGTTTATCATGAATGAACTGAGTGTCAACACACATTTAGCCCATTCATTCCTGTTTTGATCCAGCTGCTGCAATAATCTCTAACCAAAGCCAATGATGGTTTGCTAAATGTGTCACTTGAATCAGGGATCTTGCCTCACTGCACCTTTCAAAATTGCAAACCACGGTTGTTCCTGGTTGATGATTTCTGGCTTTTTCTGGAGTGAAAAGAGCTGTGTGCTGATGAATGAGATAGTTTGTTAGCACGTTATCTGAACCAGAGCTTTTGGCTTGTTCTGGAGTAACAAGCCAGATCCTCCACTACTGTATGTCCACTCCACACACATCAAAGATATGCCTGCTCACCATCCTGCCGACAATAATCATCTTGGGCCCCAGCTGTTTGTTGACAGCAAAGATGTGGATAAGACGAAGGGTGAAGACCATGAAATCCAGGCAGAGAATGGTGCGTCCAGATTCATATGACTGTGGGAAGAGCCTGTGAAATCATATAACAGCAGAAAGTAACTCACTATGTACTATGATATTCACTTTTTATCTGGAGCCATTGATCCACAACTTTACAATCACATTCAAGGTGCTTTATAATGAAAGATATAAATTTAATTATGCCCCAGAGGTGGGAGGAGCCTAATCCCCTCCTTGAAATCGAACAGTTATTTTTCTAATGGCTGGTAGGAGGCCCTACTCAAAAATTGAAAGAGATTATGGTTTAAACATGTCTGAACGCAAGCTTCTTTGCCAGGACCCTTTTGTCTCCTGACCTTTGTTGAACTATACTACTTAAGACATTGGCTAAAGCAGTGGTTCTTAATCTGTGGCCTGTGGATCCCTGGGAGTCTGCAAAGGCTTGTATGACAAGGCTTGTTAGTGAAATGCAGCACCAGCCTTGTCATTCATTCATTCATTCATTAATTAATTAATTAATTAATTAAAATTAACAAGTAATAATAGGCCATGTTTCAGTGTTTGGGGGGATGATGATGATGATGATGATGGAATCATTCCAAGAAAATATAATAGAAGTGTGTGCATTTACTTATTTCTGTGTTCTCTCTAAATCTGAAGACCTTAGATGATCATCAACTTTGAATAAATATTTGATGCACTTTAGGATTTTAAATCCTGAGTTAATTCTTGATGGCTCATGGCAACTAATGATATTTAAAAGAGGTCCATGATAAAGAAAAGCTTAAGCACTGCCAGACTAAAGGATTTTCTGTTGAGATGTTCCCCTCTAGCAAACCCTCCCTGCTGGGAGTGGCAACCTTTGCATGCTTTAATTAACTGGCTAGTTAGTTTGCATTTCTATTGTAGGCACAGAGGGGACTGCCTAGAGTAAACTTCCTGTTGTCTGGTCAACACCCACTTCCCCTTGCATGTTCTCTTCCTCTTGCCCTTTCGTTCTTTGGCTTCCCTTTGCAAGCACATGGTCTCTGATCCTCTAGCAAGCATGCTTCCCTCTAAGCATGTTGAGTGCTTAATTTCTTCTTGCTTTCTTCAGGAATTGAACCTGTGCAGACTATGCACAAGATTTGGTGAGTAAACTTTTCATACTTTTTAACCAAATTGTTTGTATTTACTTTGAGCTAGATTAAGTGTGTCTGGAGTGTAGATGATGAAGTGGGACTGGTAATTTCTTCAGCTTCTATCTGTGCATTACAAAATACTCTGCTGATTGAAAGACTTATTATGAAAAATCTCTCAATTCTCCAACACTGCCTGCATATAGGAAACTAGTATGTGAGGGAGAAGGATTCAAAGCTAGTCCAGCTTTCTCCCTGGCTTGCCAATTTCCTATGCACATGGAAGGCTTCCCTCCCCCCACACTGTAAGATTCAAGTCAGTGGTTCCCCCATCATGTCTTTGATGTGTTACTGTCCATCAAGAACTATACTACATCATTCTTTTGTTCATGGAGATTTTTCCCCCTGGCCTTGAGTGGGCCAATTGTGGCCTAAGTTGTCCACAACCTGATCTTATGGGGCCCTTGGCCTAATTTCCAAAGCCCTCTACTAGCAATCTGTTCAGGCTTCTGGAATAATAGTCTGTCCCTTCCCTAGCCGCTGGATGGGAAAGAAGAGAGACAAGGAGGGACAGAGAGAGAGGGGAAGAGAGAAAAAGGGAGTAGTCTTCCTTTTTCTGGCCACATCTTGTACAGGTTCAGAACTGTTAGTATAAATGCTAATGCACAGCTATTAAGTCATGAAAGGTCCTGCATTAGGTAATGTCAAATCATTATGTGATTTTATAAACCTGATTTGGCAATCAATCAGTTTATTAAATAATTAAATGGTTAAATTATATAAAAAAGACAATTTAGAACAATCAAAAATATTCAATAACTAGCATGATGTAGTGGTTTGAGTGTTGGTCTATGACTCTGGAGACTAGGGTTGAAATCCCCGCTTGGCCATGGAAACTCACTGTGTAAACTTGGACACCTACTGGGTGACCTTGGGCAGGTAATGCTGTCTCAGTCTCAGAGGAATGCAAAAGCAAACCCCCCTGAATAAGTCTTGCCAAGAAAACCCTGTGATAGGGTTGCCCAAGGGTCTCCATAAGCCAAAGCAACGCAAGTGATAAAAATACTGATGGGTTCTCCAAAATAATGACATCAGCATTTAACAATTAACACATTTTAAAATTACTATGGAAAATTTTAACATATTAGGGATAGTGAATTTATTTTTAACAAATTATTTCCAGTTTCTGTTCTGTCTGCCACAGGGTTCCTATCCACCTGCTGCCAGCCTAAAGGGCCATTGGCATATTACTCCCAAGGGAAGGTCTCTCTCCAAACAAAAAGGGTTTCCCATCCATTGCTTTACAGGAGAAAGGGCAACAGCCATGGAGCCAGTAGATTAGCAACAGAAGAAGGTAGAAGGTTATAAATGTTCTTCCCTCTGCAAGGCCTCCCCTCTGCATCAGCGTCCCAGCCCAGAAGACGCTCCCACCTGCACATCAGTCCTATCATGAAGAGCAGGAGGGCTGTGATATCCAGCTGGTTCCATGTGTCCTGGAAGTAAAGGCGTGCTCGCTGCAGCAGAGGGTGGGGACCCATAAAGCAGCCCTGACGCACCTCCTCACAGACCAGCGTGAAGACCCAGATGTACAAGGCAATCTCTGTGCCAGATGGACCTTTGGGAGGTGGCGGGTCGAAATCCAGGAGCAAGACATAGGAGAAGAGGAAGAGGAAGAGCAGGTACATCACCACGTTGCCCAGGAATGCTGTCACGGGTGCCACCCAGAACTGATGCCAGCGTCGTAACCAGAACCGACGAGCAGAAGGTGGAGAGGGAGGTTCCATATCGCTGGGACAGTGGGAGAGTGAAAAAAGATGAGAGGGTGAGAGCTTTTCCCAGCAAAACAATATTTAAGTTGACTCACCAGTATGAGTTTTAATCAGCTAATACATGCAACAAATTCGCTGCATCTGGGTACATCCTATGACTAAATGGAAGACATTTAGATAATTTCTCCTGTTGATAAAGAGATCTACCCAGAACTGAAGCTGAACTTTCTTTCTGAAATTACACAGGGCATTGCCTACTTACTCTTTTGAACTACAACTCTCCAAATCCACTGTGGGCACTGGCTGCACTAGCTGGGGCATTCTGGGTACTTCTAAGTTCTATTTCTCGTATACATTTTCCCACCCATCAGGACAAAAAAACCCCTGTAAGATCAGGTTCATCAAACCACAAGGATCATGAAGAGATGCTCTTTGGGACTAATTTGCAGTTATTTTCTTTCCTAGGATGGATACTACACTATCACAATTATTTTCTGTGGTCAGGTTTTTTGCTAGATTGAAATCTCAGGAAAAATTGTGCAGGCCTGCTATGTGGCAAAGTGCATCTCTGGCTTCTACTGAGTTCCTGTAGGCTTGCCTTCTCTCACCACTGTAGCAGCATGTCATTAGCAAACTTATCACACCAGTAGGTGAGAAAATGGGGAAGAAAAGTACATCTTCCTTGTATTTTCTTGTATCCGCACCAGTGAAAACTGAAGCTTCAAAGAGGAGACATAGAACCTGTGAACAACCAATGTTGGCCTGCAGATTACACATCATCCTTGTGTACTTTCCCCATGTGCCTTATGCAACTATCAGCCTGATGATTCAAGTTGATCCATTATCTGACATCCAGTCAGAGAAAAGCTCTGCTTGTGGAAAGGCTCCCTACCTGATTTTGTAGGATCTTCTCCTCTTTGCCTGGCCCACAAAACATCTACTCCACTCAGCAGGGTTCCCTATCCTTTTGTGTAGCATCTCCTGGGAGCTGGAGGTGGCTGCTGTGGGAAGCAGGAGGCAGAGATGCCCACTTGTACCACTCCAGTGTCAAGTGCCCAAAACTGGTTCCTTCACAGCTATTAGTAGCACTTGGACAACACTCTTTATTGGGATCCTTGGGGGTATGAAAGGCTTTTGCTTCATCTGTTTATAGTTTTGTGTGTGTGTGTGTGTGTGTGTGAGAGAGAGAGAGAGAGAGAGAGAGAGAGAGAGAATGGACAGTATATAAGAAAGAGAAAATATTGATGTATGTGTGTGCAACATCCATATTTGTTGAAGCAAAAGGCACTTTTAATGGGGAGTGTGTTGTGTTCCTATTTTGTTATATTTTAAATGTGTTCTTAAACAGTTTTTAATTTGTGTCTTTAAAACAGAACTGTGATTTAATTTTATTTTAAATTTTCTGTTGATAGTTTTTTAGTTCTACTGTGTATAAATGGTTGTAAGTCACCTTAAATCCTGTGCAGGAAGAAAGGCAGGATATAAATTAAAGAAATACGTAAGATGAATGAATGGGTGGGGCAAATAATTGATAATATTATGTTTTCCGGTGTTTTATCCTACTTCCTACAAGCCCCATTGTGATTACAGTCCTACAAGCTAGGACCCCCTTTCTGCTTCCCTCTTCCCACCCTACCATCCCCAAAGTATGACCATTTCCCCCTACTCAGATAACATGTCTCCGATGGTACTTTTCACATCTGTGTCAAGGCTGTCCAGCTCATTCGGTCCTGAGTGATCCAGCCGCAGGTCATCATCCATGGTCCTGTCAAAGGGTGAAGTCACACTCACATTTTGAGCAAACAGGTTTAGGACTGCGGTGTTCAGTCAGTCTCAAAGGGGATACTAGATTCCTTCTTCCCATCTCCACTTCCCTTTTTGTGGTACTCATCCTAACCACCTTTGTGTTCTTGAAAAGTTCATTTCATGGTTAAAGAACATCCCTTCTCAACCTGGGGACCTTCAGAAGTAATGGGTTATAACTGGCAACATCATTAGCCAGTGTAGCTAAAAGATAATGGGAGGTGAGCACAATGCATCTGGAGAGTCCTGGATTCAGGAGGTCTTTGGATGGAGTTTCCAAAGGTGGCTAGCAAGGTTGGTGACCTGGGAATGGAACCCATCACTCCCTCTGTTTTTCAGCAAGTGAAATCATAGAAATCTCCCTGGCAGAGCAGTTCTGGCTTCTGAAAGTCCCACTATGACAAGAGATGATGCCGCTGAACAAAGGGAACTCTTCATCCTTTCCTTTGCAGAGAGGTAACCCTAGATAGTTCTGGTCCAGCATACTGATGATTAGCATGGTGTAGTGGTTTGAATGTTGGACACAACCCTGGAAGACTAGGGTCTGAATCTCTGCTTGGCCATCGAAACCCACTGGGTGACCTTGGGCAGGTCAAACACTCCCAGCCTCAGAAGGCGGCAATAGGAAGGTTTCTGTGGGGAAATCTTGCCAAGAAAGCCATCTGAGAAGGTTGCCTTAAGATTGCCATAAGTCAGAAATGACTTCAAGGCACCAAATAACAAGGCTGATGGTCAGAAATAAATAAGCATGGCCCCAGCTTGCAATTCCTGCCCCCTAATGTTGTGCCTGAGCACTGAGAAAGCAAACTGTGGCCACCGGTACTCACCTGAATGTGATGAGGTTGGTAAAAATGAGAGGGGGGCAGAAGAAAGTCAGGAGAAGCTGCCAGACAGGGGTGCTTCGGTCCATCTCTCCCCACCAGTTCTGGGTAAGCAATGACTATGGGGAGGATACAGGAAACAATCAGCACTGGGTGAGATTGGGGCATTCAGTTTTCCTACTCTTCCCAATTATCTGCATTCATGTTCATATCTAACATGCTTGAAACTGTTATTCTCACCTAGGGATAATCCTAAATATGCATATAAAAGTCTTTTGGTTGGCCTAACAAAAGTAATTGTTGCAAGGTTGAATTTGCTCCTTTAAGTCTTATACTACATCCAACAATTTTGCTGCCTGCAAATGAGTTTGCAGTTTCATGGCGCAGCTTTCCAGTGACAGCTTTTTTGCTGCGAAGCACAGCTTCATTCTGTTTAGAGCAGTTAAGCTTTAAATACCTTTGAATGCCCTCTTATCTGCTGCAATCACTGATCAGAAATAACAATGAAAGATGATGGGTTTGTTTTTGAGTAATAAGAATTCTAACAGCGTAATAATCTATGGTTCTGGTTATTAATAATTTCAGTAGGATTATTTAGTTGTAAAGGTAGAATAATATTGTTTTTCTGTTTTAACTTTTCATTACAGTTCAGGATTGGAGGGTCCTGTGTATTAGTTATATATCTTTTCCGCTTCCTTTTCTTCTTCTTTTTTTCTTTTCCTCCTTTCTCTTTATTTTTTGAATGCGATTACTTTAATTGTTAATTAGATTGTGTTAAATATAAATAATAATAAAAGGAATAACAATGAAAGAAGTTTGCAGGCCAGCTGGAGGAACCCACAGGCTGCATGAGGCTGCATTCCTACAGAAGGGGGTAGGAACCACATATCCATCAGAAAGACTTGAACCGGAAGTCCTAGAGCCTTAGCCAGCATAGCAATTATGAGTAATGTTGGGGGCTGCAGTTTAGGAGCAGTTGGAGTCTCACTCCTGCGCTCTATATACTTATGTCTGAGTAATCCCATTTAACTCACTGGACTTGCTCTTGAACAGGTACATGCAGGATTGTATGACTGGTCAGGCAGCACAGGTACAATCTCCCCCATCATAGCTTCAGTGTTTCTCCTGCTGAATTGTGCCTGTTTAATAGGTCTTAATGCAGGAGTGGGCAAGTACAGTCTATGGGTCACATTTGCTCCCAAACTGTTTTTGTGTCCCCTGCAGATTCTGGCTGATTACTTTCAGTTTTAAAAAGAACCCTGCATGGGTGTGAATCAGATTCAAAGAGGCCCAAAATGTTACGATGTGGCCAACGGTGTACCCTTCAGGCCTCAGTGTGTGCACTAATTTTTGCATGCCATTTTTGAAGAAGAAAAAAATGGGGGGAGGAACTTTGTGGGTGCACTGGGGAAAAAATAGGGGGCTCAGCCTTCCAGCATTTAGTAGGAGACCAAAAGAGCCCTCAGCTCCTGGAAGTTGCCCACTATTGTTTTAAAGGAACAGAAACCATCTTCAGAATCCAACTGGGCAATAATGCAGCCAACCAAGAAGTACCTCAGTCATCTCATACTGTTAATGTCCACAGGGTCCTACCTGAACACCATCATGAGCAAAAAAGAGGCGGGCATCAGCTGCATGAGCCAACTGGAGGACAGTGGCCCCACCCCAAAGATGGGAACGGCGGACCAATAGTTTGTAGGCCCGTGGCTCACCATTACGGTAACACTCGCCAAATACTCCTGGAGTTGGTGGAGGGTGAGGGTGAGGAGAATAGAAAGGAGAGATTATTTTATTTGCACTGTCAAGAAATTTCCAGAACCTCCTGTTACACCCATAGTCCACATTCTTACTGACAAGAGTCATTGTCAATACGGGAGTTTTACCACTGATGCAGCACTCTTAATGTGCACGGTGCTTTCACACATTCTCATAATTACTTCAGAACTGACATTATGTTTATCCATTGCAGAGAGCAATAAGCAGAAGAAAGTAGAGAAAGACTAATCCAAAGTTAGGCCACAATTCTGAGGCTAAAAAGGCATCTAAAACTAGGACTCTCTCTCAGTCCAGCTTGAAATCCTCAGTCCTGAACCATGCTAGACCTAAAACCTCCAGACTTTGCAAAATTGTGACCATTCTAGGTAATTCTTTATGAACCCTATCCCAGCCTCATGAGACCTTTCCGACCCATCTTTTGTCCGCATAATTTCCTCTCAGAAGATCAAGTATTTCTTCCCCCATTTCCCCAGGGACTGCCCTTAATGTTCTCTCAATTTGTTTCAAATTCTTTTGCCAAGAAATGCCTGTAAAATAGGAATGAGTGAATGTGGACCTCTAAACACTGCTGGATAGCAACTCCGATGATCCCTCATCATTGCTGATACTTGTTGGGCTGATGGGAATTGCAGTTCAACAACATCTGGAGCTCTGTAGGTGGTCACTCATGTTCTAATCTTCATGCAAAGGGGCAGTTTCAGCAATATATGTGGTAGATTTGCATCTTCTTTTTGAAAGCAAAGATTCAGACTGCAGAACCCAGTATAAATCTTAAAGAGCAGCAGGGCACATAGGTCATTTCTGTACTACACTATTATAGTGTTATTGTTCCAGTTTCAACATCTTGTGGAATTCTAGGGTTTGTAGCTTAGGGAGGGCCATTTAGAATTCTTAGCCAGAGAGCTCTTTGGACTCAGTAAACTACAAACCCCAGAATTCCACAGGATGTTGAAAGTGGAATAATAGCGCTATAACAGTGTAGTGTGGAAATGGTCATAGACAATTACTCAAATCCAGTTAAAATAGTGATGGAGCTACATTATTTTACACCCTGGACTTAATGACTTTGTACATCTTTAGAAGGATATGTATAACAATTCAGTTTTGAAAAATGACACTAACATTTATCTTCTTCCTTTTACCATGGTTCACAACTGCTTTTACCTTCCTGTTGCTTTACAACAAAAGGCAAAGCTATTCTTTGCCAAATTGGGGCAGGGCGAGGAGAGAGTCTCTGAACATGTGTAGTAGTATATTTTGAACTCCCTCAGGTCATAGCACCATTATGTCTACAGGAATAAAGAGATTGTTCCTGCTGCCATAATGCAGCACAACACATTCCCTTGGGAATAAACACCATTTTACCATAGAAAGAATTTCTGTGCTTCCTAAACCTAATTGCTAGTATGAACTTGAATGAACCCATTGAATTAACTGCTAAATAGTAAACCCATGCTTACACAATTGATTCAAGATGGGACTAAGAGTTGGACTGGAGCATAGAGGTAGACAGCATAGTATAGTGGTTTGAGTACTGGACTGCAACCCTGGGAGACCAGGGTTCAAATCCATGCTTGGCCATGTAAACCCACTGGGTGACCTTGAGCAAATTACACTGTCTCACAGGAAGGCAAATACAACCCATCTCTGAGCAGATCTTGCCAAGATCTTGACAACCATGATAGGTTTGCTTTAGGATTGCCATAAGTTGGAAAGGACTTGAAGGCACACAACAACACAGAGAAATTCATGGGTTGTCATAAATTGACAGGTGACTTGAAGGCACATATACACAAAGAAACACAAGAAAACCTGTAGTATTCCAGATGTTGTTGGCCTGGAACTTCCAGCATGCCTAGAAAGCATAGGTAATGATGAGAGGTAATGGACCCAGGGTTGGATATCCAACTTGTTTGCTTCGGTCCCTACTACCTGCTGATCCCTGGCTGGCCACTTAGAGCCAAAGACTCATTGTCCAGACCCAGCTGCACCAGTGAATGAAGATTCAATAGAGAAGTCATGCTAAAGCATCACCCTTAGTTTTGGCACCTAAGCTATGGAGCCCTTGTTTGCCTAGTCTCAAAATAAGCAGAAGCAAAAACATATATTAAGAAATCAGACCTGCCTGGAACTTGAACAAAAGAGATTCTAGATGAGTGGTTCTCAAATGTTCATCCTTTAGATGACTTGGACTTCAACTGTCAGAAGGCCCCAGTGTTGGCTGTGCTGGTTGAGGCTTCTGGAAGTTTAAGTCAAGAATATTTGGAAAGCTACACACTTTCCAACTATCCCAATTTGGCAGGAACAATTCTAATTAATCCTCTACTGACCCACTTTTTCAGCTGGTTTTAAAATGCCTGCTTCTTTTTCCTCATCCCAAGTTTCCCCTCTGTCTGCAGCTTACTTCAATTGCTGCAAACTGAATTCAAAGTGCAACAATAGTTTGCACTCAGTTAACTCTATGGTGGGAGGGGAGAGGAGGGAGCAGAATCTTGCCCCTCTCAGTAGACTCAGGAAAAAGCAAACTGCAGCAGCTTCTCCTAGCTTTGGGATCTTCCTCAGTAATAATTGTTGCCATCTTGATCACACTCTGAGGTTGCCTGGCCACATATGTCCCAGTTTTCAGCTGTGAAACCTTCCAGGGTATAGGGCCAGGGGTTGAGAATCTCTTATCTAGACTTCAGAGTCACGAAGTCAGTGAGTCTCTCCTTTCCTTCCTGATCATTCCTTCCCCCTTTTCTCTTTTCCTTTCCCTGCTTCTCCCACACCTATGGCCAGGTTCTCAAAGCGCATTGCCAGGTCTTTCATGGTTGCCACTTCCTCAGCTTCTGTTTCGAGGTGCGAAAGCTCTCGAAGCATGCGTGCAGCTGCCAATGCCCCAGCCACTCCGTCAGGTGCCTGTGATGGAAGGAAAGGGCCAAACATCAGTGAAAACTGAGAACAAGCAAAAAACTCTACAAAGTCAGGTGCATGAGAAAGTTCCTTTTTTGGATTACAGTTCTGGGAATACCTACAATATTCAGATCCCCAGAATGGGAGATGAAGTGCAAGAAAAGTTACTTTTCCACACTCTATTCAAATCTTTAGCAGAGGCCCTGCTCTATGTTCCATAACCATCTGAGGTGTGGCAAGTGGGCACATGAGATAAAGCATTACTTAATGACAGCATTTTGACTGCCTTGGTGGCATGCTACACAATACTGGGATTTCATGAGGCACTAGAACTTTTAGGCAGAGAATTCTGAATACCTCGTGAAACTACAGAGACCAGGATTCTGTAGGATGGAGACATGCCGGTTACAGTAGAATCAAAACACTATAATTATGTAGTACAGAAGCGACCTTACTTTGCAGCAAACCCTGCTGCAGTATCTCAGGGAATATAGACAAGCCTGCAATGCAGAGAGCAACTGGGGGCAGAATCCAGACATTGTGACAATTAGGTGCAACCAGATGAGATGTAAAGACATGCATGACAGGATTTCCTGTGTTTCTTCAAAGGTAAAAGCAGATGTGGAGAGCTCTTGTTATGGATCGCCACTGATAAGATAGAAGAAAGAAGTTCATTCCTCCCCTATGCCAAATTTTGGATCTGAGTTGCTCTTCAGGGGCCACTATTTGATCTCATACTGAATCCCCTCACAGATCTTTCACCATGACTTCAGTTTAGTGTAAACTTCTGTGACCTCATTGGGCATCAGAAAGACCACATAGGCATTCTAGTTCAAGGAAGAGTTTGGAACATTATTTTAATATCACCCAATAGTGTTACATTGGCCACCATTTAATTAGTTATTATTTTGTTAGTGCTGCTCTAGTAATGAGTTTCTTTTACTAATGCATTCATTTTTCTTTCTAAAAAACTCAAAACTTATACATAAAATCAAACCAGAATGGTACCGGTTTTTCCCCCAAATGCCTCCAAAATACCAGTGTCAAAGTAACAAATAAATGTTAGTAATCATAATAAAGATATATTACTTTTAAAATGAGGAACACTAGTATTTATACATATATTTATATTGTATAGTATTATATTGTATAATATTGATAGAAATATATGTAAATATATATTTCTACAGGAAAGGAAGATGGTACAGGTAATGTTGTTATTTGCATAGTGTTACTTCCAAGCTCTCTGGTTTTGGTGTAGCCACAAAGTTCAAAACCAGTTTATCTGTAATCTTTTCTACGCATATACAACTTTTTTTTTTTACCGTAAGCTCTCTTGGGCAGAGATCTAACTTTTTCATAGAATCATAGAGTTTGGAAGAGACTACAAAGGTTGTCTTGTCCAACTCCTTGCCATGTAGTCAAAGCACTTCTGATAGATAGCCATCCAGCCTCTGTTGAAAAAGCTCCAAAGGCAGCTCCACCACCTTCTGAGGCAGCATATTTCACTGTCAAACTGCTCTTGCCATCAGGATATTGTTTAGGAAATGTTTAGGTAGAATCCCTTTTTCTCTAGTTTGAATCCATTGCTCCATGACCTAGTCTCAGGAGCAGCAGAAAACAAGCTTGCCCCATCTTCCATATGACATCCCTTCAAATATTTAAACATGGCTATTATGTTACCTCTTAACCTTCTTTTCCCAGGCTAAACATATCTAGCTCCCTAAGCCACTCCTCATAAGGCCTCATGGTTTCCAGGTCTTTTAAATTTTTGGTCACCCTCTTCTGGACAGGTTCTGGCTTGTCAATATCTTTCTTGAATTGTGATGCCCAGAACTCAGCACAGTATTCCAATTGAAGCCTGATCAAAGCAGAATCAAGTAGTACTATTACTTCCCTCATTCTACACACTGTACTCCTATTGCAGCCTAGAACTGCGTTCACTTTTTTAGCTGCTGCATCACACTATTGACCAATGTTCAGCATGTGGTCTATAAGACTCCTAGATCCCTTTCATGTGTACTGTGGTCAAGCCAGGTATCATCCATCCTACATCTCTGCATTTTTGTTTGTTGTCCTGTTGGATGCCTTGCACATCTAGCATGGTGCTATATTTATCATTGTCATCATACATACCATCTCCCAGAAATACATGGCCATCTCTCTACGGTTCAGCAGCACAGCCCATATGAACAGATCAGTCCAAGGATTTGGTGAAAGTTCATTGAGGTACATGGGATCTCCATTGGGTATTGCCCCTTTGCTCTTGGAAAAGGAAAGGGGAAAAAAGCAGATATTAAAAAACATTCAGTTATCTTAGATCGGCAACCTAAAATCTATAATTCCTCAAATCAAAAAACATGCACCTCAAATTTAGCCTCAACAACCAAATTTAATTGATTGATTGATTGATTGATTGACTGATTGATTGATTGATATAAAGTGAATTTATATCACACCTTTCTCCTTGCACAGGACCCAAAGTGACTCGACAGCCCAATGGTTTACTGGGAGCATGGAAACGTAATGTTCCAGATGAATTATGTCAGTTAATAGGATTAATTAAAATATGCATACATTGCCTAAAAGAGCATTCTGAAGCCGATAGTCAATATTTTGCAGATATTCTTTGGATTACAACTCCCAGAATTCCTCAGCCAACATGGCCACTAGCCATTCTTCCTGGAGTATTCTGGGATGTGTTGTCCAAAAAACATTTTTCCGAACTCTGCGTTTTTCTGAGAAAGGAGAGGTTAAATAAAAGAAAGAAAGTGCCATCCCTCAAAACTTTCTTCACATTCTCTCTGTCTCCAAAATCACTGTGCTAGTTTCCATGGTGCTCCTGACATGATCAGCCCATGCAGATCTGACTACCACCACAACTTACCCCTGTCCCTTTGTGGCCATCAGGGTGGAGTCCAGCATAAAAGGGGGCACAGACATCCCCCAACAGTTCATGCAGGATGTGGGCTACCTGGGGCAAGTGGCAATCTGGCAGAGATCGTTCCACCAACAGATATTCAGTGGGTGGGGAGGGCTCAGAGCCTGCTCCATGGCGTCTCTCCAGAAGCTGGTGCAGCAGCGAGACCTCAGGGGCACCTGCATATAGGTACTCCAGCTGTTTCCATGTCAGGAATTGTCCAACATCCAAGCCATTCTCCACAAACAGCCGCACTAAAGCAGGGCGGTCTCCTAACAAGGCATCACGCATGGGGTCTTCCAGCAGGCTAGGCTGCAGAAAACAGCAGAATAAGAGTGTTTTCATTTGAATTTTGTATGATTTAACTATGTGTGTTTTCATTGTCATCTTTTGTGAGCTATCTTGACTCCCAGGCCCTTTCCGCACGAGGCGAGTGAATCGCTCCGTGGCGTTACTTACCAGTTCCTCTTCGGTCCGAAGTAACAGACTTTCCCTGGAGCCCTTCCGCAGGGCTCCAGGGCAAACCGGAGCAGTGCAAGGTCTTTAGATCCGCACTGCTCTGGCTGAAAATGGAGGCTTCCTGTGGCTTCCGGATGAAAATGGCGGCTTCATGAGTGTGGACCAACCGCTGATGCTGGCCACGCCCACAGCCTGCCCTCCGCTGATCGCAGCCTCACAATGGTGTGAGCCTGTGCATCTGCACAGGTAAGCAGGAACGCAACGGCGCATTCCAGAAAATTGAAAGACCAGATTTTTCCGGTCTTTCCTTAGTGCACTGGAGGACCACTTCGGGGCGGTTTGGATCGGACTAAGGTGCGGAACTAAGTTAAATAGTCTGCACCTAGTCCAATTCAAGGTGCGGATGACCTCCGTGCCAGGACGCCTTGGTCCGTGTTAACATCCACATGCAGAAAGGGTCCCAGTCTGGGAGAAAGGTAGGATATAGGAGAAAGGGAAAAAGGGATGAATGGATGGATGGATGGAGTGGCTAGCATTGAGGGAGTGCTGGTTATGCATCTCATGAGAATAACTGCTGAGAACTACTTGATTGTCATGGTCAGAGCTTCGGAACATTACCTGTAGAGGACTTGTTGTTGTGTGCCTTCAAATTATTTCTGTCTTATAGCACCTCTAAGGTGAACATAGCATGGAGTTTTCAGGGGCTGAGAGTGTGTGACACACGCATGGTCACCCAGTGGGGAATCAAACCCTAGTCTCCAAGGTCTTAGTCCAATACTCAAACCACTACATATGCTGGCTCTCCTATAAAGGACTATATCTCCCATAATCTTTTAGTGGCTGTGCTGGTTAGGGGATGCTGGGAATAGCAGTCTCCATAAATCATGTGCTCAAATTCTGATAATGGTCAAAAGCTATTCTGAAAGTCAAAAAAATAGTCACTATGCTTTCTTGTAAGGGATTTTCACTGAGCAATGGTCTCACTGGGAAATTCCTGCTTCTCAAAGAAAGGATTCCCCCTGCATCATCCCAATCTTTCATCTTTCACCTGTTTCATACATTATTCCACACATCAGTTGCAAGGAAACTCTGCACCACACCATATTTATCTCCTGTTAAAAGTGTATTTATAATGTGGCTGCAAAGCAGCAGCTGTACCAGCACTCTCCGGGCCCATCTTCCCCACATGCTTCACTCTGAAGAAGGAGTGCAACAACACTTAGAACTGAAGAGTCAAAAATGCCTCAGAGAGGGCAGTAGTAATAGGGTTAAGGCATGTGAGAAACCCAAAGTATCCATCCCTCTTGCCTACCTATCTTGACCTCTTATGATATAACTTTAGGGCCCTTTCTGCAGCTTACCTTTTTTCAGTGCTGGGATGCGGGGATGCTGGGATGTGGTGCCTGCCCTACCCTGGAGTGTCGCACAATTGTGAGTGCGTCATGCAGATCGCTCCTCACAATCGCGCGATGCTCCAGGCACCCTTTTGCGTGGCAAATGCTGTGCGAAAAGGGCCTAGATCTCTTTCATATTACACAGTTATAGCACTTTGATTCCACTTAACCTACTATCGCTCCCTCTTATAGAAACCTGAGATCTGCAGTTTTGTAAAGTATCTAGGGCCATTTCTGCACGACATTGCTGTCCTGCAATGGGGACGCATTGCTGCCAGTCCGGAAGTCATGCTTTCACATGACATCATCACAGTCTGGCTGCCAACATGGCTCCACCTGTCACAGTTGTGGGATATTCCATTACCAGAAAAAATCTGGTAATGGCCCCTCCACTGTGCAACGCTCCCGTTGCTGGCGGCCATGTGGAAATGGCAGAAGTGCAATCTAGGTGCTTCCTTCCCCAGTGAAGCACAGGAAGTGGCCAGCTGCACTGTGGAAGGAAGGAATGTGTCCCTTGTGCTACCCTTCCGCAGGCAGCCAGCCAGTAAGGAGGGGAGCATTTGGTCACATTCCCATCCCAGCAGTGGCACTGTCAGGATCGTGATGGTGATGGTGATGGTGATGGTGATGAAAAACAGCAAGGTGCAGAAAGGGCCTAGGATTCTCTGGCCCTTTCCGCACCTTACCTTCTTCTGGAGCTGGGGTTCGGGGATCACGCGAGCAGCCTCTGGTGAAAGGCTCTTGTATCCAGCGTCCTTCAGCTCTGCACGAGCAGCCTGCTCAAGCGAGAGCTCTGCCTCTTCCTTCCGCAGCACAGCCTGGGAGTTTCCCAGGCTGTGCTGGGGCAAGAAGCACAACCACCGCGGCTCCAGAGGCTCCACATGCCAGGTAAGTGCGCGTGGGGCCCAGGAGCAATGCGCAATCGTGCACCATTTTCGGCTTCTAGCCAAAAATGAAAAGGTGCGCAATCGGCGCCTGCCCTACCCTGGAGCGTTGTGCGATTGTGAGTGCATCGTGCAGATCACTCCTCACAATCGTGCAATGTTCCAGGCGCCCTTTTGCATGGAAAATGCCATGTGAAAAGGGCCTCTGTCAGGGAGCACTACTGCCTTATCAAACTCCAAACTCCAAGATTCCACAGGATCCAGCTTTGGCAGTTAAAGTGGAATCAAGCTGCTATAATTGTGTAGTCTCCATAGATGAGCCTGTCTGAGGGACATTCCACACTACACTGTTACAGTGCTATTATTCCACTTTCAACATCCTATGGAATCCTGAGGTTTGCAGTTTAGGGAGGGGCATTTAGAATTCTCAGCTACAGAGCTCTTTGCCCTCAGTAAATTACAAATTCCAGAATTCCACAGGATGTTGAAAGTGGAATAAATAGCACTATAACAGTGTACTGTGGTAAGGCCTCAAGTATTAAGATCCTTGAGAAAGGGCTTTTTCTGGGTTTTACTATGGCCCTTTTTGCACCTTACCTGGTGCCACTGCCGTCACGAGGGGATCACGCAAGAAGCCTCTTCTGAGAGGCACTTGCATCCCCTCTGCCTCCCCTCCGCACCAGCTCTATGCTGGCCGGAAGGAAGCGTGAGTGCTCCGCCCCTTCCTTCCGCAGTGCAGCTGGGTACTTTCTCAGGCTATGCTGAGGAGGAAGCGTGATGGCCATGCATCCAGAGGCTCCGCACGCAAGGTAAGTGCGTGTGGGGCCCGGGAGCAATGCATGATCACGCATCATTTTCGGCAACAAGCCAAAAATGATATAATGCGTGATTACTGCCTACTGGCCTCTGGAGCATCGCACGATTGCGAGGAGATCATGTGAAACGGTCCTCGCAATCGCGCAAAGCTGCAGAGGCCATTTCACAACAGGACTGGCGTGCAAAAAGAGCCCATGTCTCAGCCCACCTGGTGAGGACACCTGAGAAGGCCTTTTGGGGAGCTGTGGTCAGGTCATGGAATTCTCTCATTTTCATGATTACTATTGTATGTGCTGCTGTAATTAAAATATGTTTGCTTTTTTACCTATCTCCATATCTCCTCTATACTTTATTTTTACCACCAAGTAAAGAAAGAAATGGACATTAGGTGATTAACTGGTTGTGTAGATGGGTTTTTAACAGGGTGTGTGTATGCTATACTTTTTAGCTGAATTGTTATATTTTTAAAAATTATTCTATACTGTTTTAAATCATTGGTATTTAATATGATAGCTGACCTTTGTCATTATGTTTTAAACTGCCATAGATCCCAAACTGGGGTGGGGGGAGAGAATTTATTTCTCCCTTCCCTCTCCCCTGCTGACCTACCTCCCAGAGAACGTCCCCACGGAACAGCTCAGTGCTGGCAATGTCCACACGGTTCCAGGCCACGGCCAAGCGTAGCTCATCCAAGTAGGAAGTGGCCTCACTTGAGCGCCTACAAGCTGACAGAAGGAAGGAAGGAAGGAAGGAAGGAAAGAAAGAAAGAAAGAAAGAAAGAAAGAAAGAAAGAAAGAAAGAAAGAAACCCTATTAGCATTGGGTTGCTTCAGTCTCTTGTATCACTATAAATGAGGAGGGGTACAAAGAGGGGCAAAGAAGGGTTTAGCTATAGGAGGGGATAAAAGTCTCATGCCTCCAAATTGGAATTCTTCCCCCTCAATTCAGTTTTCCTTCAGTCCCCAACTTTCTAGCACTGTTGAAAGTGAGACACTGAAAATCATTCACATCGAAAATCATTTACTATGCTGGTGTACCCTTGGTAATTCATAGACCCAAAAATTTTCATAGGCCCTAGGCACTGTGCCTAAAGTGCTTAATGGCTAAGACAGCACAATCTGTGAGGAGGGCATACACCAAGACTTCCCTTCAGAGAAGAAACAGGATGGCTCTGATCATATGCATAGCCCAGGCTTTTAAAATATATTTTTCCATTACAAAATGCCCAAAATGATGGGAGTGAGAAACATGAAGTCAGGTTCCAACTACTGGTATCTGCAGTTTGATACCTACCTTTCACCAAGGCTTTGAGCAGAATGGTCTCAAACTCTTCCAGACCTTCTTGGTCTGAATAAACGGTCACCAATTCCCTCAGAGCCCCAATACGTTCCACCTGGTGATGTGAAGAATGGAGAGATAATTAGAAATGGGTGCAGGGAGGAGACTTTCCTCCCCAAAGAGAAATTCCCACATGCCCATGTACTAACCAAGGAAGAACTGGTGAGTCATCCAGAGTTATGGAAGTAAAGTTTCAGATACTCAGAAGAAATGAGAAAAAAATCTGAATTAATTCCAAGAATTTCAGAAAGAGTAATAAGAGGTGGACAACCCAGGCATGGTAGAGAGGAGGAGATCTCACCTCCTCCGCCAGGTTCTCCAATTCATTGTCAGGGAATTTCCCTTGCATCTTTTTCATTGCCAGGGCCTTCAGGGGCTCTCCAGGTTGTGTCTCTTCCAGCAACTCAGCCAAGCAGTCAGCTGCTCCTCCAGTTCCTGCCAACAGGAGGCAGGGGATGGAGGCATGCACAGCCTCAGATACACGCTGTAGAAGAGAACAAGATAGGAATAGTTGGTGTGAGGGGATGATCTCCTTAGAAATCTACTAAGCTGTCTCTTGCTGAGGCCTCTACTTCACATCTGAGCCCCTAGTCCTTCTCCACACTTTACTTAGCTACAGCTCCTTTTCAACAAGTCCTACTTTCCATCCTTGTTCACTGAGACTGGCCGAAGACATTTTGCTTCCTCCCCCCGACCCGAAGCAGCTCCATCGATGCAGAGTACCCAAAGCCAGCTACTTAATTTAAGTACATGTGACAGGCTATCCCACACATGCTCCCCCTGCTCCTGGCAGTAAAAAAAGGAATAATAATAACAATAGTAATACCTTGAACAAGTGACAAGTTGCTGCCCTTTCATGACACCCCAAGCCTGTTCTCTGAAACAAATGCCTTATACTAGGGCAGAGGTATCCAGACTTTTCATGTTGGTGACACACTTTTTAGACATGCATCATTTCATGACACAGTAATTTCAGTTTTACTAGCAAACCGGAAGTTAAACTAACCCCTCATAAGAGATACAGACACATATATAAATTGTGATAACAGAATGTATGGGAACACAACATATCCCATGAGAACTCTTCATATATTTAAAAAAAATGATTCATAAATAATAACATACATTTTCAAGATTGTAGGCAACACACCTACACACTTCAGGCGACACACTAACATGTCGCAGCACACGGTTGGAAAGCCCTGCACTAGGGTTTGCTTTGTTGCCCACACACATGCATGTAGTTTCCCTCTGCTTCCAGGACTCCTCCTTCTGTGTTCACAAATCCTTCCATCTGTCTCTGTTCATTCCCACAGTTGTTTACTCTGTGTCTGTGTTTCAATAGCCTTCAGAAAATCCACCATCTGTTACCTTGAACATGGATGAATCTCCACTGATGAGCAGCACCAAAACAGGAATCTCAATACTCCCACAACCTGTAAAGTTTAAGATGGGGAAATGAGATAAAGAAGGAGAAACCTGCAGAGGTCTAAGAAGGGGAAATACTAAAAAACTGAAGTAGAGCAACAAGGAACAAGTATTTTTGGGTACCAAAAAGGAAATGCATTGTCAGGAAACTTGGCCAGGGGCATAAAAATGTAGCAGCAGAACATGCATTCATAATTCTGGGTTTGAAATCCAGAGTATATCCACATTGAACAATTATAGTGGTTTGATAGTACTTTAATTATCATGGCTCCATCATGCAGAATACGGGAATTTGTAGTCAGGTGAGGCATTCAGTATTCTCTGCTGAAGAAATCCAGTCGACTTTCCTTAAGAAATTTCCTGCAGAGAATTCTGAGTATTTCATCAAATCACAAATCACAGGACCCTATATGATGAAACCAAGGCAGCTAAACTGATATCAAATTGCTATAATGAAATAGTGGGAATATACATTACAGCCTGGAAAACTTGCTTGTTTGGATTAGAAACCTCAGAATCCATTCTGGCTGTGGAACTCTGGTGGTTTTAAAGGCAGCAAACTTGGATCTATTTCTCACTAAGGTGGTAAAATTATCCGAGCTGTACTATCTCAGACATCAAGTAGAGGAGCAGATATTGAATGTTTCTCTACATTAAAAAAAAAAAGTGCCTGCACCTGAAAAAATCTAGGCTTTAGGAAGTGAAGGTATAATCTAGTCTTCTCTCACACATGGTTTAGACATTACTATGCATAGGAGAAATTTTTTACGTATAATGAATGATGATACAAGCTGAAGTCTGAATGCCTGAACACAGATTCACCTTCACTTCAGAGAAAACTAGGCCTCTTCCTTTTCCTTATGAATGTGGGGAAAAGAATTTCTAAGAGGGCACTACCTCAACAAACTCTCTCACCACCAGGCCTAGTATCATTTGGCTTATCTAATCATACACGTCTATAGTTCTACGAAGATCTGTTCATTAACCTGAGAAAAAAACTTAGGCCCTTTCCGCAACTTACCTGCGTCCGGTGCGGTCACTCGGGGATCACGCGAGCAGCCTCTTCCGTGAGGCTCTCGCGTCCCCGCTGCTTCTGCTCTGCAGGAGCTGCCAGCCGGCCAGCAGGCGGCATGAGGGGTCAGCCTCTTCCTTCTGCAGCGCAGCCAGGTATTTTCCCAGGGTGCACTGGGGGAGGAAGCGCGAGGGCTGCAGCTCCGGAGGCTCCACACACAAGGTAAGTGCATGTGGGGCCCCAGAGTGATACACGATTGCACACCATTTTCGGCTAAAAGCCGAAAATGATATAGTGCGTGATCGGTGCCTGCTGGCCCCAGCAGTGTCGCGCAATTGCGAGGACATCGTCTGAAACGTTCCTCACAATCGCACAACGCTCCAAAGACCCTTTCGCATGATGAATGCCATGCAGAAAGGGCCTTAAACTAGCTCACGACTAAGTAAACATGGCAGGCAGTAATAACAAAAAGTAGATAAGGAAAGGTAAACCAGGAATCATAACAGGGTCTGGGTGTGGGGTTGTTGTTTTTTTGGGGGGGGGGTTGTGCATAGTGGGGATGGAGTGGGATGTGGTCTGTGTGAAAAGAGAAAGGAATACATTTTTATTTGCCTGTGGTGTGCTAGTTTGGGAAGGACAGTAAATAGGCCAGAAGTATTAATTGCAATTAGAGATAGAAATGGGTTGGCTTGAGATGTGTTAGATCCACTAAGCTAAACAGGATTTAAATTATATTGTGAAAATCTGTGAATGAGGCAGTGTGACTGTTCAATAAAATTCTCATCTGGATACAGCCCAGAAAAAGATTTCTGGGAAGCAAGTTGGAGTAACTGAGGTAAGTAAGGGAGAACACAGTATATATCTGGAGAAAAAAAGTCTCTCACCACCAGCGCCTACTTTCTGCTGGGCAATATAGCGCTCCAGGCGGGCACGGAAAGAGGCCTCACCACCTGCCTTGCCCTCTGTCCCATTGTCCACCAAGAAGAAAGCAGAGTGATTGGCATCCAGAGGACAGAAAGGGCTAACAGGGACTGTCCGGGGATAACGTGCTGGCAACGAACCCTTCAAAATCAAAGAAAAAAAAAGAGTGAATAAGGGAAAGGTTAAAATGTTCCAGTTCTCTCACATTCTGCAAAAATTTCAGCAGCCGCCCTAATCTCAGTGTGTGCTTTGCAACTTGCCAGTACTATTCCTTTTCACTGTTTTGCCCCTACTCCCTGATACCTTGGGGTTCACAAGACAACGGCGTTGCTCAACAATGCCCCAGGAAGCGATGCCCATTGCCACCACGCGAGTGCTGGGGTTGGTACTGGCCGTTGTGTGGTCCCTCACGGCTTCTCCAACGTGGCGGCCCACCCCGGCATGTAGCCCGCCTGTCATAATCCAGGCACCTGTGTGGGAGAAAGAAAAAAGTAGGAAAAGCTTATAGGCCATTTCTGCACTATTATAGTGCTATGATTCCACGGCTTTGCAGTTTAGAGAGGGGCCTCTGGAATAATAGCACTATAACAGAATAGTATGGAAATGGCCATAGTCACAGGAGAGCATACTGCAACCTATTAAAGTTTACAATCAATCATACATTTTGACTGTTCATTTGACTTCATTTGACTGTTTCAAAAATTGGCTACTTCTTGAACCTTCCTTATAGCCTCTTCTTAATGAAGCCTGTTATTATAACTAATCTGTGGTTGAGATACAGCAAATTAAAAAAAAAAAGAATGACAGTCATTTCACTTTGAGACACACCTATCGAACAAAGTGCTCACCTGTTACCCATGTATAAACTGCTTATCTCACACAGTATACTCAGGGAGACCAGCCCAGAAATGTCCCTCTGTGTATTCTGCCCCCTCCCTCTACTCTAAACTTTGAAAAGCACACAGCAGGTCCGCTGAATGGGTGTGGGTGTTTTACAGTCTAAATCATCCACACCCATGCAGAGAGCATGAAATGTGCTCTTTAGAAGCTGTTGCTTTTACACAGCTGGAAACAGCACTTCACACACATATCCACACTTAAAAACTGCTTCATGAATACAGAAACAACGAGAAAAAAAGCTGTTCCTTCTGAAAAGGAATATCTATTATTTGTAACTTTCTTTTCAGCCAGGCATGCAACATTGCATGAAAAGCATCATATCCTCCACAAGACAAACATGCCTCAACTTGTGAAACAGTCAGTGTCACAAAATGTTGTCCTTTTTGAATTTATTTATTTATAGCCTGCCTTTCTCCCAAAACTGGGACCCAAGGCTTCTTAAAACATTAAAAAAAACAACAACACAGAAAAATCACAAGTTAGAGCCAGTGTAGTGTAGTAGTTTGAGTGCTGGACTCTGGAGACCAGCGTTCAAATTCCTGATCAGTCGTGGAAACCCACTGGGTGACCTTAGGCAAGTTACACTTTCTCACCCTCAGAGAAAGGCAAAGGCAAAGCCCCTCTGAACAAATCTTGCCAAGGACCTTTTCGCAAGGCATTTTCCATGCGAAAGGGCGCCTGGAGCGTCGCACAATTGTGAGGAGCAATCTGCAGGACACACAATCGCGTGACGCTCCAGGGGCCAGCACGCACTGATCGTGCACCTTTTCATTTTTGGATAGAAGCTGAAAATGGTGCGCAATCACGCATTGCTCCCGAGCCCCACACACACTTACCTGGTGTGCGGAGCCTCCAGAGCCGCACCGGTCGCACTTCCTGCCCCAGCGCAGCCTGGGAAATTCCCAGGCTGCACTGTGGAAGGAAGAGGCAGGGCTCTCGTGTGAGCAGGCACCTCGTGTGGAGCCGAAGGACCCTGGATGCGAGAGCCTCTCACCGGAGGCTGTTTGCGCAATCCCCACATCCCGGTGCTGGAAGAGGGTGCAGAAGGGACCCAAGAAAACCCTACAATAAGTTTGCCTTTGGGCTGCCATAAATCAGAAAGGACTTGAAGGCACGCAAGAACAAACAACAAAACCTACAAGCTGTATTATTAAAACACAGTTTAACAAATTGTAATGTTAATCTATCTGAAGCATTTGTGCACGCACAGAAACACAGAGATGCCAAAGCATACACACCTTACACAATATATAATCACTTCAATGTGTGATATTGTCTGCATGTCTCAAAACCACATCCTAATGAAAGCACTGGTGCATGCAGAAGAACACCCTTGGTGCAAACACCTCAAGTCCTGAACAGAGCTCTTGATATTTTCTTTGTACATACACAGCACACAAAGTTGCAGACAACATTCTCCTGTCCTGGTGACCTTCCTTTTCCTGCTCCCTCCTTCCCCTCTTATTTTGTTTGCTTTCATAGTAGGGCATTAGAAATGTAGTGAACTGAGAAAGGATCCTGAACAAACTTCATGTCCTAAAACCGATCGAGGATACACAAAGAGAAAAGAATTACAGAAAAAATAAAAAGTCTCCCTATTTTTTTTTGGAGTCATCTCATTGGAATTAGAGTTATTTCCAACCTGTTGTTACTACTGCAGATTTTTGTTTAAAATAATGCAAGTCTTGCTCCTGGGCAATGTCCTTCACTTCACTTACGTGTTATTTTACTTAACTATGCCACACTTTCAGTAACACCATGTTTCACCACAATCTTAGGAAAGAAGTATAGACTCAAATTTGATGTTGTGTACCTGTGTAGAAAATGTTGCATTTATTAGATAAAGTAAGGTAAAGTAAAGTGGTGTAGTGGTTTGAACACTGGACTATGACCCTAGCGACCAGGGTTCGATTCTCTGCGAGGGTATGGAAACCCATTGGATGATCTTGGGTGCACAACACACTCTCAGCCCCAGAAAACCCTGTGACAGGTTCACCTTAGGGTCACCGTAAGTCAGAAACAATTTGAAGGCACACAACAACAAAGTACAATCATCCCTCCACATTCGCTAGGGCTAGGGCCACAGGACCCCTACGAAAGTGGAAAAACCATGAATAATCCTAGGGCCTCTCAAACCATATTTGACACACAAAGTATGATCATCATATTTAAACCACCATGGATTCATTTGAGGCATTAAGGTTCCTTCACAAGGCAGAAGTGGGTGGCTGATGAGACTTACTGCCACCTCCACTGCTGCCCCACAACATTTTTAATAGGGATTCACAAGCCATGTTTGCAGTTTTTCAATCTCATGAGGCCTGCAGTCCCTATAACAAATGGCATAGGGCAGCAGCAGCAGCAAGGAATCCATGAACAATCAAATCCACAAAAGTGAAACCCGCAAATGTGGAGGGTTGGCTGTATATTATGTATGCACTGTGTAGTAGATGTTATAAGATAGAGATCTGCTAGGAAGTGCTAAGCGAACTGAATGTTGGGAGTGTGCGGAAATGGGTGGAACTTCTGAGGGATTTTGAAAAGGCAGCTGTATAACAGTTGCTGAAGAATAACAGTGAAGCCTCTCAAAATTAGGAATTAGTGCGGTTTAGGAATTTTAGTGGTTAGGAAAGTTAGTTGGGGTCAATGATAGAGGGGAGTCAGGGTTAGCCAGGATATGTGAGAGAGGTAGATTAGTGAGTGTGAGTTAGAATTTACATGTATTGAATAAGTAATCTGTGATCTTAGGTTTGATTTCTGTTTAATAAATCATTAGTTTTGTATTTTACATTTGGGCCCTCAGAAATGCTTCATAACTTGAGTTCAGACATAGTGTCTGTGGTAGCAGTTTAATACAGAGTGGTGGCATTTGATGGGGAGATAAAATGGATGAAGTCTTGCACAGAGACCACAAGGCTATCTAAAACTTCCCTACGTTTGATGCCTTAGTGGTGGGAGAAGAAGAGGTCCTCACATTTGGTGGCAGAGGTGGGGATAAGTGGAAATCACCCCCCCCCCCAATTTGGTGGTAGCATTTGGATTAAGGGAAAGCCATCACATCAAACCCTAATCCCACCACTGCTCTTGCAAAACAAACTATTATAAGAATTCTTTTTATTATTATTATTATCTTCTAATTATCCACCCCTCTATAAACATCAATTGAATCCAGAGTTGCTGTTGTTTTCATCTGCACCTCTGATGCTTGTGCCATTTCTGTCATCTCTGCTGTTTTAATTTCCAGGAGGGCACAATATTTACCCCCATGCATCCAACAAAGATAGCTGCAGTCCATTAACACTTATGTCAAATCAAATTTGTTAGTCTTTAAGATGCCACAAGGCTCTCTGTTCTTTCTGCTGCCTTAAAATTTTATTGCTGTGTTTTTATTGTTATGCTTGCTGTTTTCGTGTTTTATGGTTGTAAAGCATCATGAAAATCTTTACTGGATGAGCTGCATAAAATCTTTTGTTAGGAAGAACTAAGGCCCTTTTCACACGGCGTTTCTTAAGCGAAAGGGCCCCTTGAGTATCGCGCAAATGTGAGGAGCAGTCTGCATGGCGCACTCACATTTACGTGACGCTCAAGGGCTGGACGCAGAGCGGACACGCACCTTTTCATTCTTGGCTTAAAGCTGAAAATGGTGGGCAGTTGCACAATGCTCCCGGGCCCTGTGCGCACTTACCTGGCATGCAGTGCCTTGGGAGCTGGGCCGGTCATGCGTCCTCTTCTCAGTGCAGCTTCCAACTCCCAGGCTGCACTACGAAAGGAAGAGGCAGGCCACTCATGCAACCAGGAAGGAGCTGCGGAGCCCAGGCAGCAGGGAAGCGGCAGCATTCCTCTCGAGGCTTCTCGCACAAGCTGAGCAGCCCAGCACCAGTAAAAGGTAAGGTGCGAAAAGAGCCTAAATCTTGTGCCCTTTCCACACAGCATTTGCCATGTGAAAGGGCACCTGGAGCGTTGCGCGATTGTGAGGAGTGATCTGCACGATGCACTCACAATTGTGCAATGCTTCAGGGGCCAGCAGGCGCCAATCGTGCACCTTTTCATTTTCGGCTGGAAGCCAAAAATGGTGCGCGATTGCTCATTGCTCCTGGGCCCCGCGCGCACTCACCTGCCGTGCGGAGCCTGCGGAACCACACAGTTCGCGCTTCCTGTCCCAGTGCAGCCTGGGAAATTCCCAGGCTGCACTGCGGAAGGAAGAGGCAGGGCTCTCGTGCGAGCAGGCAGCTCGTGTGGAGCCGAAGCAGCAAGGACACAAGAGCCTCTCTCCGGAGGCTGCTTGGGCAATCCCCACACCCAGCGCCAGAAAAAGGTAAGATGCAGAAAGGGCCTTAGTGTTGCAGATCTTGGGCCTTTCTGCACTACACTGTTATGCTGCTATTACTCTACTTCCAACATCCTGTGGAATCCTGGGGTTTACAGTTGAGGGAGGGGCATTTAGAATTCTCAGCCAGAGAGCTCTTTGGCCTCAGTAAACTACAAACCCCAGAATTCCACGGGATGTTGAAAGTGGAATAATAACACTATAACAGTGTAGTGCGAAAAGGCCCATTGTTCACTAATCCCCTTTGATGGACCTTGGCTTGACTACAGAGAAGGTCAGATTGGACACCTCTAAGGAGTGGATTTAGCCCAAGATTCAGCTATTTTGATCCTTGTCTCAGTGGCTACTGAACAATGAACTGTGGAAAAGAGAACGCTCACAATAAAATGCTTTTGGTTACCACCAGTAAATGCTGCTTTTAAAAAATCTGGCTCTAGAGTATGTTTTCTCAGCTGTCTGGTTATTCTGAGGGATAGTACATCCAGTGGATTCCAGGCTTCTCCCCAAAACCCACAGATATCCCCACAAATTTATGAAGATGATATGAAAAATCATCCTCAAATAGCTGAAAAATCACCCAAACTGTTGCAGAAGCGTGCCAGTTGGATTAAATTTGACTTCATCTTACTTCCACAGCAGCCAAGCCATTTAAAAAAAAATTAAACTGCCATTTTTTAACGAAAAATTGATCTGCACAGGGTGTGATATCACTTCCAGTCACTCTTAGCACACAGCTACAGCCCATTTGCAATGCAGTAGTTAAAAATGGTCCTTGTCCCAATGCAGTTGCCACCCTGTTCTAGAGAAAGGAGGAAGATTGTTTTATGTTCATGGACGGAGAACTGCTATGGTTTTCTGGTTATTGTATATAGGATTATTGAGCCAAGATGTTCCCACGCATGTAGTACTTTCACCCACTGCAATCAAGTCAAGCAGCTCTGACTTTGGAACAAGCTAGTATCTGAAATCATAATTTAAGGTATTTTGAAATCTTGGCTTGTTCCAAAGCTACTAAACACAGTTTCTCAGTTTTGATAAAATACGATTAATTGGAGAATTCTTGGTTTGCTTGATTACGCTTGGTGCAGAAGAAACCAGTTATGTTTGCAGGCAAAAGGTAATGTACATCTCAGCTCAATAAACCAAGATACGATCATTTAGCTGGGCAGTTCCAAATTTGTGTACACAGAGACTCATAAAGTAACATGTATCAAGCCAATCTGCATGTAAATTACTCCCATTATCTACATCCTGTACAAAGGAATCTAGAATACTGCAATAAGAAATGTCAGACTCCTGAATAGATTAAATCATATATATGTGAATATATATTCATTCAGTCATCCACCCAAGCATTCACTTGATTATGCAAAGTACTCGGGACAATGTACATAGGTTTTAAGTACAATATTCCTGTATTAAATCTAACACACTGGTCACTACATCAGTTTTTCTTTATTTCTATTTTTTTTAAAAAAAAAAAGCACCCTTGAATATGAAAATATTTATTCCATTTTACGCGTACGTTCATTTGGCACAAACTGAAAAAAGGAAATTGGAAACGTGACTTCATCCTAGGTTTCAGTGATGATTGATTTCAAAATCAAATCTCCACATCCTAAATGCTTCTGTTGCTACCACAATAAGTAACATTCTTTTCCTTTGCATCTACCAACATTACCTCATAGAAAAATCCAATTTCCAGTTTAATCTTATAATAACTGTTAACATTTACAATCTGAGATCTTCCAGATGTTGCTAATCTGCAAACCCCAGCAGCCCTAACCAGCATAGCCAATGGTGAAGGATGATGAGTCCTTGGTCCAACAACATCTAGAGGCCCATTCTTGCTTTATATGATTGTATAGTGGCATAGTACAAAAGTCCTTACAGTAGATGTGCAAGCTGTGAGTGTCCCTACCAGCAAGACTAGGCATCTTCCTGGCATAAGCATAACATTTTGATCACATGTTAAATGCTCACACTGAAGTGTGGAGGCTTAGAATGAAAACAAGACTGAAGGATCTTGCCTTACCTGTGCTCTGGGCTGCTTTCACCAGGCCTTTTCTCAGCACATCCTTAAGCCAGGCCCTCACACGCACCTCACCTTCACCGCCCACCACAGACACCACCAAGTTAGGGTGTGGGATTTTCCAGTGGTGTGTTACCAGGCCATAGGCTGCTGCAGGGTCTGATGTATCTGACAGGCGAATGAACTGCAGTGGGAAGAACAGGTGGTAGTGGGGACAGAGTTAATAATATAGCTCTCAGATCCTGATGCACAGATTTCTCATCTCAGCTAGACCACCCCAAAATATACAGTACCTTTCCTCTTATATTATATAGCATCCTCCTCCCTCCCACAGATACAGCTCCCACCATCCCCAAGCAGCATGGCTACTGGGGATTTTGAAAGCTGTTGGCCAATGTATCTGGAGAGCATCCAGCTAGGAAAGGCTGTTATAGGAGCCAGTCAGCAATATTGCCTTGGCTTTATTGAGGCATCATAGTCTTTCTCATAATCTCCCCTTCCCCATCCAATCAGTTAGCTTAGCTCTGTCTTATAGAAAAACTCACCTTACTAGGCCTGCGGCCAGTGCCCACAAATTCCACCTCACCGTAGGCATCAGTGGGCCCCTCTGTGGTATGTTGGGCTGAGTCCCATTTGCTAACAATGGCTGCTCCAAAGGCATCTTCCGTGGCTACTGAACTGTGCTTATTAAGAGGACTCCCACACTGGCACAGGCTGGAGGGAATACAAAATTGGTGGAAGCAGAGAAGAGAGTTTTTAAGAAGGGGGTTGCCGTAAGCAATGGAACTGAACGCATCGTCTCATATTTTAATGTGTGGATCTCAGAGAGACCTGTTTTTTTACTACTATAATCTTGAGGTTCACTAATTGGAGCTGACTGCAACATAGTGGCTCCAGAAAATGGATGAAGCAGAACTGTGGAACAAACCACCTGTGCTACTGAGACCAGGAAGTTGTTTTCAGCACCGCAACTCAATGTTTGGGGACCAGTCATTTCACACAGAAATCTACTTCCATGGAAGTCGAGGGGAGTGCAGAAACAATATGAACACACAATCCAACATTTCTCAGATGAAAATTGGGACATGTATAGCCAAGCAACAGCAGAATGTGATCAAGATGGCAAAAGTTATTAATGAGGAAGACAGAGGCGTATCTAGGCTGGGGCAACTGGGATGTGTGTCCTGGGCGCCAATGCCAGGGGGTGCAAAAAAGCCACCCCCCCACCTTCCATCTGGGCCTGGCCCATTGCCACCCACCACCCCAACTGGAATCAATCCTGGCCTGGTATGGAGGTGACAGCAGCGGCAGCAGTCTTTCCACCCAGACTTGGCCCACCATCAAACCACTGCCCCCGCCAGGGTTGTTCCTGCCCCAGTGTGGAGGCGGCGGCGGCAGCAGCAGCACCCTCCCACCAGGACCTGGCCTGCTGTTGTCCCCTCATCCCCATCGGAGTTGTTCCTTGTCCATTATGGAGGCGTTGGAGGTGGCAGCAGCCCTCCCTCTTGGGCCTGGCCAGCTGCCACCCCCGCCACCCCTGCTGGGGTCTTCCTCAGGGTGGCAGTGGCAGGAGAAGCAGCACCTAGGGGTGCAACTTCCACGCTTGCCCTAGGTGCTGTTGAACTTAGATACGCCACAAGAGGATGAACACACAAGCTAAGAGAAGCTGCAGCAGTTTGATTTTGCCTGAGCTCACTGGGAAGGGGAAGATTTTGCACCCTTCTTTCCTCCAAATGAATGTATTGAGTGCAAATTGCTTTTGCACTTAAAACTCGGTTTACAGCAACTGCACATGCTGAAGAGAAAGGGGGGAAGTGGGAACAGGAAGCTGGAACTAGGACATTTAAAAAGCATCTGAAAAAGTGAGACAGAGGATTAATCAGGATTGCCTCTGCCAAACTGGGACAGCTGAATGCAGAAACAGAGAAAGGGGACACCGGTGCCCACAGGAGTCTAACCTGTGTTGCACTGCTAGGCTGTTGCAAAATAGGTTGGACTGTTTCTTCACTGAGTTTCAGTCACATTTTTATTAAGCTATATTTTTGTTTTATTTTTAGTTGTATTTGATTGTGTGCATTTATTGTAAATCACCCTGAAATCTCTCGACATGGAATAGTGTCTATATCTATATCTACATTTATGTTGCTGCAGGGAGATGGTAATAAGATGAGGAAAGGGAGGAGGTTAAGAGAAAGTGCATGCCTTGGGAGCTTTTACTCACCCTGGTTCACCACGTTGCTCTATGAATGTTGTGCAGACTTTCTTCTTGAACAGTTTGGGGATCCATGCCTGTGGAAAAATGGAGAGTTAGGAATGAGTTGGGGGAGCTCTGAGGAAGCCTTATCACTCCAGGTAAACAGTTTTGATTACCAGCAAAACAACCGGCAGTCTAAAGGCCGTGATACCTGGTCTTTCTGGTTGGAATTGGCCATGGAGCAGACCGGGGGGGTACAGCCAGTGCCGGGTCGGAGTTAATGTCTCCAGGTTGTTTCTCCAGCACCTCTCTTGCCTAGAATGAGTAAGTGAGAGATCACGCAACAGAGACAGCTTCAAGATCCAACCCCCTGGCAGCAACACCACACCCTGTTCCGGAACTTGCTGGACTGGATAAACACCTCTGCGAGTAATACAGAGTTCATCTAGAATAAAATTTTGATCAGTTATGTTAGTTGAAGACCTTGAATTGTTGATATGGTGATGCCGTGGAACTGCCTACACAAAAAAATCCACTCCTCCAGGTTTTTTTAGTGAAATTGTCAAGTTTTTCCTCCTTGTCATGTCTTTCTTCCTCACAGAGTGTTGTATTCCATTCACTTTGCACATCCTCCTTGGAGTAAACAATAAGAAGTGGTGATAAAATAGGTTAAGCAGTATCTCAGTCTGAGGTTGCATTTAAAACCTGACCTTTTCTATTAAAAAGGATGCTTATTTTAATGTTTGAAACTCTTTTAATAAAAAGTAATAATGATAAAAAACCTGACCTTTTCCCATTGCCTCCCACATCAAACCCAATACGTGTGAGGGAACATGGTCCCACAGGGGTGGAAACAAAGACAAACTTATAAGTTAGGGGAGGTTATCTTTTTTTCCAAAGCAGGGATACTTCACTAATTCTCCTAATGTTTCTCAAAAAGTATTGGAATGGCTTGGAGGCAGATCAACTTGTCACTTGCCAATCTGAGAGACTGAGGAAGTCTGAAAAGAGCTTTAAAACAGGGCTTGTAAATTTTGGGGAGGTCAAAGGATCCAAATTATTCTGGGATAATTTGTATATTTATTAGACTTGTATGCCTTCAAATAATTTCTGACTTACGAGAACCTAAGGCAAACCTATCACAGGGTTTTCTAAGGCTGAGAATGTGTGGTGCACCCAAGGTCAAGGTTTCCATGGCCAAGCAGGGAAACGAACCCTGATCTCAAGGGTTGTAGTCCAGTGCTCAAACCACTACGCTACACTGGCTCTCGGTTAGACTTACATTCTTCCGGATTTTTATCCTTCCAGTGACTGTAAACCAGTGTACATGTCTTTCCAGCCATGTCCCTATGATATAGATCTAGTTATAAGAGAATGAATAGCCATAGGTTACTCAATGAGTCTCGTGGTTTGGAGTGACGTGAACTTTTATCTCCCAAATTCCACTGTGGCAATATACCATACTGGATGTTTAATATCTATTCCATCTTCAGTGTTGCAGACTAAATGCCAGCATTGGTAGGGGAGGGATAAAGCCAAAAGTTGTTAGGGCCACCCTTCTCTTCTCCTTCTTTCTGCCTCCCCCTTCTGCCACATACTCCAGGGTCAGCTCCCAAGAGACAGACAGCCTTGTCTTGCCAGTGGTCTAAACTGATGACTTGCAAGGGAGGTGCTTAAATTAACCCAAGGGTTATTTGATTTGGGGACAAGGGTGTCCCTTTAAACTTTATAAAAAAAAAACCAGGACACAGACATACACAAAATGTGTATGTGTTACTTTATATGGGTAGATGGAAATTAAGAATAATCACTCTATTGTTGAACAGATTGCCTCAGGAGATGTGGACTCTCCTTCCTTGAAGATATTTAATCCAAAGTTGTAGCGCCATGTATCAGGCATCCTGCAGCTTCATTCTGCATTGCAGAGCCTGCATAAGCACAAGAGTTTGGACAAAATGATCTCCAACCCAAAGCTAAAGTATGTCCACTCTGTTTTTCTAAAATTCAATGAGAAAATGAACTCAATGAACTCATGGTGGATGTATCAAGGTGGCAGGGGGATGACTAGAATGACAAGTTATGTATTAGTTAGGTTATCCTCCCGATAGGTTCTCCTCAAAATATGCCTTAGATACTTTGGCCATTTCTGCACTACACTGTTACAGTGCTATTATTCCACTTTCAGCATCCAGTGGAATTCTGGGGTTTGTAGTTTCCTGAGGCCAAAGAGCTCTGCGGCTGAGAATTCTAAATGCCCCTCCCTAAACTGCAAACCTCAGGATTCCATAGGATGTTGAAAGCAGACTAAAAGAAAATGTTTACAAAATGTATCTACGGTGGTATCTCCCCCCTGAGCGATTAGTGAAAATATATAAATGTTCTGACAAATGTTGGAAGTGCAAAAATGAAAAAGGTACGTTCTACCACATGTGGTGGACATGCCCAAACGCTAGAAAATATTGGAAACAAATACATTTGGAAATAGAAAAAATTTTAGGATTACAATTTAGTATGCTACCACAATTATACCTGTTGGGAATGCCGGAAAATGAACTGGAAAAAAATATGATGAAATATTACTTTATAGGATTGTTGCCGCAAGGATCAACTATGCCAAAAATTGGAAAAATCTGGACATACCAGACGTAGGAAACTGGGAGCTAAGTTTGTATGACATGGCAATCATGGATGACAGTATTAATAAGAGGAATCTCTCTCGAGAAGTTTATTAAAAAATGGGACCCTCTTATCCAATTTTTTAAAAACAAATGGGGAGAGTGGATGGTAGCGAGCTTTTTGGATTAGGAAAAGATATGATGAAAGGAAAAAGAAAAGAAGTATATCTTAATGTATATCTTAAGCGTATTAGATATAGATAAGAATAAAGATATTAGTATTGTGTAAAAAGGTAAAGATGAATAATGTATATAGGACCATATCAGTGGAGTCCTGATGTAAATAAATAAGAGGTCGGAGCCCCTGGTATATAGAAGGACAACTAGTCAGGAAGCCGGGGAGAAGAAGAATGAATGGAATTGAAATGAAGAAGCAAGAAAGAGACTACAGGTAAAGCTTAATTAGAGATCTTCATTATTTTTCTTGAAAAGTAATTGACGTAGACATGTATGTATGTTTGTATGTTCCTTGTTATATGTTTTATGTTTTAACAATAAAAAAAAAGTAGAAAAATTATATATATACACACACACATATATAAACAGTGTAGTGTGGAAATGGCCTTAGTTTACATCGGGATAGGTAGACTCAGAAAGGAGGACACTCAGAGTCACTCAAAGTGATTAACCCTACTGCTATTGCCAACTTTGAGGCTCTCTTGCTTCTTCAGTGCTAAATGTTGTTGCACTTCCAGCACTCCTTCTCAATAAGGCTTGCACAAACACACAAGGTTCATCTTCTCTTGCCCTGTTTCATAACAATCTCTGGGCAATGGTTTGGTAAGGACACCTGCCATCATGCTGTCTGTTGGGCATTATTCCAGCATTGTAAAGCCTTGTTCACGTGCATCTTTTACAAAGTGAACATGTTTCAGTTGAGGACTTATCTTCAGTTGAGGACTTATCTTCTTTGTCTGAGAGATTTTTATGCATCCTTAGTTGTCTTCATATATCTCTGTTGGGGGTTGGCTCTTCTGTTCCAAAGTCTAGTAGTAACATGTGTAGCCACTTTAATTGTTTACATGCTTTTGAGGCTGAGACAAATTCAGCTTCTGACGAGGAGGTTGCAACTGTCTTCTGCTTCTGTGTAGTCCAGTCAATCATTCCATCTCCATAAAAGCAGAGGTATCCACTTGTAGATTTCTGATCAATGAAATCATTGGCCCAGTCTGCATCTACATGTCCCATTATTTTAGGGTTGCTTGTTGTTTGCAGTCGAAGTTTCAGGTGTGTTGTTCCCTTCAGGTATCTGGCTATTGTCTTTATTGCATTCCAGTCACACTGAGTAGGTGAGTTTATTCTTCTGTATAAAATCCCAACAGCTGCTGATAGATCTGGTTTTCTCACTTTACTTGTGTATAGAAGCTTTCCAACAGCTTCCCAGTACTGGCTGTTGTTTGGCAATAGTCACTGGTGTATAGATGGGAGGGGTGATCAGGGTGGTCCACCCCCGGTGGCAACCTTTTGGGGGTACCCCATGAGACACAGGGGTGTGGCCACACACCCCCAACACGGCCAAGCCCCATGATGTGGCCACGCCCCTGCGATGTGGACATGTCCCCACGTGACGTGGCCATGCCCCTGCCCCTCTGCCCCCATTGCACTCCAAGCTATACGGCTGGCAATGGTTCACTTTTCATAGTGTGCTTCCAGTAGCTGGTCTCCATAGGAGTGCTATCTGGCTGTGCTTCAGTTAGTCCAAGATGTGTTAGTAATTCTACTACCTTTTTCTTTTGGTTAAAAAGATAACTTTCATCTTCTGCTCTCTCAATTTGCACTCCAAGATAATATGTGATGTCTCCTAGCTGTTTCACTTCTACTTCCTTGCCCAAATGATTTATGATTTCATCACTGTCTGCTCTTTCCTCACAAGAAACAATGAGATCATCAACACAGATCAAAATAAATGTCCATTTGTTTTCCTTGTATCTTGAGTACAGGCATCTATCAGCCTTTCCTTGGACAGACCCCTTTTCAAGGAGCATCCCATTCAACTTTTCATTCCATGTTCTGGCAGCTTGTTTCAGTCCATAAATGTTCTTCTGAAGTTTGCGTATGAAGTGTTTGTCATTTTGGTTTTCAAAGCCTGGAGGTTGCTCCATATAAATGTCCTCTGATAATTCCCCATGAAGAAAAACATTTTTTATGTCTAGATGTTTAATGTACATTTTTCTTGCTGCTGCCATGCTTAAAAGCATTCTGACTGTAGTGTGCTTCATAACTGGTGCAAAAGTCTGGCCATAGTCTCCAAACTCTTGTAAGTATTCTGTGGCAACTACTCTGGCTTTGTATCTTTGATTTTTTTTCCCCCTTGAGCCTCATGTTTGAGCTTAAAAACCTATTTGCAACCCACAATATTCTACTCTTGTGGGGGTTCTGTAAGCGTCCAGGTGTAGAGGCTCAGTTTCTTCTTCCCCAGCCTTTCTTCATTTTGTCCCTTTTTTTTGATGGCACCTTATCCAGTTCATCTCACGAGGATGGTTTTGTAATGCTTCTGGTCTTGTGAGATAGGAAATACATCTAGGTGATATCCCTTCATTAGCTTTCTCTGAGTGTCTGAGTTGCACCTTTACATCCCCCTCTTGTGGTTAGATGGTTTGAGTTGCACCTCTGCATCCTCTTCTTATGGGATAGACTAAGCATTGTTGCAACATGAGCAACCTTGGGTAAGTCAGACTTTCTCAGCCTTCAAGGAAACCAGTGGAAACCTCTTAGACAGTGGTTCTCAACCTGTGAGTCCCCAGATGTTTGTGGACTTCAGCTCCCAGAAGCCCCAGCCACTATGGTCAATACTCAGGACTTCTGGGAGCTGAAGTCCACAAACATCTGGGGACCCACAGGTTGAGAACCACTGCTCTTAGATAAATGTTGCCACAAAATTCCTGGGGGGGGGTCACCGTGAGTGAGAGCCAGCTTGAAGGCACATTACAACGAGATATATTTCAATAACAGCAATAGTGTCTCTTGCCAGATCTAATAGCACAGGCCCTGTGGGACTTTCCCATTTAGGAATGGTCTGATTTTGGCTCTCTTTTCAAGCTGCTATAAAGGCATTCGAACTCACAAAAGTCTCTCCCCTCCAAGACTTCTGTATTTGAGGTGTGCTTTTAAGTGTCTCTGAAATCTTTATTACTCATAACATTGGCTTGTATCCCACAAGGCAAGGCTTATATACGTACAATCCAGATATTTCTTTGAGCACTGGTTAGCAGGACCTTGGCCTTGTGCCTTGTCTGGCAGATGTCTGCTTAGCTGGCGTTCTGTGATGATTTTCATGACTAGGGAATTTGCTAGTGCTGTTTTCTTATCTCTTTGTGGTACCTTATGTGTTTTGATCTAAACTATAACCTTCATCTATGCATTTACATTTCTGTCAGGGGGGTCACTGGTAAGTATTTGTTCTGTGTCCAATAAATTTGGCTGAACTACATTTTACCTTGGCACAATTTTTCAGGCTCCTGATCCAGCATTTGTCTGGGAGTTAACTGCTGGGCTCTCACTTCAGAGTGTCTTTGAACTGCTTGTAGAATAGGTTTTAGCTACCTCAGCTTTAAATGTCAAAGCTAGTAGTTAAGCTGTCTGTGACATCTCTTTCATGCTGTTGCCCCTTTGCTATCTATCCCTCTAGCTCCGTAACTGTGAAAAACTAAGCATTTTTGGCTGACTTCTCATATAAGCACTTACATTGGTTGGAAATGAATGAGCTGGAAATCTTTCATTGGTTTTCTTGTCAATGACAATATGGGAGAGATCGACACAGGTAACAAGTATGTCTGCTTGTTCAACTACACTGAGGCTAACTGCTCATGAGCAACTTCAAGACCCCTTTTGGCTTTCCCTTCATAGGATTCTTCACCTTTAAAACAGACTTGGTGTGAAAGCTTTTCAAATGGAGAACACCTTCCCACAAGGGCCTGGAAACTCTGAGAGGCTGTCAATTAGAAGACCATCCCCTGTAAAGCAGAATACACACAAAAAAATTGCACAAATATTTCCATGTGGACAGATGAGATAGTGAGGACACAGCTATCCAGGAAAGGAAGATCACTTTCTGCTAGGGAGAACTACAAGTGGTGATTTGTACACATGTTCAGTATAACCTATGAATAGACCTATAGCTGTCCTGCCAAAAACTTCCTGAAACCCCAGGACCAGAGATTGCCCAATCCTGCTTTTGAAAAAAAGCTTGACTGTGTTTCAAAGCATTGGAACACAAGAGACAGTCGATAAAATACCCCATAATTCTATAAAGACATGGAAACTAGAGGTAGTAAGGAGAACATGCACTGCTGTCTTCAGAAAGAAAATGCCTTTTTGGCATGCAAAAGTGTCAGATACTCAAAGACTTATTAAATTCAGAGAGAGGCTGTGTTAGACAGTCCAGGAAATCTAAAGCTGAATCTACACGTGCAGCAGGAACAGAAAGTAGAATGGCTCTGTCCCACTTCAGATTGCAGGAGGAGAATAATATTTTAAAATGCTTGCCTACATTGAATAGGAATCTAGTAAAGCAGGGAAAACAACCATTTCCTTTTGCTTCCTCAAATGCCAGGAGGGCTTCTTAAAAATGTACACAACTTCCTCTTCAAAAGGAGATTCACGGTGAATTTTTACACGGTCGTCCCTCCACAATTGTGGGGGTTAGGGGCATAGGGAGAGCTAGCATAGTGTAGTGGTTTGAGCATTGGGGACCAGGTTTTGATTCTCTGCCCAGCCATGGAAACTCACTGGGTAACCTTGGGCACCTCATACACTCTCAGTCCCAGAAAATCCTGTGATAGGCTTGCCTAAGCATTGCCACAGGTTGGAAATGGCTTGAAGGCACATAGCAACAGAACAACAGGATTATTTAGTTGGCTTTGTAATGATAGAATATTTTTAATTCTTGTGGAAAAACTGCAGATATCTAGAGCCTCCACTATATAAACACACACACAAATACAATACCTTTGAATCTGCAGTGGGGAGCATACCAGCTGCCTGCTTCTGTCTTTGAAGAAGTGGGGTTCCTTCACAAGACAGAGCAGGAGGCTGGCACACCTTGGCTCCAAAGCTGCCCTCTGCCTCACATTTGCAGTCTTTCGCAGTCTCCTTATGTCTCACAAGGCTTGCAGGGACGCTGTGAATATGAAGTGAGACTTACAAGTCTCTCTTAAAAATGGCATAGAGCAGCAGAAGCGGGGGTGGCAAATAATCTGTGAATAATCAAATCCATAGATGTTAAAGCTGTGGATATGAAGAGCCTACTTTACATGTTTAGCAGCACTTGGAAATACGTAATTATTCACAATTTGTTCCTTTGTATGTATAATTTACATGGATATATAATCTATATGCTGTTCCATGGTACACTGTTATAGTGCTATTATTATTCAACATCCTGTGGAGTTCTGGGGTTTGCAGTTTGCTGAGGCCAAAGAGCTCTCTGGCCGAGAATTCTAAATGCCCCTCCCTCAACTGCAAACCCCATGATTCCATAGGGTGTTGAAAGTGGAATAATAACACTATAACCTAGTGCAGAAAGACTATAAGTTACCTCCAGTTACAGCTGTTTGGCCAAGGTTCTTTGCTCTGTTACTGTAACTGATGTCTTTAATTATTTGTTAAAAACATCATTTACACCTTTTTTTTTTTTAAAAAAAGAACAAGTCAATGAGCTTCACCCTGCCACCTTTCCTAGCCTCCTTTTTGGGAAACTATCTGGTGAAAAGAACTGGAGATTTTGAAATTTTGCACCAATTTTATTCTTCTGTATTGTTTTGTTTTGTTTTGTTTTGTTTTGCCTAAAAAGAGAATATAATCCAGGCTCCTGTTGGGTTCCTTGTTCCCAGAAAGACTGGGGGCATGGACTCTGCAATGCTGGAGAGCAGGTGGCTTTAGACCCCACATAACTAGGCTGGGAGGCTTAGCCCCTATCTCCCAACTGATCTGGCAAAATTGGGCCAGCAAGACATCTGTACAGTTGAGCCTCCTCAGACATTACCAGTCAGAAGTCTGCTAAATCAATGGTTCTTAACCTAATGGTCCATGGAGCCCTCCCGGGAGGTCTGCAAAGCTCTACTGCTGGACACCACCAACAGTGGCAACAACAAGGATGTGGCAGTGTGTGCGGCGGGGGTGGATGCTGAGGGAGCAGTTTCAACAAGGAGGCAGCTTCAGCACCCACATCCCCCTGCTACATGTCCCTGATGAAAGGGACACTGTGGCAGGGATGTGCATGCGGCCAAACTGTGACTCTGGAGATCAAAGTTTGAATCCCACTCAGCCATGGAAACCTACTGGGTGATCTCAGGCAAGTCACATTCTCCCAACCTCAGAGAAAAGCAAAGGCAACAAATCTTGCCAGGAAAACCCCCATGATAGATTCACCTTAGGGTCCTCATAACTCAGTTTTCAAAGAGTAGAGACATGATGGCTAGAAAGAACCTTCCACTGTCAGTGGCACTTTGTTGCTGTGTGCCTTCAAATCACTTCTGACTTACGGCAAACCTAAGGTGAACGTATTACAGATTTTTTTGCAAGATTTGTTTAGATCTGGTTTGTTTTTTCCTTCCTCTGTGGCTGAGAGAATGTAACTTGCGCAAAGTCACCCAGTGAGCAGGAATTTAAACCCTGGTCTCCAGAAGACATACATACATACATACTTACATACATACATACATACATACATACATACATACATACATACATACATAAATGTTTGAATATTTAAATAATTGTTCAAATATTTAAATCTTGAGTTAAGTTTTGGGGGGTCCCCGGCAACAAATTATATTTACAGAGAGTCTGTGGAAAAGAAAAAGTTAAGAACCACTGTACTAAATTAATGATCAAGTACCAAAAAAGGTATGGTCATTGCAGGATGGTCATAATAACGACTGCTTCCAATCAATGTGCATGCTTGTTGAGTGTAAGTTACACTGAAACTATGGAGGGCACCTCTAAGTGCACACTGTGCTTATAAGGGCCTATTGTTTAAGGATGTTTGATAACAAATGTATAAAATAATTCGCCCACCACCTGCAAGTTGTTGCAAACAGAGAGAATTAATAACAAGCTGTCTGCCAATGCTGAGTTCTCCCATTGAAAACAGTTCAGGAATCCCTGCTTGGGGTTTATTCAGGATGAAACTGAAACCAAAAACTTGATGATGTGAGAGTCTGAGGACCCACCCTCTGCCATTAATTTTAATACAACTATGACAAAGTCTCTCTCTCTCTCTCTCTCTCTTTCTCATGCACACACACACACACTTCCATCCCTCCTCTTTTGTAAAAGCATGTCTGATGAAGGAGTGCGGAGGTCTTATGCTTACATCTGTATATCTTCTTTTTGGCTGGCCTGATCATGATTATCCCACTATATCTTGGTTTCTAAATAATTATTTTTTAATGGATTGATTTACTGATTTTACTGTATTATTCTTGCCGTTGTTTGTTTAGGAGTTAGTGTTCTAACAGTGCTCCAACACTCAAAATTCCCAAACTGGTTGGGGATATCTGGGAGTTAAAGTAGAAAAAAGTAAAATTTCCAAGGTCTGGTCATGCGCTGCCATTTAGAAGAGAACAAGACACCAGCAGGAAACATTCAGGCTCATACCGCACAGGTATTTATAGATCTCAATCAACTCCATGGATTTGGTTTCAGCTACTGGGATTCATCAGCACATTCCTGACACTGCTGTCCCCTATAGTTTACACTCCCCCTTTTTTGAAATATTCAGGTGCGTCACTTTAGCATCTGACCTCTTAATTTATCTGAAATGCTCTGTGCTTCTTTTCTTAATATATCTAATAAGTGCCATCATATTTATTACAGTTGTATCCAACTGCAGATCCAAGGAGCTCAAGGAAGTACACATGGTACTCTCCCTTCCCACTTTATCCTCACAACAACCCTTTGAGGTAGGTCATCCTGAGCAAATGAGAGACACAGAAACTGGCTCAGTATCTTCACATGAATTTCACGGCATAGTAGTGGCTAGAATCCAGTTCTCCCAAGTCCTCATCTAATACCCTAACTGCTATACCACCATGGCTCTCCCAATGATTTTCTTATTCATCCATTTGCCTTTTTAATTTTATTCATGAAACCCAGTGGTTGTGTTTTTTTCATTGCAGGCACTTCTGCAAACTCCACTTGCACCAGCAGTATTACTATTTCTCTTGAAAAATAAAAACAGATCTTGGTAAGATACTTACCATGATTTATTTCAGTGCATGCATGACTTCCTAGTAGATAGGCTGAGTTAAAAAGCAAAGCAAATGAAATAAAAATTGGAACAACAGTTACAACTAACAGTTGTCTTTTTGTTGTTGTTGTTGTTGTTAATGGGCAATTTGCATCATTCTTTGCCCCCTTTCTGCTTAAATCTGCGTTCTGTATGGCTTAACAATATACACAAGCAAACTCTACACTCACTAGATCTCACTCTCTGTTCAAGGAATACAGGGCTCTTATTCTAGCCTCCAGACACTAAGGAAACCTGGATTCTGATCTTCTAGTTTCCTGAATGCACTAAATCGTACAGCCTTCTCCCTCCCAGAGAACCCAGGAGTCCTGGCTCAGATTTCTCCCTGCTCTGAAGCCCTGCCGACATCCCTGTCACTAAGAACAACTGAGGTACAGTTGCTCCTAAGAGCTAATAATAGCCTGGCAGTATGGCAAGCAGCTTAGCTCCCTCTCACTGCTTCCCCACCCCCTCACCATGGTCACCTCATATAAGGGCATTGTAGGGCCCATGACTTTGCTTTCTCATCTGTCTTGGAGGCTGGGACAGGCGGTCATTGGCTGGGGGCTGAAAAGCTAATCTAGGCCAGCTGTAGACGTCGCTCACACAAAACCCAAGCTGGGAACTGTGAGTTTCTAACCCCTTAGTTCTCATTGTCTGCCTCTCCTAGTTGCCTCTATTCAGACTGCCTCCTTGAGTGCCTTTCTGAGTCGCCTCTACTGGGACCTCTACCAAAGGTCCGAGTGGAAGTTGTACATATGGCTTCCCGGAAGGCCTGGATGCTGGCCCTCCTTGTGGTCCTCCTCTGCTCATTTCAGCTCCCTAGAGTGCAGGGACAGGAACAGGAGCACCACCACCACCACCATGACCATGACCATCACCATGGCAAAGTAGAGCACCACGGACATGAAGATGAACACCATCATCATAAGGAACACCACCACCACGGACATCATGATCAGCACAGTGACAACGGTGATGATGAAGAGGATGATCATCATCATTACTCTCATGACACTCAACATCATGAAGCTGGACATCACGAAGGTCATCACTCCCACAAAGGGGATGAGGAAGAACACCATCACCACAGTGATCACTATGGTGATGACGGTAGTGACACTGGTCATGGTGAACATCATCATCATCATGAACATCATGACAGCCATCACCATCATGATGATGAGGATGAACATCGCCACCATCATCACGGACATCATGATGACCACCATGATCATCATCACCACCACCATGAGGATGAGGATGAACATCACCATCACCATCATGAACATCATGGTGAACATCACCACCACCATCACCATGAGGATGAGGATGAGGATGACGACGAGGATGAGCACCACCACCATCACGGACATCATGATGACCACCACCATAATGATGATGAGGATGAGAATGAGGATGAACATCACTACCACCATCATGAGCATCATGGTGATCACCACCATCATCACCATGATGATGATGACGACGACGATGAAGAGGATGAGGATGAACATCACCATCACCACCATCATGAACATCATGGTGAACACCACCACCGCCACCATGATGATGATGATGACGATGATGACAGTGATGAAGAAGAGGATACTGGGCATCACCATCATCACCATGATGACGATGACGAAGAGGAGGAGGAAGAGGATGATGAAGAGCACCATCATCACCACCACCATCACCATGGTGATCATGAAGAAGAGTCTGATGAAAGTGCTTCTGAGGAAGAAGATGAGGATGAGCATCATGCACACAAGGAGAAGCATCACAAACATGAACGCCATGAAAAGGCCAAGAAACACCACGAAGGAGAAGAAGGTGAGAAAAATTCTGCACTGGGGATGGGGGAAGTGATGGGTACATATTTGTTTTTGTTAGGAGAACTGATGAGCCAGGACAAACCAAAAATAAACTTTCTATCCTACCCTCCAGTGCTTTGTTCCACTGTCTTTCACAAATGTTTCAGGGGACCACAAACTGTGATCTCCAGTTGGCTTCAGTTCACCACACTTAAACAGCTTTTGGCTCCAAAATTGATTTCCTACTTTCTCTCAACTTGGGTGGCTCCCTGATTCCCTCCAAATCAAATACCCCTTCTTTCCTTCTTTAAAAAAACTCCGGAATCCCAGCTCCTTCCTCTCAAACATGATACCCCCTAAGCCCCAGGGCCCCATGGGAAGCCAGTGGCCTTCTGGACCTCCTCCCTTTCCCATCAAGATAAATTAAGAGGGACTGCATAGCTGTATCTATATTTCTTTTTTCTGTTGAAGATGAAGAAGAGGAGGAGGAAGAAGGTGATGAGTATGAGGCAGGCTCTGTTTGCCACTACTGTGTCTTCTGCAAGGTAATGAAGGAACACATTTGCAAGTTTGCATGCATGCCTCCCCAGTACTATGCTATGGACTTTGATTGGCAGAACCATTTATTAAAAGCGAGGGTTTCTTTCTGCATGCTTCACATCTTTATCACAGTCACGTCAAATCTCAGGGACAGAATAATCCACAGCATGATATCTCCCTGGAGTCCCCTCCAGAGCAAGGCAAAGTTTTCTTCCTCCTATCACCATTGATGAAATAAACTGCTAGCTACTCTGAAAATGTTGTATACTACATCTTTCATCTACCTCCTTTTATTTGGGTTTTTGACACAGAAAGGGGAAACCTGTCTTTCTCTCTTCATCCTGCTTCTGTCTCTTTCTGTCCTCATTTGTGGTTATATCTGTGGTGAGAGCCTGCTTTATTCTGCACAACTTACTGCAATTAGAGCATGCTCAATCTGGAAATTCTGACTTCAAGTTTCCCCTCGGTTCTTCCTTATCACCACCATGTTACTCTTCTTTCTGTCCTAGCTTATATAAACTGTTAAGGCCAAAATACCCCTGAGAGAGATCAGTGATCAGATACCCCAGTGTTTGGATGTTTATTTAAAAACAACCTGGGTAGAAATACATTGGATCAGATTGGTGGTGAGCAGAATCTGGAAAAGTTCCTTTTTTGGACTACAACTTGTAGAATCCTTCAACCACTGTGGCTAATTGTCACGTTGGCTGGAGGATTCTGGGATATCTAATCCAAACAAGTGACTATGCTGGGGAAGCATACCCATAGTCCAAAACCTATTGTTTCCAAGCTCCATTGGGAAAGAGCATATTTAACCACCCCTACCTTATCCTACATTCCCAGTCTAAATTGCCCCCTCATCTGAATCTGCACCTTTCTCACCATGGAAAACATGCAGGCAGCAATCTCATTTGCATGACCTTGGGTTCATTTTATGTGAATATGAAAACACTGTGAGTTTTAGAATGCTCCCAGTTACAGAATCCTTTCTCCTCTATTCCATAACTGGGATGCCACAGTAGAGAAGCCCCCCTCATTTAAGTCAGTATACTCCCCTGACTAATGGGAAACAGAAGATGTACCCTCCAGCTGTCCTGCTTCAGCAGGGACAGTTCCAATTAACCCTCTGTCATCACACTTTTTCATCTGCTTTTAAATGTCCCATTGTCTTTCTCCTTCTCTCTTTTCCCCTTTTCCCCCAGTCCATTTCCGCACCACACTCTTACAGTATGATTATTCCACTTTCAACATCCAATGGAATCCTGGGGTTTGGGACACCCTAAACTGCAAACCGCAGGATTCCATAGGATGTTGAAAGTGGAATAATTGTGCTATAAGAGTGTAGTGCTGAAATGGCCTCAGTTTACTTAAGTCACTGCAAACTGAGTTCAAAGTGCAAAAGTAGTTTGTACCAATTCTCTGGGGAGAGAGTAGAGGAAGAAGCAGGGTTCATCCCTTCCCTGTAGACTCAGGCAAAATAAAATTGTTGCAGCCTTTCCTAGCTTGTCTGTCCATCCTTATCAATAACTTTTGCCATCTGGATCACACTCCTGAGCAATATATTTTGACCTGAAAATGGCCCCAGGACCTCCTAGGGTAATTTCAACATGGTTTTACCCCCCTCCCAGCTATTTTTGGTCCAGAAGGATGGAAACCCACTGAGTGACCTTGGGCAAGCTACACTTTCTCAGCCTCAGAGGATGGCAACAAATCCCCTCTGAACAAATCTTGTCAAGAAAATCCAGTGATAGGTTTGCTTGAGGATCACCATAAGACAAAAATGACTTGAAGGCACACAACATCAACAGCCCTTTAACTGTCCAAACATAGACAAGAATGGAGGTGGAGTGTGAGGCAAATCACAGGATCTGTACCCTCTCCTGCATTTAGAGTTGCCACATTGCAGCCTGAAGAGTCCTCCTGAACTTGTTATATTAATGGCTGAAAGAGGACTTTGAAACTTCATGGGTGTAGACAGTTATCCTATGGGATTTAGCTGTATCTGGGTGGAGTCAAGAGGACCAACTTCTAACTTTGGGACCTCAGATAATGTTGAATTCTAAATCCCACAAACCCTAGCAAGCCTATCTAATTATTGGCCATTATGGGCTTTGTAGTCCAGCCCATTTGGGGATCTAAATCATCTTGAAACTGCACTGTTCTGGCTAGAAAAAGACATTAAAACTCTTGTCCATCTTTTCTGATAATTATGTTGTTTAATCCTTCCATGACATCCTCCTCCCCAAGAAACTTTGATCTCTTTCAGCTTCTGGGATTCTTCCATGTTACAGCAGGGGAGGGCAACTGTGACCCTCTAAATCAGCGGTTCTCAACCTGTGGGTTGCAACCCCTTTGGGGGTCGAACGACCCTTTCACAGGGGTCGCCTAAGACCATCGGAAAATACATATTTCCAATGGTCTTAGGCTCCATTCCCTCCTTGGTGGTGGTGCGCAAGCGCGAGCCACGCTCTCGTGTCCTCCTGCCCCCTTTGGCAGGAGCGCATATGGCCGCACACGCTCCCGCCAAAGGGGGCAGGAAGACGCGAGAGCGTGGCTCGCGCTTGCGCACCACCACTCCTGGTGCGCACCACCACTCCTTTTCCGCACATTACCTTATCGCGGAGGTGGGGGGTGCCCTCTCTTAACTGCTCCTTCATCCCACAGCTGGCTTCCTGGTCACGCAACTGCCCCACCCCTTCCTTCTGCAGTGCAGCCTGGGAGCTGTAAGCTGCGCTGGGGGAGGAAGGGGCGGGGCAGTCACGCGACCAGGAAGCCAGCTGTGGGACGAAGGAGCAGCGAAGAGAGTGCCTGCTTGTGCAAACGGCACCCCCCACCTCCGCGATAACGTAACATGCGGAAAAGGCCCAGGAGTGGTGGTGCACAAGTGCGAGCCATGTGCTCGCGTCCTCCTGCCCCCTGTTCAGAAGGGACTGAAATCGAACCTCCCATCTGACAGGCCAGCTTGGGGGGCAGCAGCAGCACGGGGGCAGGCCCTCTCCTCCCCATGGCACCTGCCCCACTCGCCACGGAGGGGGCACTGTGGAAGGGCCAGGGGGCCGCAAAGCGGTGCTTTTTTGGGGGGTGAGCTGCGCCTGGCGCAAAAGACAAAGGTGCTGGGATTCCTCCCCACCCCCGTGGCCAGGGTCGACACTCTGGAAACTTTTCCCATACTGCCCTCCCCAGCGGAAACGAGAGCGAAGCAGAAGCAGAGCCCGGGGGGGTTCGAGTTTTTCCCCAGGGGAGACGCGCAGTTCCTCTTTCCCTCCCTGCTCGCCCCCCCGTTCCTGGCCGGCCAGGCGGCCTTTGCCGGGGGGGAGGCATTGTAAATAATAAATAAATAATTTTATGGTTGGGGGTCACCACAATATGAGGAACTGTATTAAAGGGTCGCGGCATTAGGAAGGTTGAGAACCACTGCTCTAAATGTTTTTGAATTTCTATTTCCCTTGGCTAGCTTGGCTAATCCTACTGTGAGTTGTCAGCCAGTTATATTTGGAGGGCTGTAGTTGCCTCCTCCTGTGCTACAACCAGTATGGAAGACACAGAAAAAATAGAATGGCAGCAGACATGGGCAGGAGAAGAATAGCCACTTTGTCTTTCAATTTAGAGTTGTGATCGGGCAATCCAGAATTTTGAAAGGGACAGGGAGACTTTCTAGGTTACACCCTGGTAACCTTAGGACAGAATGAATTACAAAAAAAATTCTCAGCATGATTCTGGTGGGTATTTGCAAGATAGTGGAAGAAAGAATCGGCTATGTAATGCCCAGGAACCACATAGGATCTGAGAAGGGTCATACAGTAATTCAATAGTGAGCATGCTTTCAGTGCAAGTTTTAATCCTTTGCATCACCACTGGGCAGAGACAGGAAACACCATACTGCACAACCTGGTGCTTTTCAGTTGTGTTGGACTAGACTAGCACCAGGTTGAAGAAGGCTGGGTTGAGTTGCTTGGACCAGTGGCCTGCTTGGCATAAGACAACTTTGGGCATTCTTATTGTACAGTAGGGTTTTGATGTGGCATGCATGTGAAAAAAAATTTGTTTCTCTATTCCCCATTTAAGCCTAAATACCTAAAGGCTCCAGATTCTGTCTAATCTTGGGAATTTAGCAGGGTCAGCTCTGGTTAGTATCATGGATGGGAGACTGCCAACAAATACCAGGTGCTGTAGACTGTATTTCAGAGGAAGAAATTAGCAAAACCATTTCTGAGTATTCCTTGCCTAAGGAAAACCTTTTGAAATTTATGGGGTTGCCATAAGTCAACAGGCAATTGGAAGGCACAAAAAGAGAGAGATTCCCCACTTATGTCCCTGCTAGGATATCCTGTCATTTTATGCTTCTCTTTTTCTTTTCAGCATTGTGATGAGTGTGACAAATGTCCCTGTAAAGAAGGAGACAGCAGTGAACACTGTGCAAGCTGTCAGGTTGGTTTTGCAAGCTTCCCCACCAAACTTCCTTTCCCTTCCCATACAAAAACTTGGTAGTCTGGTTTTTGAATCTTATCAACCAGAGCTGTGTCTTGTGGGTAATTCACTTTAAACCTCATCACTTTGTTTCTTTTCTTGCAGTATTGTCATTTCTGTTACATTTGCCCTGTGTGTGAAACAGCTTGTAAACCAGGTGAGTAGATTACCCCTTCGTGGTTTAAGGCAAATGCCCATCAAGTGTTCATTGGACTGCAGTCCCAACATCCCTTGCCATTAGCTGTTTTGGCTAGGGTTGATGGGAGTTGCAGTCCAACATAATCTCCAGAGCCACAGTTGGCTACCCATGATTTAGGGGACTGAGTTTCAGACTAGGATTATTGGGGGTTGGGAAGAGGAGGGAACCAGAGTTCACATCCATGAAAAGCCCGCCAGCTTTCTTTGATCATGATTGACTCTATCTTTCTGCACACTTCTTTGGTAGAGACAATCCCAATTAATCATCCACCCTCTCATTTTTTCAGCTGCTTTTAAAATGTCTCTATTTCTCTCCTGTCTCTCATATTCTCCCATTGTCCTGCCTTACTTTGATCACTAAAAACTGAATTCAAAGTGCAAAAGTAATTTGCATTTCATTGACTTAATGAAGAGAGAGAGGGTAGAATCTTGGCCTTCCCTGTAGACTCAGGCAAAAACAAATTGCTACACCTCTCCTAGCTTGTCTGGTTTTCCTTGTTAATGTCTTTTTCCATCTTAATCAAAGTCTGGTGTCGCTTGGCCACATGTGTCCCAGTTTTCGTCAGAAATCTCGGGGGGGGCATGTCTCTGCCTACTTCCCCAAAGGGATTGTGAATGGATAGGAGAAAAACCCCAACCAATGTCATTCTGTACTTCTTAAATGAAGTGGGGTATGTCCAATGCTTGGAAACTTTATTTTTTGGAATGGCTTTGGTCAGACTTCATTTGAAATACTTTGTCCATTTCTGGGCACCACTGTTCAAGAAGGATAATGAAAACATTAAATGTTTCCAGAGAAGAGCAACCAAGATGATCAAAGATCTGGAAGCCGAGCCAAATGAAGAACAACTTAGGGAGCTGAGCATGTTTAGTCTAGAAAGAAAAGACTGAGAAGTGACACAGTAATCATCTTTAAATATTTGAAGGGATGTCGTGCAGAAGATGCAGCAAGCTTATTTTTTGTTGCTGCACAGACTAGAAAATGAACCAATGGATTAAAATTACAAGAAAAGAAATTCCACCTAAACATGGAATAGATTGCTGTGGTGTGTTTGGGATAACTCTCCATCTTTGGAAGTCTTAAAACAGAGGTTGGATGGGCATCTTTTTGGAGTGTTGTAGTTGTGTACTTCTGCATGGCAGGGTGTTGGAACTTTCCAATGCCCTGCCCCTTCTAGCTCTAAGAGTCTATGATTCTACTGCCACAGTTCCCCCAAACCTTCAGCCAACCTTTTTCAAGCTTTATGGGGGAGGTGGGGGCTTAATTTAACAAAAACAGAGCACATGAGCGTCATAAACATAAATTAATGAGAAGATGTCAGTGCAGAACAAGCAGAAAGCAAATACTGTAACAAAAATCTGATTTATTCTTTTTGTTGTTGTTGTTGTTCTGCAGGGAGCATCGTAGATGAATTATCAGGAGCCTTATTTCAGTAAGTATTGCCTTTCCTCAGCTCCACACACTTTCAGCATCTAATCCTAGGGAGAGAAAAGGCCTGGCCTCCAAATTCATTTCCCTAGTCCAGTCTCTTGGAGGGAGGACAGTCAAGACCCAGCAGGGATCCAGAAATGTGATTTTTGGACTTTAGCCTTCACTTTTACTTTTTTTTGAGCCAAGAATACTCTAAATAAAGTTGGATAAAGTTATCATTTTCCAGCCCTGAGGATCTGTTTGTAAAATGGAAATGATATGATTACTGGAAACATTCAAATTTAGGAGAGGCAGATGTTTAGAAGAGAAGGTGCCTGGGAATTCCATGTGTGCCACCATTTCAGAAACATTGACGATCTATGACAAGAAACCAACAAAACATTGAGTCCATCATCTTAAAAACAAACTCTTCAGCTCTCCCAGTTTGTCAAAGACTGTCTCGGTTAATCCTCTGTCATCCCGCTTTTTCAGTTGCTTTTAAAATGTTCTAGCTTCTCTCCCCACCTTCCACTTTGTCCTCGACTTGTTTCATTTGCTGCAAACAGAGTTCAAAATGAAAAATTCATCAAAATGTTGGAGAGTATGTAGAATAGGGATAGAAGGATTCTGAGGTTTGTGGTTTACTGAGGCCAAAGAGCTCTCTGGCTGAGAATTCAAAGTGCCCCTCCCTAAACTGCAAACCCCAGGATTCCATAGGATGTTAAAAGTGGAATAATAGCACTATACCAGTGCAGTGTGGAAATGACCTGAGTAGAAACTTAGTGAAGAATTACATCCCTAACGTAAAAATAATAATTCAGTGGGATACTGACAACTTCAGACAATTAATGCTTTTCTTTTCTTTCTCTCTTAGGACAATTGCCACCATTTTTGAGCAGCATGAGCACTGAAGCACCCCCTTGCTGGAGAGAACAAAACTCAAGAGGAAAGAGACAGCCACCCTTGACCTTTAGGGCCAAATGGCACCACACGAGCAGTTCCATGATTCTTCTTCCCGATAGTTTTATTCCCACCCTTGTATTCTCAAGCCCTGCCCCCCAGTTGTCTCACCCAGCCATTCTTGGGACAAAACATATTGGGTTCCCCTACCATCAGCTTGGAAAAGTTCCTTTTTTGGACAAAACCTCCCAGAATCTACCAGATAAGGATTCTGGTAGTCCAAAAATTAATTTTTCCAAGTCTGCCTATATCTTTCATAGCTCATAAGAAAAAAGCCTGAGTGGGGGAGTGATTTTAAGTAGATAGCAAGAAGGGAAAGAGTTAAGTAGCCTATCTCTCTCCTCCATATGCCTAGGGTTTCAGTTTCAAGCAGCTATTTTTCCTTTAAAAGACCCCCGCTCCCCATTGATAGGAAGAATTACAGAACTCAATCTTGTGTATCTTGCCGTTTAGCAGGAAGGCCATTCCATGCAAGCCAAGACCTGTTGGGCAAGGAGAAAAATTTGCATTTTACTGAGCTAATCCACCTTGGGGCAAGGGATATAATAGGCCTCACCTGATACTTCTGTGTTTTCCTAGCCTCTGAATTATTACAAGTTTAATCACACTTGTGGCTTGCTTCTGAGGGACAGGTCTGCTATTTGCACTTATCAAATCCTGAGATATTGCTTAGCTTACAATCCCTTTTAGGATATTTTAAATGAAAAGCAGCATACCATGTTTCATAGATTAAATATGCATTAGTGCTTTCGTCCCGTTTGTGGGAGTTATAACCCAACAAAACTTGGGGACCTTAGGTACTATATGAGTTTATATCTCTTGGTGACTTGCTGCTGAATTCTGAGCTGACTTCATTTGTATTTCACACCTTAAGACAGTTTGATCTGTGGTGTTTGATCCATGATCGTTCATACACAGGAACTCACTCTTGATGATCACCCATCAAGGGATAAGTATGCCTGTATGAACAAGCTTTACAGTTGTACTACATACCTAAAACTGGTTCAACCCCAACATGATTGAAGTCATTTTCTCCCAAGGAATTATGGGCACTGAGGCCCTTTCTGCACCTTACCTTATCCTGTAATCCTACGGTTGCAATCCCGGCAGCGCCTTTGCTAGGAAGGGAGTGTGACAGGAATGCTCCCCTCCGCATTGGACCAGCTCCCTGTGGAAGGTAGCGCAAGGGACATGTTTCTTTCTGCAGTGCAGCTGGACTCCTTCCAATGCTGCAATGGGGCAGGAAGTGCCTCCATCGCGCTTCCAGGCCTTCCACAGGGCAGGTAAGAGCAGGAGCTTGCGTGATCAGGGGACATTCATGGAGAAAATCCATCAGTGATTTACCCCACTATTGCACCAGCTGGCAATGAGAGAAGGATGGGACTGTGACAATACTTGTGGAAGTATCATTGCGGTCCTACTCTTCTCATGGTCCTGTGCTGGGACACCATGCGGAAAGGGCCTGAGTCTTTTCTAAAGCTGCCAAACAACCAGAGATTACCATATTCTCATATAACAATTGCCACCACAATTCTGTTTTAATAAGTCACTACAGCTAAAACAGCTGCCATTGCCATAATCTCAAGTGATACACCCTATGCTGCAAACCGAAAAGCTGGTTTTATAATGGTATGAGAGGAATGGGGAACCTGGAGCACTCCAGATATTGTTAAGACTACAGATCCCATCTTCACTTACAATTGCCATGTAGACTAAGGCTGATGAGAGTTGCAATCCAACAACACTTGAAGAGCCATAAGTTCCTCTCTCCATTCCGCAAGTGCCTTTGTTCTCTGTACATGTCATATTGCACCTGATGCTCCTCTGGGTAACTGTTAAAGATGCTGAAGGTCTATCCTCCTATCCAGGCACTGAATGTGGTATCACAAGGAATGGTCTTCCTGCCTTGAATGACATCTTATAACATTAAACCTGACTGAAATCTACTGCCACCACTGTTGTGCAACGGGAGCTGAAATGGAAATAGAACCTGGCTAAGAATAATTTTTCTTTTAGTAACTAATAGAAGGATATATTTCTGTTAGAGATCAGAATCTTCAGTTGTTATTTATGTGCCCTCAAGTCATTTCCAGCTTCTGTTGACTCTGAACAAATCTTGCCAAGATTTGTTCAGAAGGGGTTACCATTACCATCCTCTGAGGCTGAGACAATGTGACTTGAAGGTCACCCAGTGGGTTTCCATGGCCAAGTGGGAATTTGAACCCTCTTCTCCTGAAGAGCTAGTCCTTATGATAAGGGGATAGTGAGCAATTTTGTCATTTCAAGGTTCAAGATGTGTGAATAAGATCTGGAATAAGATACAAAGTTTTATCTTTTTGTTTCTCATGACCTCATGTTTTGGGACTCTCCTGCTTTGGCTCAAGTAAAAAAAACAACAACCCTCCCTTACTCCCTTGTGATGCTCCTTCCCAGCTGCCTTTTTTATTCTTAATTTATAGCCATTGCTTTGTCTTGTATTCATGGAGAACAACTATTAAAATAATTCTTCTGATATGACTGTGCGTTTCTCTAAAGTTTTTGCTATGACAAAGTGAGGCATTGGGAAGGCTGGGATACACAACAAAGCCTGGAAACTATTTGTTAAAAATGATTTTTCTGCCTCTCGATTTGTTAAATTTTTCAACCATGGTTTTACATAGTGCTAAATTTTAATAGTTGGACTGCATTGATCTTAATTTTGTTTAGTAATCACAGAACTGGAAAGGTCCCCCAAGGACCATGGAGTACAACTTCTATTAATTAATGAAAGTCATGTTTTGTAAATTTTTTCTTAACTTTGGGGATAGTTTGTGAGGTTATCATTTTGAATTATTTTTAGAAATTTTAATTGATTTGAAATTCAAACTAATGAATTAATAATTAAGGTAATGAATTTTATACATTTCTCTCAGCAGCTTAATGTTGATGAGTTGACTTTTTAAAAGTGTTAAATGTGTTGGCACAAATGCTGATATTTTCCAGCTCTTTTTATGATGAGATTGGCAGACCATAGAAAGGCAATTAACTCACCTTGCTCAAACATTCCCTTTCCCACATATCCATCTTCTTCCTTCCTTTCTGCAGACCTGCCAACTAAAGAAAGAATAACCACAGTCTTGCCCCATTATTTTGTCTTTCCATGATTACGTCACAGGTGATTTCAAGATGGTTCCCTTTTAAATTTGATATAGACTTTGATATCTTCATACCATATGGATATTACCTGGATGGGTCTCTTGCTGGATGTTTTCATAGTACTCACCCACTCATGGTTAACTAGTGGTAGTTTGGCCAGACTTGATCCAAATTACTTTGCCATCTGAGCTGAAGGACAACTTGGCCTCCCCTCCTGCTCCCTATATGAAAGCTAACTGGATTAGCAATTGAAACTTTCTTCAGCCACGTCAGCAAGACAGCCTCGTCCACTATACTTCAAGGTCTCTGGCCTGTTCAAGGAATGTGAGGCAGGCTATTGTGGCACAGGGATCACTCTTTTAACACCTCTTTGCTACCTGCCAGCATCTGTTGCCTAAGGCAATGGCTTTACTCTTCCTAATTATAGGGTTAGGGCCTAGTTGGACAATGCAGTCATACTGAAAGATTTGGCAACAGTTTACTCTTTGAAGGAGAAAAGACAAATGATTCAAGTGTTAAGAGTAATAATTACTGTCCTGCCCCAGTCAAAATGAATGGGTTCAGTCCAGACTTAATCATACCATCTCAATGAACTAAATGGGATTTCAGTTTGTAACAGATATGGCCCAAGACACTTTGTGGTCTGAGATGAAGGACCAGATTTTCTCCTGTGCTGTTTTGATGTTATTGTCAATTGCTGTCATATTGACTTCAACTTATGCCAACCTTAGGAAATAGACCTCTATAACACAGTGCTCAAGTCTTGCAAATTCAGTGCCATGATTCCTTAACTGAGTCAATCCACCTGTAATGCAGTCTTCCTCTTTTCCTACTGCCTTCCACTTTACTGAGCACTATCTTGTTTTCCAAGGAGTCAGTGCTGTCCCACGATGTGTCCAAAGTACACAAGCCTCAGTTTAGTCAATATGGCTTCTAGGAAGAGCTCAGGCTTGATTTGCTCTAGAACCCATGTATTTCGCAGTCTATGGTACCTGCAGAAATCTCCTCCAGCACATTTCAAATGAGTTGATCATCCTTCTGTAAACATTCTTCACTGTTCAACTTTCACAAATATATACAGAAACTGGAAATACTATGGCATGGGTGATCCTGACTTTGGTATTTAATGGCATTTAATGGATGGAATGGTAGCTTTGTCCTCCAATAGCTCAATGCTATTTGTACCCATCAGTACCTGCCATTTGATGCGGCTGCTTAATTCTAATGGAGGCCTGCCTCTGGTTAGCCAGTTAAATTCCGTTGATATCAATGAGCCTACTCTAAAACTGTGTCTGGATCCAACATAATGTCTTAAAGCCATTTGCTAATTCTAGCTAGAATAGACCCACTGAATTAATTGCTGAGTGAAAAAAATAACACATATAAATCTGATTCAATCGGTCTGTTCTAGTTGGAATTTGTAGTTGGATTTAGGCTAATTTTATTTTCAAAGGGAGCATATCCTTTTCCTCAGAGCAAGGCAGAAAATTGGATAACCACAATTATTCTTCCTGAGGTAGAGATAATGGAGAAAAGGCAGGACAGTAGTTTACTCCTCTTAGGGTGGCAACATAAACACTACAGAGGTGAGGTACTTTACTGCTGAGAAGTAATTGACATTTTGGAAAGGCAAAAGAGAATTTGCTCTGCTTGAGTTCTTAGAGTTCTTTCCAGAGAAGTGAACGCATTCTCCTTTGTGGCCATGCCAGTTCATACTGACAGGTGTGGTGGTTCTTAACAGGTGGTGTTTGTACAGAGTGGCACATGACAGTTGGAACAACTCTGGAACAATGAGGTGACTTTGGCTGCAAAATTATCTGTCTCATTTTTAAAATAAGACCCCTTTAACTCACTGATTGGGCAAATACATCACAGAGCTATCAAAATGTCCATCCTTATTAAGAGGGGAGGGGGACTGTAGAAGGAGGGGTCCCTATATTGCAGATAGCTTCTTTGTCCATCAATCATATCTGTGTAACTTGACAATAGGGATGGAAGGAAAGAACATTTGACAATACTCGAAAAATGGTTAGAAAACAAACAAACATGTTTTTCAAGTATCAAGAAAACCCAACAAGAATAATCTGAGTGATGAGAAGCTTCACAGTTTGGGACTTATTCTAAATGAAATTTTCAGGAGGTTGTTTTGAACAGAAGATAGCATTTTCTGCCCAGGAAAAAGCATTTTCTGCACATAAAATAATATTTCCATGTAGAAATATTATTTTCTGCACAGAAAATGTGTTTCCTGAAAATTTGGAACCCATTAATCCTGGATAACAAATAGGCTTTAGAAACTCTGTAGCTTTCTCACAGTAGGAAGAAAACCGCTAAAGTTACTTGTTGCTTCTTCAAGAAGAAAATTAGTGATGAATTACATCCCTTCTTGACACGGAGTCCAGGCCCTTGCTGCTAAGGGTGCAATTTTAATTTTTTTAAAGGGGGGATAGCAGATGTTGATTAACAGGGGACAAAACAAAGGGGATGATTCTGAGAGACCGGAGGGCGAAGTCAAACCCATGGGATGATAAGAAGGTTTTGCACAATCAGTTGTGTCCCAGGGAGTAACCTGTTTACATGCCAAACTTTCTGTGGCAGAGAATAGCAGAAGGGCTTCAAAGGAAAGACGTTGTTTTCAGGGTCCTTTGTCAAATTCCATGCATAAGGCAAGGTGACTGCATAGTGAAGGTCTCATCTGGAAACACAGAAACAAATGGGAATGAATAAGAAGCGAACCAACTACACCTACAAGCTCCACCCTGGGTTCCCTTTTTTGCTGTGCAAGTCACACAGTTCAGTCACACTAGCTGGGGAGCTTTAAACAATATCTTAAATCTCCCACATTGACAGTGTTGGACCAATGTCAGGGCTATCCTGACAAAATTGCAAGGCCAGCACAACCACTGGTGATGCACAAAAATGAGTGATGTCTGCGGTGTGTCCCAGGAGGAGCAGACTTGACTCGGCATTTTCAATTTCCCTCAGACCTCAGTCCCACAAACCTTCAGAAGAAACTGGAGTGGATGGAAGACTGACAGAGGAAGCTAAAGCTGGGTGTCATGTCACAGGAAGAGAGAGAAGTGTTGAGCTAGATTCCAATTCGTTCAGTGCTTGATGTTGAATGAAACAAAACTCTGCAGATTCTAAAAAATGTTTTCAAACTTTTTTTTCTTTTCTTTTTTACCCCTCCCCAACAGTTCCTATCACTCTTTCCACTTTTGCCCATCCCTTTCCCCCTCACCTTGAGGCAAACTGGAGCTGAGGTAACCAGGAGCTTTTCCCTCCTATACCTCAGCTTCCTGCTTGCCCCTCACAATCTCCCTGATAGAAAGATTTATTTTTTGTCAAGATTGTATTTCCCCCCCTCCCCACTTTCATGCAAAACAACCCCCTTTGGTTTGCCCCTCACCCCCGCACACCCTCCCCAGGAAAAAAAAATACATTAAAGTTTTTTAAAAAAAAGAAGGCAGAAAATATAAACATCAAATGAAAATTATGGGCGTGCAGAGGAGAGGGGGTGGGGGGAACAGGACACATTATTAAATTAACAGAGAACTTGTAACAGCGGTCAAAAAAGAAATTCAATTTACACGAGATTCCACAGCACAGATATACACAGAAAATACAACTCTTATATTACAGTAGTCTTAGAGGAAGAGGAGGGGTCTGTGTGCCATATTGTAAAAGTCCAGAGTTCTATTGCCCATTCCAGGTTGAGATCTCCCCCTTCCAGTTTGAGCATCTCAGACCTGAAATCCCCACTCCCTGCTCCCCTCAGTGGGAGAGAAAAAATAAATAAATAAAAAAATTCATACTCCACCAGGATACATTTTTGTCCTATCACGGAACCAGATTATCATTTGTTCACTGGAGTGGCTTCACACCACAACTTAAGAGGTTGGGAGATTCTCCCCAAGGCCCTCCCTGCTTTTCTGCCACCTTCTCATGTCATAATCCCAGACTTTTTTCCCCTTGGAGGAAAAGAGAGCCTTGAAAGGATGGCGGGTGGAGAGAAGATGATGGAGGCTGGTTTTTTAAAAAAGGATTCCTTATTTGTGCCAAAATGCAGCTGCTTGTGGGTAAAGGCAGCAGCTGCATAGACAGTACTTCCCAACTCAGAACTCTCTGGAGTTCAGCTCCAAAGGGCAAGTCACTGACAGGGCTGGGCATGGCTCTTTATTCATCATTTCTTTTCTCATTCCCTATCATGGGTTGAGAATCTGCAGTAGAAGGAGATAAACCTGTGCCACTCCAATTGCTCCCCTCCCTCCCCCCACTTGTTTTTTTTTTTGAGAAGAAGAGGCACTGGAAGGGGGCAGGAGAGAGAGAGAGAGAGAGAGAAGATAGAAGCAGAGAGAACCGGGCTCTAAGCAGTTAACCCCCTTCTGGGAATCATGAGGTGAAACAGGGTACAGCTTTGTAGCAGCAATGCAAAAAAAAGGAAGGAGGAGAGGAGCCAACAGAAGACTTGGCACTCAAAAGAGGGCAAAGGCAAGGAAACAGGTTGTCAAGACAGATGAGCCAGTTAGTCCGTGGTGACAGGAAGGTAAGGAGAGATGCCCACCTCTCACCCAACTCTCAGGCCTATGAGGGAGAAAGATAAGAGGTGGAAAGAACAGGCTGCGGTGGGGTGGGGTGGGGTGGGGTGGAGTGTAAGGTATGTGGGTGGCTGTATAGCTTCATTCACATTCTTATGCCCCTGCCCGGAACAATGATGATACATAGACACCAGAGTTGAAGGCTCATTTCCCCTGCAGACTGTGGTGAGGGTTCTTTCCTCCTTAGCTTGAGTCCCTTGTGTTCCCCAGTGACCACAAGCCACTGCTGCTAGGAGGAGGGCTGGGGAGCTGCTCTCTTTCTTTATTTCCTTTGCTCTCTCTCTTTAGCATCCCCATGTACTCCCTATTCCTTCTCTACAACAGCAGCAGCAGTGGTGGCAGCAGTGGCGGCAGTAGCGGCGGCGGCGGCAGCGGCAGCAGCTCCTCCCCACAGCCCAGATTGGAGCACATGATGAGGAAAGAGAGACAGCAGCAGCAGCGGCAGCAGCAGCAGTGGGGAGGCCTCCTGTCCAAGGCAGGGTGGCCTGACACACCCAGGACAGCATCTGGATAGAAATAAAGAGAAGAGAACGAAAAGCATGTTGTGCATTCAAGACACCTGCATCTGTGTCTCGGTACAAACAACTGAAAAAGTTGGTCTCTTACTATAATATCTGCATGGGTGCTTAGGGTCTCTTTGGTTTTTATTGTTCCTCCCACTCACCATCTCTAAGAAGCTATCTTTGCCCAGCCAGGATCATTTCCTATTTCCTTTCTACTTCAGAACATTATGCTGTCGGGGAGGGGGCATTACAAGGGATAAGTCATGATGAGGGGAGGGTCAAGCATCCTGATGTTGATTTTCTTTTGCAAATCCCAACCACACACTTCCCACTTTAAAATTATAATATGAAGTTGGGAATCCCCTACTGCTGGTGTACATTTTGTTTGACTATAATAGAGAAAAATACTCTAACTACTTCACCACACTGTAATGTTGATGAGAACATTGTCCACATCATTTCTGAGACAGTTTCTTTCTTTGCACACTACCCTATGCCATGGTTGTGCTGAAGCAATGGTTAAAAATAAGCATTACAATTTAAAAAAAAAATTAAGATCTACTAACCTCCATTGTCTTGGCATTAACAGGAGTACGTTCGCACTGACATACTGTCTGCCCGTTGGCTACCTAACGAGTTCCCTGGAAAAAGAAGAAGGGCAGAGGAAAAGAACAAGCAACAAATAGATCATACAGCTCTCATTTTTTCAGAGTTTTCAAGTGACTGGAATAAAGCAAGAAAATCCCTGCTAGATCAACCCAAAGGCCCATCTAGCCCAGCTTTCGACTCTCACTGTGGTCAGCCAGTTGCCAATGGGAAGTCCACCCACAGAGCATTCAAAGAACTACATTCTCTCTCTTTGCTCTTCAGTCACTGGTATGTAAAAGCATACTACCTTTGGCACTGGAAGAATTAGTATATAGCCATCAGGACTAACACCTATTGATACTCCTTCCTCCAAGAATTTGTCCAAGGCCCCTGTGAAACTATTGAAGTTGGTAGCTTTCTTTGACTCTTCTGGCAGTAAATTCCACAGTTTCACTATGTGCTGTGTGAAAATACTTCCTGTCATCTGTCCCGAGTCTCCCACCAGTGACAAGGCATAGTGGTTGTAAACCATGGTCTCCAGTATTCTGAATTATCACTTACTCACTGTAGAGCTGAATGGGCAGCTTTAACCATTGTGCCATGATGTGTTGGAACAATGAAACATCTCCACTCTGCACATCTTTCCTCCTTCTCCCACACCATCCTGTCCTAGTAGAAACTTCCCATAGTGCTACTTTCCAACAGCCATGGCCTTCATGACACCAATACAGCCTTTGCTTCTCAGATAACAAACAGTGGTTACATTTACAAGGCAGAAGACTTCTTGCATGCACATATGTCAAAGTAATGGGACAGTTTAAAAAGCCATTTTGCACATGCTCAAAAACACTCCATTTTCTTGCCAGCCTGAAGAGCTGGGAGGAATGCACAATTACCAGTACCAAAACACATTCTTGATTAAAGCAGGAAAGAAATTACTTTTTTGGATGAGTTCCAAATTTGGAGTCAAAATGACCAGTTGTACTCCAAGATAGTTACTTTTCCAAGATCTGTTCCTGATACCAGAAAGGATCTTATTTCCTTACTGGCCTGCTAAGTTTTATTTATATTGGACAATCTTCCCTGAGAGTATTTACATCAAATGGCAACAAAGACACTTTAATCAAACAAGGTAAATAAACAGCAGGAACTCAAGCCCACCGCCCCACTCCAAATCTTCCCTTCCAGGTCAAAGTTCAGCTCCATTAACACAAGCCTACATGCACTAATGAGAACTCCCAACAGCAGTGCTTCACATACCCTCTGGCTGCATCTTACGAAGCTGCACCCCGGGTGAGGTAATGGAGGCCACGGAGGCTGTGCGGAAATTGGCTGGCAGCATCTCAGCTGAATCAGGGCTGACACCGCGGAGGTCCTTTTCCCGGAACATCTTCCGCCAAGATGGGGAACGGCTAAAGGTCTTGGCACTGTCCTGAGAGTCAGAACACAAAATAGCAAGGGATGGGCATGGCCCATTTAAAAAAAATCACCAAAAAGCAGAGGATATTAAAAAGAGGGGAAACTCACCTCATCTAATCGCCTGTCTGTTCCCATGGTGATGAGGTTCCCAAATTCTTTTTCCAACATTTGGCGAGCCTAAACAGAAATGAGGCAAGTTCTTTTGGTCTTCCTGTCCTCCACCCCTTTTCTTCCAGTCTTTTAACTCCCCACAAGGGCTCCATAATGTGCAATACCTCTTTCATCCTCTCTACTTTAAAGGGAAAGGCAATAAGGGATCCGGGGAAGGGTCAGCACAAGATGAACTGGGGCCACAGGACAACAGAGGATTGGTGAAGATGGATTTTTAATGTGTGTGTCCATTTTAATGAGTAAAAAGGTGAAGGTCTAGAGGCAGGGGACAAAATTTAGGAAGAAAAGCTTTCCCACTATTTTTTTTCCTAAAGCTTTTTTTCTGGAAAATTTGGAAACATTGGGGAAAAAGGATTATGGAATATATTCTTTCAGAACAATTAATACAATGTTTAAGACAAAGTGTTCACAAAATTATTTTAACAGGAAGAATTTTACGTAAGATTATGTACAGTATCAGATCATTGCCATTCCTGGTTTTAGTTTCCTTTTCTGAATTATTTTTACGGGCTTTACTTCCGTTTGATACTACAGAGGACTGGAAGAGACAAAATAAATTTCTTTGGTTTACTAATATTGATAGTTTATTCATTTTTGCCTGTTCCTAATTAACTGGCAAAACCAAGGAGGTTCTTTGGAGTTCAGATGTTTCTCAGCATTAGATCTTGTAGTTTCAATTATAAGCTAAACTAAACTAAACCAACTAAACTAAAATAATTAAAAATTAAATTCAATTTGTAGTTTTTGTCTGAATAAGCTATACTTTTAATATACCTACTAGGATAGTTTTATGCCAAAAATTATACATAATATATATCCTAAAGAAACAAAAGTAATTTTACATTTCTAAAGGGTGCTAACAGTGGATTTAAAAGCTTTTTAAAAAATCTCTTTTTTCTGAAAAAAAAAATGAACAGGCCTGATAATATTTTTCCATGGCTTCAAAACTTCTAGAAAATTGACACTTCTTTGAGGTGAATCTGTTTGCCTCACTATAGCAGAGGTCTGTAAAGCTTTATTTTTTTTTTTTTTTTGGACTACAGCCTGTGAAGCTCTGGGAGTTTTAGTTCAAAAATGTAATGTTTCCAGGCTCTAGACTAAAGGCAAACAGGATTGTTGTGATGAATTCCCTCCTTTCCTTCTTAAGACTTAAGAATTCCCTCCTTTCCTTCTTTGGGAAGCCCTGAGCCCAGTTCAGTCTGCTCTACTCAATGGGTTACTGGGTTCTCTCCCCCTTTTAACCCAGCCTTCCCCTCCCATGCTTGCTTCTGACCTGTGTATTCTGGGTAGGGATCTGTAGCAGTAGGGCCAAATCGTTGCAATCAAAGGTGTCGTCCAGAGCAAGAAGGGCCCCATGTACTCCGCTCTCAACCAGGTTGTTGGCAAACTCTTTCAGCCCAATCATTTGTACCCAGCACATTACACGCTCATTGGACCAAACCATCACATCTAGAGAGGGATGGGAGAGAGGAGAAGAAAAGACAGACTCAGCTGTGTCACTGACATGTCTATTTGCTTTCCCAGTATGCAATTTCGTAGAAGTTGCCTGGACTTTATTTCCCATCCACACCAGAGCTTGGAAAGCTACTTTTAGAAAATAAATAGAATTATAAGCCCAAAGCCATCAAAAGTAGTTAGTTACCATTATAATTATAATTCTAAAAAGTAACTGCTCACTTTCCTGTTTCTTTCTTTTTTATTAAAAAACCCTGAATGCTACACACTGTCCTCCCACCTCTTTATTGTCACTTCAACATCCACAGTGGATTGCAAGGCAGCAGCAAAAACCTGTATTTAAACTATGTGATATTTCTCCTCCACACCTCTTTGGAATTATAAAAGTAATGAAACTATTATAGTTACAAAACAAAACAATGCTATCCCTTTTTGCAGTTACACCACAAAAAGATGTCATCCCTGATTATGTTACAGTATTAATATAGTACAGTTATACCTTAGTTATTGGGAAAATTATGTAATTACAAATAAACAGTTGTTCGTAAGCAATTATTTGTGAGCTTCTTTACCTTTGATTTGGTTCTGACTTTCTTCCCGTCGTCTCTCCAGTTCTTTTCGGTCATAGTTAAGACGTTTCAGGCACATGATCCCATAATGGAGGCTCACTCTAGAAGAAGTACAAGTTAAACTTGACAAATCATGTATCATGATAGCTAACACACACCTTGCTCTCAGTTTAAGGGGGACCTTGATAAACAGCCTTCTAGAACACCCTTGCCCATGTGGGTAGGCCTCTAGCGGGTTTTTATGGCTGTAGCAGTCTGATCAGTGCTCAGAAACTTCTGAGATTTACCATCTAAATTTCCCAATTTATCTGACAGAGTGCAGCTCTGGGACACTGTGGGAAATCAAAATGGTGGCTTCCACAACCAGCATCCAGAATCTTCAATCTCAAGGGCCTTTCAGTCAGTACTTGGGATACAAGTCCAGGGCTCCATTCAATGGCATGGGGAGCAGCCAAATATGGTAGGGCTGGCTCCCACATTTTCAAGCAAGTGAAGTCATCTGCATTACCCTCTAAAAGTGAAGGTGGAAAACATGAGCCCATTAAATGCGAAGTCTGAAATGACTGGTATGCTGGTTAAGGGAGTCTGAGGGACTGTGGTTCCAAAAAGTAAATTTTCTGAACTCTGCTCCTCAGTGCCACTGATCTGATTTTACTTACTTACTTGCTGGGGGATTCTGGGAGTTGTAATACCCTCTCAAATATAGGCATACCTCAGTAAACAAAGCCTCTGACAGTGAAACTCCTTTTTTACAAAGTGTTTTTATGCTTGCCCAGATCTCTCATTTCCTCTTTGTTTTCTGTCTAACTGGAAGGTTTTTTTACCAGCATAAGCATTTGCAAAACGGCAAAGGAAGGCTGAGGAAACACAGATTTTCCATGGCAAGTAGCAGCATCTCTGTAGTAAATGGTGCAACAATGTGTCTGGGAAAGAATGTGATTTTCCTGCAGCTTTGTGAGCTTGCCTACAACAGGCAAAGTAAACAGCAAATGCCTCCAGAATCCGTTACTGAGCATGTGTGAACTGCAAAACAATAAGCCTGCCCCCTCCACCGCCTTCCCAGTTAAAAAAAAAAAAAAGCACAGATCTGTAAGTTTGGCCACCAAAATGAAAATTATAGGAAAAGTGGTGCCTGATGGAAAAAGGTAACGCCTGAATGAATTTTGGAATCAGTCTTCAAGTGATCCTTAGAAGGTTGAAAACATTTTTGTTTACTCATGCAAAGCTTACCATACCTGGATGTTCCACTTCATTTGCGCATATTATTAGTTTGGGACAAAAAAGTTTGCTGAAATGAGTTCAACTGCTTTTCTTTCTTTCTTTCTTTCTTTCTTTCTTTCTTTCTTTCTTTCTTTCTTTCTTTCTTTCTTTCTTTTGCAGTGTATGAAACTATCCCTATTCTTTCCATGTTCTTTCTGCCTCTTGTACTAAATTTTCTGTGAAGGAACACATCTACCTCATTAAATGAGGTATACTGTAATGTTCCAAGTTTTGGCATCCTTATATACAAAAATGACTACAATTCCTTACATGCATACCTGGGAATAAGTGCCAGAAACAAAGCAGGACTTACTTCTGAGCAAACCTGCATAGAATTACACTGTAAGTTATGTTTGTAATGTGGAGGCATGCCAGGCAGCTCAGTTTCCTCTGTCCTTCTCACCTATGGAAACTGTCAACCATCTTGAGCTGGCCCCGCAGTTCCTTCTTGTTCAGGTGGTCCAGCATCCGGGCGTCTACTAGCGACTCCATGAAATAGCTGCGGTACTGAGGCAAGCCCAAACTGGGTAACCAATCATTTCCCACCCACTCATGGTTCATATCACCATATGCCAGGATCTGTAGAAATACAGAAAAGAAGACCCAGCTAGTAAGTGGAAACAACATCCATTCACATAACTAGAACCTTCATCAGGCTCTTACTATTTCCCTGGTTGGTGATTTCTGTACACTCTCCATTCATTATAGGTTTGTTTGTTTTTTTTGTATGTGTGTATGTATCTCTTAGTACTTTGCTTTGCACTGTCTTCTCTCTGTTGCCCCCAGTTAACTCCTGGAATTTTAACCAATTAATATTGGGATCAGATCTACACTCAGCCACAGAACTTACTTGGTGAACTATTTCACATCATCATTAGAAGTTACAGTGCAGTGGAGAAAGGCAGATGCCAGCATGACTAATACATTTATATGTTATTTATTGTTGCTGTTGCATGCCTTCAAGTTGTTTTTGACTTATGGCAACCCTAAGGCAAACATACAGAATTTTCTGGGACTCAGAGCATATGATGTGCCCAAGGCTACCCAGTGTTTCCATGGCCGAGCAAGGAATCGAACTTTGGTCTCCAGGGTTGTACTCCAATGCTCAGACAACTATACCACAGTGGTTCTCAGTTACACTTATATCATTCCAGGTTTATCCCTTCTTTTCCTCCAGTGATCCTAAGGCACTGTACATGCCCGTCCAACCACTTCCCTGTGATGTTGATCAGGTTATGACAGAAAGAATAGCCATAGGTTACCCAGTGAGTTTCATGGCTTGGGCTGACTTGAATTTCTGTCTCCCAAATTCCAGTGGGTTTCCATAGCCGAGTGGGGAATTGAACCCTGGTCTCCAAGGTTGTAGTCCAGTGCTCAGACAACTACACCACACTGGCTCTATTAGTTACATTTATATCCTGCCTTTCTTCCATTGAGCTCCAGACAGGATATATGGCTTTGCCTGTTCCTATTTTACCCTCACAGCAATCTTCTTAAGGATGCCACAGCCTAGCTGAATTTTAAGATCTTTAGGGGAGGACTTTATCTCAATTCCATCATCATCATAAGTATATTTGGTAAGAACAAAAGAGAGAGCCTTCTCAGCAGCTGCTCAAGGTTATGGAATTCTCTCCCAAGGGAGGCTCAGCTGGTCCCCTCTCTGCTCTCTTTTCACTGGCAAAGACCTTTTTGTTTAGACAAGCAGAGGGGCCTTTAAATTGTGCACACTGCACTTTTATTTTCATTATGTTTTAAACAAGTTTTAGATTGAATTTTAAAGAGAGTTTTTTATTTTACAATTTTTAAAACATTTGCACTATACATTGTTCTAACTGTATACTGTTTCAACCTACAGTGTAAGCTGCCCTGGTTCCCACATTGGGAAAAAGATGGCAAGCTTCATGACTCACACTGAGGATGTGAATCTAGATCTCCCAGCTTCCAATCCAACATCCTAACCACTGCAAACCACACTGCTCTCATTTACATTCCCCTTTCATATGGTATAATGTGGTAAAAAAGGAAAATGTGTGCTTCTTATACCATCGGAAGATGGGCAAATTCCATCTGCATTTGGGACTTGTGGAAGATGGGAAAATTTCTCCCTTGCCCTCCATCAAAAATAAGTACACATCCATTGTATGAACCCATTTTCTGCTTCTTTATGCTGACATGCAAAGCAGACCTCAATCAACATGCTATCCCTTCTGGTCCCAGGTGGCCTCCTAGAAACCCAGAAGAATGAACAGATAGATGCCCATGGTACAATGAGAGTGGCAAAAGAAAGACAGAGATCCAAAGAAATTTATAGATTTCTTTCTCTGTCCTAAAGCTGTCATCTCAGATTAATACCATGAAACACTACGGGCACCTGTGCTAATAATTCTTTTCAAAGAAACTGTAACACAAAATATCCTCAAACAAGCTATACAAAAGGGGATCATTTCGAGTTCAGGAGATACTCCCCTTCATGACACTGGGCTTGTTGGTTGTAGATTAAAACAAGACAATTTATATAGCTGAATGGGTGGGTCAACTTCCCACTCATTCAGTGTATTGTAGATTCCCTTTGTGTCATTCCTACCTTTTGCAAAAACCCAATGATAACACACATTCCTTTTTTTCCATTCTAGAGCTTGGAAAACTCACTTTTTTGATTCTAGCTGCCATGACCACCAGAAATCATAATCCAAAAAATACATTTTCCAAGTTCTTTTTCACACACACATTTATACGTTCACATATATGCACACACAGAGGCATGCAAGTAAAGAGAGGGCCAGCATGTGAATCCCTCCCCTACCTGCTCCCAGCTGATTTCTTTTGTCTCCTGGGCAGAGGTTAAATGAGAAGCAGGAAGGAAAGCAGAAAGGAATTATTAAGGCAGGATTAAACATAATTTGTTTACACACACACACACACACACACACTAATACACAGAGCTCAGAACAAAGGGGAAGAGCCTCTACCACTTTAATGGATTTGTAATTCATCTTAGGATGCTGTGTCCCTCCTGATGCTATTGGACTCCAACACCACTTGGCCCAACCCCACCTATCTTATGATAAGACATGATGAGAAAAGTAGTAGTCATTCATTAACATTATGAACATTTCCCTGCCATAGAATTATTAGTCTGCTGGTGGGGAGGTGGAATAAGGGAATGGATTGTACTATTTTGGACAGTAGTCGGATCACATTTTGAGGTGCTCTTTCTCTGGGGAAAAAAGCAAAAACAAATATCCCTACAAGTAGAAATCTAGCACAAGAGGGAGAGGGCTGGACTAAAACATTTCTCCCTGATGTAAGTTTTGACTGTTATCATGGCTTGTTTTACATAGATGACATTTAAAAATGGCATCCTCCAGGGTGGAGTTGTGCTGTTCACTCCTATTTGTGAAGACCAAGCTTCATGCTGTCTCACTTCTGAAGAATCAGCAACAGTTTAGAACATCCCAAAGGAAATGAAGGTTACAGAAGGATGCAGGTGAGGAAAGGTTTGCAGATACTCCTGGAAAATTAAATGACTTAAGGTATCATCTTCAGGATGGAAAGCACCATAGCGTACTGCCACTTATTTCTGACTAAAAAAAAATCTTTATCTGGATTCAGAGCTCCCAGAATGAGAGAAAATCATGCTGCTTTGGGCTCTTCCAGATTGGTACAAAAAAGCATGACATCTCATGATACGGTTCCTCAGACAGCAGTTACTGTCACCTCTGAGTGCATCTGTTCTATTCTTTAGGGAGGCTGCTTCTAGTGATTTCTAGGGTTTGCACTAGGGCTCTTCAGGGTGGTTTTTTTGCGGGGGGGTGTTTTTAAGTTGACAACTTGGAGTATAGATTGCTGAAGTGGTTCTATGGTTTGAAGGGCAATTTTAATCCTCTCCAAGTTTTTAAGTGTAAAAGTGTAAAGTGTAAATAATGCAAAAGTGTCCTTTCACTGATGCACTACAGCACTTCAATTCTAAATTTAAAAAAAAGAAGAGAAGTGGAATATTGTTCCAATATGTCTCAAAATTAAAATGAACCCAACTTGAGAATGGGGATAAAATGTTATTTCCAGTTTCTTTATTGGCCAGAAAATAATCCGTGACAACAGAAACATCATTTAGATATTTTTTAAAACCCTGCGAACTACAGAAACAAATACCTCAACCTCACAACCTATTTGCCTCATCTGGCAGAACTATTTCTTTCTTTGCCCAAAATGGAAACACGAGGACTGGACATGTGAAAAGGAACTTAGACAACCAAGCACTGCCCAACGGTCCTAACCATGTTCTCTACTTTGTATGGAGTAATAAGAACAGGATTTCTAGTTGTCTTCACCTGAATGCAGGCAGAGCCCTCCACACAATGAGGAACCCTACTGTGTCAGGCTTCCTGGTTGTGTAGAGGATGATATCCACGTTCAAAAGAACACTTACAGAGGGCAAGAACAGCCCTCTTTGACCCAGTGTTCTCCAGATGTTGTAGACAACAACTCGAAGAATCCACAGTTGAGGAGGTTACAGTCCAAACATGTCTGGAGGACACCAGTGTGAGAAAAGCTGGGCTAGTGTCCCTTAGTTGTGGATGTTTGATGTGGTAACCACACAGGTGGCAGCACAGCTTGGAAAATTCACTTCCTACTACTCCCCTCTAACTCCAGCCAGGATAGACAGTAATGGCCAGATGATTCTTGGAGCAGTAGTACAAAAAAAAAAAAAATTCCCAAGGACTGGATTGTAGTAGGGTTAATCATTTTCTTCCTCCCCTCAAAAAGATAAAATAAGCCACAGAGTTGTCATTAACTGCCCTTGATACATCCTTATCTGAATCAAGCAAAGTGGGATGCCCTCCCCTGAAAAATCAAAAACAATAAAGAAAGGAGAAACAGGGCACCCTTTTGTGTGGTAAAGGGGCTAACGCAGTAAAACAGGATATAGATATATTCTGGCTTCTCACACATATACACCTGTATACACCACCACATAACCTCATATACACAAGCAGTTTTTCACAAGACAAGATCCTGAACGCAGCCACAAAAGGGAATCCAACAGGCACGGAGGGCACTGCACACAACAGCTTCACTTACTGGCTTTGTTGTAGCTGTGAGAGATTCCATCTCTTCATGTGTCATCCACACATTTCCGGTAGACTAGAAGAAAGAAAACAGAGGGGGAAAGAGAAAAGCTAGACATCAGTAAAGGAAACCATTCTCAATTTTCTGGGATGTGAGCTGTAGGCTTTGACTCCTCCCACAGGAGGCAATGTAAGAAACAAAACCCCACCACTCGCTTACCGTACGGGATGTAGCAGGGGCTGAGGGACTGGTAAGTGATACCATCTCCTGGATGGCGAGGCGGAGTTTGAGCCGGTGCAAGGGATTGCTGATGCCAATTTCCCGCTGGATTTCTGTATCCGACAGGTTGGCCATAATGGCACCACTCTTGACGTTGGCACGGCAGGCAGCTACATACCAGGCTGGCATACCAACCCACAGCTGTCAGAGTAAAACGGAAAAAATCCTGAGGTGAAGCAGGGCTTGGTCAGGTATGAGGAAAATGGAATTCCCCATCCTAGCTGCCCCTAACCATTCCAGCTGCCCCTAACCCCTACTACAACTTCCACAATCCCCAGTCTGCTATGCTGTAATACCTGAGTGAGGGGAGGATAAGCTGTGAGACCTCAGTAATCATTCAGTTCAAGCCACTTTGTTACAACTGTATTTATTTTACTGGAAATGTCTTCAATAAATACATTTTTTTTTCTACTTGAAAATGTTATCATGCTTAACTCCTATCCTCAGGCATTTTATTTGTATGATTTTTTGGGGGATATATTTGACTCTGAAACCATACTGATACAGTGGGGTGTTTTCTTTTCCTTTGATGGAAGAATAAACAAAAACCAATAAAGGTTTTCCTGAAGGCCAAACTAAAAATGGCACAAATGCTTGCTTGCTTGCTTATTCAATTATTTATTTACAATAGCAGGTGCAAGGACTGTAAGTAGGTGCAAAGAGTAAAAGCTGCCCTGTTTTAAATCCCTTCCAGGATATCCAATGCACTGAGAACACCATGGCCATTTCCATGGTGGCTGGCCCCTCCCTAAACTGCAAACCCCAGGATTCCATAGGATGTTGAAAGTGGAATAATAGCGCTATAACAGGCTAGTGCGGAAATGGCCCATGTCTCCTATTTACTCTTTCAAAAATTGGATTCGCTGTCATGCTAGTTTGACCTTATATATTGGGGTGAGCAAAGTGGAGTCTGTGGGTCATATGCGATCCTCAAGGCCCCTCCCAGGAGTCACTTTTTTGCCCCCGAACACTCTCTGTGGTTATGGGGACATTTTCCTCATGCCTCCCCCAGCCATTTCAGCCCCAGGAGTTGTGTTGGGTTTTTTTTGGTAAAAAAAAAGGAAGAAATGTCACTTCCTGTTTGTAAATGGGTCACTTCTTGTTGTTACAAAGGCCTTTCCTGGGTCTAAAATGGCCAGGGGATGTGATGGAAACGTTTTCATACTTGCTAGAGGCCATCTGGGGACATTTGAGGCAAAAACTTGATTTTTTTTAGGAGTATGTGTGGTCATGCAAGGCCTCTTGGGGTTTTTTTAATGCTTCCAATAATTCTCCACACCCTTGCTGTGTTGTTGTTGTGCACTTTCAAGTTGTTTCTGACTTATGGTGACCTTAAGGTAAAACTATCATGGGGTCTTCTTGCCAAGATTTTTTTTGGGAGGGGGGCTGCTTTTGCCTTTCTCTGAGGCTGAGACAGTATGACTTGCCCAAGGTCACCCAGCGACCATGGCCAAGGAGAGATTTGAACTCTGGTCCCCAGAGTCCTAGTCCAAAACCCAAACTACTACACTCCACTGGCTCTCATACCTGCTATTGTTGTTGTTGTATGCCTTCAAGTTGCTTCTGACTTATGGTGACCCTAAGACTATACATGATGTTAAATTTCTCACTTGAATCTGTGTACATCTTGTTAAAAAATTAAGTATTGTTTGGGAAAGGGGGCAAGACATTCAGAACATGGTGTGAGGGTAGAGAGGTTAATTTTCTCCTTCTCTACTCCAGGCATGACAAAAGCTGATCCTCTTCAAAGTTTTATTTAGTTGCCTTGCCTTACAGAGTGCGTGCTCAGTAGCAAACATTGGTTGTTGTCCTGTCATGAGTGGAGTGCCCTTTACCTATTTTCCAAAATATTCTACTGAGGTAGGGCTGGGACTATTTTTTAGAGCTTATTGGGGAGACTGCTACTGGCCAGACTGGGAAATTCTGATTCATCTTTTCAATTATTTGTCCTTGTCTACCTCTTGCCCCTTGGTGGGCATTTCCTTGTTTGCCCCATCCTTTTTGCTCCTCATTTTAGCAAAAACAACCATGTTTTTCATGGTACCTTCAAGGCTAACAAATTTCTTATGGAAGAGACTTTCAAAAGCTTGTGTTACACCAAGTTTGACCTTTTTAAAAACACCACAAGAGTCTTACTTTTTGGTGTGATAGACTAATATGGTTATCCTTCTGGAAATCACTTCAAAGGTAACAACAGTCACAGAAACCTGAATTTCCTTCCACTCTTATTACCTCCAGCCATGAGACAACAGTGGGCCCATCCCAGGCAGCGAAAGGCAAGCCTTGTCGACAAGCTTCTTCTAAGAGCTCATGCCTGGAAGAGGAGAAAAATGGAAAGAAGAAATCAGGAGATATGAAAATAAGAGGCTTTGCTTTAATCTGATCCTGTACTTTTCCACCTTTTCCCTCTGCTGCTTATCAATAGTGTCACATTTGTCTGCTCTGTGCTTTCCTGTTAGCAAAGAGGAATTGTAAAACTGTCTTCCCCAACAAAGTGTCTTCAAGATGCGTTGGACTACATCCTTCATCATTCCCAGACAATGTACATTCTAGACTGAAGAAGGTTGTTTTAAAAATGTGAAGTTTGTAACCTCTATCATAATGTTCATCTGCAAAACAACTCCAAGGAACCAGACAACATTATTCCCATTTTGCATGTTGGGAAACTGTGGCAGGCAGTACTGTAAATGCATATGATTTACTCACGTGCTTCCTTGTAAGTTTGTAAGCTATACCTGGATTTATATGCAAATCCTTCAGGGTTATAGCCTCTTCACCCTGCCAGCCTTTCATATTATCAACTCAGCTCCAGTATTCCACCCATGTACAATATATCCACCACCCTTTCTCACTTCTTTTTATTCCGACGGTCCTTGTCCACAGGTCCAGACAGCTTAGAAAGGCCCAGAGGATCTGCAGGTGACATCTCATCTGATGGTGTCCCAGCTATTCAGGAAGATGGGCAAGTTGCACAGAGAAAAGACAAGTAAAGACAAACAAAAGACAAAAAAAAGACAGAGACATGTTAAGGAGCTTTTTCAATCTCCTTAACCATCAAGACAGGATCCTATGCAGACAGTCCTTTCCTACCACGTCATTAGAACACTGGGCTGGAGGGATGAACTAATATTGCCCATCCCTGAATGTTTCCATGTATTAGAATAGAGTTAGCAAATTTTGGGTCCTCCAGATGTTTTGGACTTCATGTTGGTTATGTTGGCTAGGGCTTCTGGGAGATGAAGTCCAAAATATCCAGAGGGTCCAAGGCTACTCGCCTCTATTTATTAGAGAATTTCTGCAGCGGAGAGACTTCTCAACTGATGCAGCAAGTTCCTTGCACCCAAGCAGAGAAAGCTCCTAGCTGCAGAGGTTATCTTCCAACTTATGAAAGATGGTGGGGCAACAAAGGCAAGGACACGCTGGAGGAAGCAAAGCTAACAGATTTGATGTTGCTTTCCCATTCATATCTCCCCCACGTTCTACTCATGCTAGGAGAACTGTCTGCACAGGATTGATGTTTCTGAGAGTTCTAGTTTAGTATAAGGACGGGAGGTGGGCAGTGAGGTATGAGGACTTATAAGGCAAAGTAAACCCCTGTACATTTGTGCTTTCATTGGATCCAAAATATTAGGAATTCCTAGGTGAGCAATGCATCAGTGAAGATTTCTAACCTGTGGCTCTCTGGACCAGTAGGTATCTAATGCTCCATTTTCATGTAATTCTGGAGTCCTTTGCTTTATGTGCCAATGGAAGGAGGTTGTATAGAAATGAGATGTTTGTACCCTGTGCCAGATTTTTTGGAGAGCAAAAAAGCAGTATAAATCCCCTTTCAGCCAAACCCACCTCTCCAACAGCTCTGCCAAAGCAGCAGCACCCTCCTTCACCTCCTCCCAGAAATGGTCTCCTGCAATATGTACAGAATTTTGAGAAGACTAGTTATGTGTTTTATATATGTGTGTGTTTGACAGATCTATAGGACAGCATTGATAATAGGGGCTAAGTTCAGTAGGCCACCCCAGCCATCTGGAAAGCTACTGAATTCTGGAGGCCAACCAAAAATGTGTGGACTAAAAATGTAAAAGAATTCTAATGAGACCATGAAGATGTCACAACAAGAGACCGTGGAGATGCAGAATTCCTGGTGTGTGAGTTTGGGATGAAGGAAAGGAGTAAGATTTATCTCCACTGGTTGCTATGGTGGATGTTCACTAGGAAACAGAACAGCTGGAATCCACAAGGATCTGTAGCAGAGTCATTTTTAAAAGGAAAGGACAGGGAGTGGAGGCTGTGATGGAGGAAGAAGCAGAGCTGAAGCTGCGGGTGGGCAAAGCATACCAAGCGAGGGGACTCACGGCCCAACTGTCCCAGTCTCCCTTTCTCCTTCTTCCCAAAGAGGCGTCCAATGGAGGACTTGATGCTCTTCTTCTTGGTGGATTTGTGCAAGGAATCCTGGCTGCTGTTGGTGCCATCTGCTCCCAGACTGTTAAAATGAAAGCAATTAGAGGTGGAAGTAGAATTAAAGAAGAAAAAAAATACATTTTTGTAATGTCAGGTTTTCTCTCATAAGGAGATTCCTCTCCAATGCTGACAGGAAGCCTCTCTTGCCCAACCCACCAACCACATTAATCACTCCAACAGATGCTCAACGTCACTCCAGGGCAGAGGTGAGTATCACAGCCGTCTGGCTGTTGGTGGACTCCACATCCCAGATGCCTCAGCACCACCAGTGGTAGAGATGCTAAGAGTTGTAGTACAACATCTGGAGGCTCACATGATGCCCACCCCTGAACAATGTATTCTCAGTACAAAAGTCCACCATATTGCACATATTGATTACTGACTGTCTGCTATTGGCTAAAGTGTGGTGATTGACCATACATCTATAATTAATCAATAGTGGAAAAATTATGGGAGAGTATGCTCTGGCATACAATCATGGCCTTTAAATTATTATGGACTAGACAACCAAACATTGTTTAGTGCTTTCAGGAAGGTTCAGAACTTCTTATTGGAATGGAATCTGGATGAAATTGAAATCTGTTAACTTTGTTCTCTTCAGCTGTTCCTAACAGAAGTTGACTATGATGGAATACTTTTTGGCTGGATTATGGAATATGTCCACTTTTTCTGTACAATTATATTGTATACAGTTGGCTGTCCACTTTCCCTAGGGTTAGGGACACAGGACCTCCACAAAAGGGGAAAAATCAGAAATACCAAAATGTATGTGTGTGTCTCTGCAGGAAGCGGGCTGAGACATGGTAGGGGGATGGGCATCCAGAGTCAAAGCCAGGTTATGGAAAGGGGAGAGAAAGAGGGTGGGTTGACATGGTGGCCCTATGCTTCCACTCTTGCCCATCTCCTTCCTTGGGAGTAGAGGGCGGATTGGGAAGAGGGTTTGTGCTGCTGAGAAATTGGGCTGTGAGCCATCTTTAGCTGGCCAGGCAGTGGATGATGGAGGAGGAAAAGAATCAGAGGTAAGTTTTTAAAGGGCTGCCCAGCCCTATCAGAGCCACTGAGAGGGAAAGTTCCCTCGGAAATGAAGTACTTGAGGTGAGAGGGCAGAGGTTGGAGAAACTTGCAAATAATCAAATCCATGAAAGCGAAACCTGCAAATGTGGAGGGCTGACTGTATTTGCATTGTATTGTGTATTTGTTTTTTTCATTTCGCTTCTTTGCTTGCTTGCTTTACCTTTCAACAAAAGAGCAACAACAAAGTTTTCTGCTTTACTGGCAAATTTTTTTTTTGTTCTCTAAAAATCTACCTTTTCCTCAAGGCCTTTATCACAACCCTTTAGTCCAGAGATGGAAAAACTGTTCCCTGGGCTACAAGTGGCCCTGGGGCATTTTTTGTATGATGCCAGATCCCTGTTGGATCTATTAAAAAATGAACATTTTGAGGGAAACAAAATCAGCCCCTCATCTACAAATTGTGTTTCCTGGAGGCTTTCAAGAGTGGTGCAGAGCAAGAATTACCCACCCCCGCCAAGCTCCTACCAAAATAACATAAATTGGTTGCAAATGGTTGGTTTTCAGACAGGTACGACCTACTGAAGCAGGTGTAGGGGGCAAAATTTGGCCTCTGTACCTTCAAGTTGCCCACTGTATCTTAGTCCATATGTTGAACTGCAGGTAAGGGCAAAAGGTAGATTGACATGTTTTGGTATAGGTCCACCAAGATTCATTTAATAATAATCAAGAGGATGTTATGGGCAGAGTAATAATCAAGAGGATGTTATGGGCAGAGGGAAGAGAAACTGAATTAGACTTCTGGAACTAAGACAGCTGGCGGGTGGGTAATCAAATGTGGACTATCATGTCAAAGGATTGTAATCTGGCTCCATTCAGGAAGGAGGGATATTCTGCACACTCTCGGGAACTCTTTTGCATTGGGCCTATATAAATTCTATTCCCTTCAGAAGATAGGTACACTCAGGCACTCTGCCTGCCATGTCAGAACATTTGAAAATAATAAATACAGTGGTGGTCCCATAGACTGTCGAAAACATGAATATAATATTACTATTCGAGCTGTACTTCAGTTGTCCAACCCACAAAACCCAATGATTTCTGTATTTTTCTGTCCACTCTCATGCAACCTACCTGGACCTCAGGTCCCTCCCATCATCCAGACTTCCAGCCTGCAGGGCTAAGGCCTGGGTCATGCGTTCTAGACGCATTGTGCGAGGGGTGGAGGGAGCTGGGGGCTCACAAAGTGCCAGGGCCTTTTCCTCAGACCCTCTCCCTTCTTCCTTGGCAACGTGGTTCTGCTGGAAGGACAAAATAATACAATGAGAGACTTGCAAGGCACTGCCAGAAGGTTACAAGATCAATCAGTGCTTCAGGTTGAGAGTGTTGGTCCTACTTCTTAGGCAGACTGATGCCTTAGGCAGCTGATTTAGCATGTCATGAAAGGGCAACAAGATGTCAGTTGTTAAGTTTGTATTTTCCTTCCCAGGAATGAAGAGAGATGCTCATGAGATTGTCTGACCTTGTCCAAAAAACAAAACAAAACAAAACACCACATTTTGCCTGCCTTTGGGTACTAGATGTCTTGACCTGAGAAAAAAAATTCGTCTCAGAAAGAATGTCCTGGGCAAGAAAGTTGGAGTTGCTGTTGTAAGAAAGCTGAAAGCTTTGTTTCTTCAGGGGAAACCTGCTGCTCATTACATTCTCAGGCAGCTAGACTTAGAGGTGGGACAGAAGATACATCTTGGGTGTAATAATAGATCCCTGGATGATCTGGAGTGCCTCAGAATGGGGTTTTCATTCTACTGTTCAACAAAAGCAACTAATTAAAGTCCTATCCTATACATTCTCAAGGAAAGACAAGATAAGAAGCTGGACCAGTGTCTTCCAATCACCAATGCTTCTGTCTCATCTTGTATTTAGCAGAAGAATTCTCTTGAGCACAGAAGTTCACTTCCCTGCCCTTTCTAGTTAAAGGATGTCAGGTGGAAGAGCTCGGAAGGACCTCTCCCTCAGTCCCTGCAGGGCTGCTGCTAATTAGAAGCACATCAGCCTTCTCCCCCCATCATAAAAGCTGAAGTCCAACATGGCTGGAAGGTGCCTGGTTGGGGAAGAGTAGAGAATATATTATAATATAGTAGAAGACATTTGTGTTTGTTTGTTTTTTAAAAAAACAGCAACATCATGATTTCTGTAGGGGAATTTTTCAAGACCACTCTCTCCCTTCGCAACTCTTTAGGATGAAGGCTCTACCAAGGGGAAAGCATACTGTATTCCCTGCCCAGCCCCAGTCACTACATACCATTTTCTCTCCATCACGAGCAGGACTGTGGGGTGTCAAGCGAGGAGTAGAATGGCCACTACTTGGGGGAGAAGGGCTAGCCAGAGTGGAGCTGGTAACAGAGGGAGGAATGGAAGCGCCTGAGCGGTAGCGGCCAAGGGATCCGTCCAAGCTGGCACTAGTCACTCGGCTCTCGATTTCCTCTGCCCGCTGTTCTGTGGATTCTTTTTCCTCTTGGATCAATCTTGGAAGGAGAGCAGGAGAAAAAAATATATGAGAAATTGGAGATGATCAAGAACAAGTCTAGTTCTCTTTACTTTCCCTTTGTCAAATCTCATATTCAGAAGACTCTTCTGTCAGTAAATGAAGTAGATTTGGAAATCTTTGTTTAACTTTTTATGCTTTCACAATTCAGGTTCTCAAATAAATCTGCAGTCATGAGGACTAGAAACACATTTCTTGCCAAATTCAGTGCCAAACAGAAAATCGGGTGCTTATTCACAAATGTAAAGGTACACAAGATATATGAAAACCCAGGTACAACTGAACACATGAACAGAGCTCTATATACTGATCAGAAAAGACAGAAAAAATTATATTGTACTTGTAACCTAACTAAGGCTGATCTGAATAATGTCAATTTTAACTAAAATTAAGACTTCTGGGTTGGATCCACATCACATTAGCTGCACTCAGGCAACACTGAAAAACAAATATCAAAGTTAATCTTAACTAATCTGAGTCCTAGTGATTTCAGTGGGACCTAAGTACAACCAGTCTGGATGAATCCTTATATTTAAGAATAGACGGGGAACCTACATCCATTGTGTATTCTTCCCACCCCCAAATATCACTGTAAAACAACACTCCAGTTTGTCCATGTGTCCCTGAATGAGAGCTCAGTCTTCATTAAAGCAGTATAAAATGAAAGAAAAGGAGTAAGGCTCCTGCACACCACATCATTCCAAAGAGATTAGCTCATTTACTGGAAATACAGCTCACATGAAAAGTGCACATACATGCTTCAGTCTTTGGCAATGGATATTTTTTCCCATATCTCCATAATCATGAGGACTGGAATGTTTTTTAAAAAATGTATACAAGTTCTGAAAAATTAAAGTTCTCCAGTACTATAATTTATAGAGAGCTCTCAGCATGTGCTGACTCTTATGTGACATATATCTGTTGAAAATCTTTTTATTTCAATGGGTTTTAAACCGACAGCCAACTGCCAATTTTCAAGAAGGTTTTCTGATGTTTTTAGTGCTGTCCCATTGTTGTTTGCTATGGTGTGGCCATTTCCACACTACACTATGATAGTGCTATTTTTCCACTTTCAACATTCTATGGAATCCCAGGGTTTGCAGTTTAGGGAGAGTGATTTAGAATTCTCAACCAGAGAGCAATTTTGCCTCAGTAAACTATAAACCCTAGAATTCCACAGGATGCTGAAAGAGGAATAATAGCACTATAATGTGGTAGTGCAGAATGATTACCACTTTGAGTATTCTTGGACATAAGTTAGCACAATATTTATGGGGAGTTTCACATGGATGGGATGCCGTGAAAAATGGCATTTCTCACCTACAGTGTGATATAGCACAGGTGCTCACTAGTACTCTCTTCATTCCCTTCTCAGTCCCCTGACCACAAAAACTATGCTAATTATCAAGACAGGAGGAAAATATAAGATGGCCTTGCATGGGCAACATGTGTGTGCAGACTGTGGCAATGAGAGAGCACTATGTTGGAGTAAAGCCTTGAAGCTCTGGAATATTTTCTGAAGAAACTGTGAAGCAAGTACAAAAGCACTGGTGTGGAACTATGGCAGCTCTGCCCAGGGCAACTCACTTGATTTCTTTGTTGATGGCTTCCAACTGTTCCTGTAGCATTATGGCCAAGGTCTGCACATCAGCCTGCCCACTGGGAGAAAGCAGGTCAGCTGAGCTAAACAAGGGGTCGCGCTCATCTTCATCTGAGCCATCTAACCCACCCTCGAAGGGTGCTCCAGCTGCTGCCTGTTGAGCCCTCTCCCATTCCTGAGAGGGGGATGCCACCTGTTGGGGAAGAGATGGAAATTAAGAGGAACATGAAAGTATGATTCAGTTGTTTCCCCTAGTCATTGCATGTTTGCGTAATTACTAACCAAGGGAAAGCTTTGCCTCTAGAGACAGGCCCTCAGAAAAGAGAGTATCAGTTGAAACTGAGGGCAGAGATGTAACTAATGGAAGGGAGGAGGGCACAATGAGGACATTTTGAAATAAGAATTCTGCCCACCAAAATGAATGTTTTCTTTAGCCTACAAATTTTCACCTTGCAGAGAGTGAGACACTGAAAATTGTTCACACATAAAACTCTTACATTTGCTCTGTTCGCATTCCATTGGCAATTTTCTCTGCCCTTTTACTTTAGATGTCTAAACTGCACTTTTAAAGGCTCCACTGAAGTTTTAAGCTTATGCAATACTAGAAATGTGAGGATTGAAGGAAATCTGGCAGGGGAGGGGACAGAATTCCTGTTGGGGGGAAATATGAACTCATTTCCCCTTCCTTGTAGCTACGTGCCTGGCAAGAGCATTAGCTGCTCCTGATTCCACTTCTGACCCCTGGTATTACTCTGCAGTAAAGGAAGGGCACTTCCGTAGAGAGACACTCACCGGATTGTTGTCCAGCAGAGATTGAGGTGTGGAAAAAATGGAAGGAAGAAATAATAATTATTAGTATTTTGAGGTCAAAGAAAGGAGAAGAAATGAAAAGGACATAACCATTACTACATTCTATTCACCAGCTGCAAGGAATAATCCCTCTTGTGCCTCAGCTGTGATCCAACAGCCTCAGCTTCAACTGTCTCCTCATTTAGTCTCTGCTCCTGAACGTCTGTGGAAAAACTTGGAAAAGATCACTGTTTTTGGACTACAACTCCCACAATCCCCCAGACAGCATGGCTACTCCTCACATTCTAGAGCAGGGCTTTCCAAATGGTGTGCCGCGGCACGTTAGTGTGTCGCCTGAAGTGTGTAGGTGTGTCACCTACAATCTTGGAAACGTATGTTATTATTTATAAATCATATATTTTTAAAAATATATGAAAGCTTTTCATGAGATATGTTGTGTCCCCACACATTTTGTTATTACAATTTATGTATGTGTCTGTATCTCTTATAAGGAGTTAGTTTAGTTAGTTTAACCTCCGGTTCCCTAGTAAAACTGAACTACTGTGTCGCAAAATGATGCATGTCTAGAAAAGTGTGTCACCAACATGAAACGTTTGGAAAGCTCTGTTCTAGAGGCTTATGGGAGGTGTTGCCCAAAGGAATAATTCCTCCAGATTTTGGTTGGAGAACACTGCTGACGTATGTAGCTCTGAGTGAATATCACAGCATTTGAACCTTGCAGTTCTCTTTGCAATCTGCTTTGCTTTTCCTTAACAAGTTCTGCAATATCCTTTTCAGCTCTATATGCCTTCCCTACTGGGTGAAAAGAGTTGGTGTGGAAACACCCTTACTCTTTAGGGCAGCTTTTCCAAACCAGCTGTCCTTTAGACATATTGGCTTATACCTGCCCTTTTCTGCAGTCAGGAACCTTCAACTGTTTTTAAGATAAGAGGGTTAACAATAGTCTCTTTGCAGGTATATTTTTACAAAACAACAAAAACACAGAATACATTGCAATAAGATTATCAATATCATCATCGTCATCATCATCACCATCATCATTCACTTAAAGCAGGTAATCAGACTACATCAAAAGCAAAGGCCAAATTAAAAAATCAATACTTTACAAAATTTGAGTAAATAAAAATTTAAAAATCCTTAACTAGGAGCTCCTTTACAAGCACAATGGGTACTTTCAAATCCCCGTCATATGTTCAGTATGGCTTACTCTCAAGTAAGCATGTCTAGGATTGATGGCATGCAGTCTTATTCGAAAGAAGTCTGAGCTATAATACCTCTCTTGCATATGTCTGTGCCTGATGATTTAGTACAATTTTGACTAATAGTTCTTGAGAGGGCTCAGCTATGCAGAGAACTTGGTGGGCTAATTTTGGCTGATCATTTTGAGAGGGGGGCTTCAGCAATCCCTAGTTTAGTTTTGGGAGGGCTGGAATTTCTCCTATTCTGGGGTACCTACCTTTATTCAAACATTTATTAGACTTCTAACCCATCTTTCCTCTAAAGAACAGAACCTAAGAAGCCTAATGCTATAATGAACATAACAGATTAATTTAACTTTACACAGAATTAAAAATAAATTGGGTTTCCAAAAACTTTTATTCTGTGGTACACAACCGGGAGTTGCATTGCTTTTGTTTTACCTAAGAACATTTGCATCCTGACTCCCCAATATCTGGTAGCCAAGACAACGTAAACAAAACACTGATGAATACAAAACATAAAATACATTCTAAACATTCTATTGTGTTTGGAGACCCAACTAGCAACTGGGATTTTCCAGAGCAAGAATCTTTTGCTTTCCTGTACTGGGAAAGATATTTCTGTGCTTTCTTGAACCTGAGATTTTCCATTTCCCATCTATAGCTTTTCAGTGATTATACTGAACCTGTTGTACGTCCCTTCCATGAAGATCTGCCAAACCTCTTCATTTTTATTTTTCAGCCAATTATTATAGACATTCTTATCTCAAAATGATTTTAATACATATATTTAATGTGGCATGTTTTCCTTTTAACATGGCTGCTATTTTAAGGTATTTGTTTTTATTACTGTGATCATTTACATTATTTGCCCATTGTTTGTACAGGTTACTATTTTTATGGTAGTACTTTAGGTTTTGCAAGCTCCTGTTGGATGTTTTTTTCTTAAAAACAAAAGTGGAATAGAAAAAAACCCCAAGAAAATAGGCCTGAACTGGACATTGGAGAAGAATGTGATCACTCGCCTGCATCAGATTCTGTCCAGATACTCTCTGTGATGTGTAATAGTACAACATGTATTAGATTATGTCCTCACAGCCAGACTTTCCCACTTGTGCTTTATTCTCTGTCTGCCATTTGTAGAGGCAGAAAAACTCAAGCGCATGACAATGTCACATCAGGTGTTCTGTACTGCTAGACATTGCCATGGAAACTGAAATGTCGGCCTGCTGCTTGTAGTGGCAGCCACACACTGTAACACCTAGTTTGACCCGTAGACTTCTTTCTAATCAAATAACGCAGGTGCTAGACCAGCCTTCCTCAGCTTGGTGCTCTCCAGATCTTTTGAACTTCACCTCCTGTGATCACTCACCATTTATTTAGTCATCTATTTATTTTTGATTAAAATATTCCTCTCCTGCCTTCTGTCGCAAGATCTCATGGCGGCATACAATCAAAACAGTTTAAAATAGCTTCAGATGAAAAAAAAAATTTAAACAGAAGAAAAATATATTAACTAAATATCTAAGAAAAGACTAAAACAGCTAAAACCCTGTTGTTGTTGCTGTGTGCCTTCAAACCATTTCCAACTTATGGCCGCCCTCAGGTGAACCTATCATGGGGTTTTCTTGGCAAGATTTGCTCAGAAGGGGTTTGATTTGCTTTCCACCCAGTGGATTTCTATGGCCAACTGGAAAGTCAAACCCTGATCTTCAGAGTTGTAGTCCAGGTCTCAGGCAACTACGCCATACTGGCTCTCAAACACCTTGTCTGTATAACAACATTAGGCCCCAAAGGCTATATTAAAAGGCCTAGTTTTAAGTAAGTACTGGCCATATCATTAAGTATTGGCCATATCAGCTGATAGGTATCATAGAGCAAAACATCTGGAGGGCACAAGGTTGTGGAAGGCCACGTTTGACTTTGCCAACATCATCTTAGATCTCCAACTGACTCTGTTCTTTTCAGTGCTAATCCCACACCTCAGCATTCTCTTCTTTTGATTACAGATCCAGCACAGTAATCCCATACCTTGGTGGCTTCATCCTTGACAGTCCAGCGGCCCTTCTTTGAACGTCTTGCCACGCCAGCACTGCTGTAATGGTCCACGTGGGCCCCCACGGGCAGCGTAGGCGCCTGGGAGTAACGCAGCTCCAACGCGCTGCCCGGCAGAGACCTCCGTGGAGCAGGAAAAGAAGACTGTGAGCAAAGATGAAAAGGAAGAGGAAAAGAGAGTCTCCTCCACACAGATCAAGGAGACCTTTCCCACCAGTTCTTGACCAACGACACCTTTCCCTATTCTCCTTCACTGAAGGATCTTTCTAGGCACTCAACATATTGGGAACAATAAAGCAAATTTATTTGGAATCCTAGGACAGATGGACATTCCCATTGCAACAGGGATAGGACTAGAACTTCAGAAAAGTTAAGGTATGATGGGGACAGGGGATGCATGACAATGGTCTTCTAGGAAGATAATTTCTGTTCATGAAAATACCCCCACCCATTCCAGGTGGAAAAAAAAGATGACGAGGGACTGAATTGGTTCTTACCGGGAGTAGGTAGAGACTGGACGCCCACGTAACTGGTCTATCTCCATTTGCATCCTCTCAATCTCAGCTAGCAGCTGCTCCTGTTAGCAGTAAAAGAGTACAGACAAAATGGACAGTGTTTCCCATCCTTTTCCCTGGTCTACTCTGCAGGGCTGTTAGGAGATTCAGCACCCTGGACAGTTTAATTCACAGAGGGTATTGCCTGCTTAAATGTCTAAGCTAAAGGAACTCTCTCCTTGTCTTTTTGTATTTGCTTAACTAAAGTCTTCCATTTTGAATTCTAATTGACTTTAAAGGTTGTTTCTGTTGTTAGCCTCACGTCAGCATACTTAAAATTATGCTGACATTACTTGGCAAATTCCTAGGTTCTCAGCATCAGTTCCCAGCATGCTTTCTGTAAAAATATTGCTTACACTTCATTGCTGAATGAATACATGTGTGAATCAAGGTTCATTGTTCCTTGTCAACCAGAAGTTATAGCATTACCAACCATGTATCAGAATTTTAGTCCTGGGAAAGCAAATATTCTTGCACTTGCACTGTATGATGTATGAGATCACTGGCATCCCAAACATATTTAACCCTTCTCTTCTTTCAATAAACGGTTCTTCCCTTTGCTCATGTAAGACGTAGTTTGGACTGCTTTCTTGCTGAGGGACGGGAGTCCCTTTGGCCAAAGTCGGGAATCTTTCCAGGCTGATTCAGAGCTCACCCACAATCACATAGACTACCCAAGGTAGTCCGTGCGGACCTAATATTTTAAGTCTCATCCTATGTGTTTTTGTTTTGTTTTTTTTCTAACAGTTTCTAATAGGTTTCAGGGTTGGTGCCCGGACCGTTTTCTGGGTTGTTGCCCAACAGTTCTCAGGGTTGGTGCCCTGATCATTTTCTGGGTTGTCGCCCACTCTTCAGGATTGTGCTCGGTTGGTGCCCTAACATTTTCTCCAGAATTTATTGCCAACACTCCTGCAGGGGGAGGCATTTAAGAAAACGCCAAGCTGACCTCAGAGCTCTCCATCACACTCTTCAGCTGCTTCCAGGAATCTCCTTTTTCTTTCCTTAAACCAACACTTCTCTATGCCTACCTCAAATTCAGAATACCCTCCCTCCCTGTTGATGGACTTGGTTCATCTAACCCTCTCTGCCAAAATTCCATTGCAATCAAGGCCTTACCTTATTTGCCAGTAGTTCATCCTGAACCTTCTTCATGTTGGCAATTTCCTCACTCAGGGTGTTCTTGATGGAGGAAAAGAAGTGGGAAAGTTTCAGTAAGAGCAAGAGTACCAAAAAAGGTCTCCTGAGAGGATGCTCCTTAACGTGTTCCTCCCTGTGCCCCTCATTCCCTTCCCCCTTCCTTACCAAACAGAGACTACAACCCTGCATGGCTCAGTATAACGTAGTGATTCTGCATGCAGACTTATGCTATATCGAGCCAGTTTTATTGTTGTTAACTGCCATCAAGCCAACTTCAGCTTATGGCAACCCTATGAATGAGAGACTTCCAGGTCACCCTGTCATCAGCACCTGTTAGGTCTTGCAGATTCAGGGCTGTAGCTTCCTTCATTGAGTCTATCCATCTGTAACATGGTCCTCCTCTTTTCCTACTGCCTTCTACCTTACCAAGCACTATTGTCTTTTCTAATGAGTCATGTCTTCTGATATGGCCAAAGTACAACAATCTCAGTATAGTCATCTTGACTTCTAGGGAGAGTCCAGGCTTGCTTTGCTCTAGGACCCATTGATTTGTCTTTTTAGCTGTCCAAGGCATCTGTTGAACTGTTCTCCAGCACCACATTTCAAATGAGTTGATCTTCTAACAGGTTTTTTCACTGTCCAGCTTTTACAACCATACTTAGAAATTGAAAATCTAATGTTTTCTACATAATGTTTTCTAATGTAATCTACAAAGTACAGGCTGATTTTCTTCTGAAATTCTTTGGTGTATTCCATTATCCAACATATGTTTACAATATGATCCCAAATGCTCTTCCTTTCCTGAACTCAGTTTGGACAGCTGGCATTTCTCGCTTCGTACATGATAGATGTCTTTGTTGTAGAATTTTGAGTATCCTATGGTCCTATGGCTACTGCAATCCCTGGTGTTCCCTTTCTTGTTCTAGAGAGAACATATTAAACAATTCTGTAAATCATCAAATATGCAAAAGGGAAACCAGTGAGTGTAGAGGGCTGACTATAGATTCTCTCTCTGTACCCTGAAGCAGCTCTGTTGGAATGCCATCTGCTGATGATGATTTATTTCTCCCAAGTGCTCTGAGTGTAGCTTCAGCTTCACTTTCTAAACTGGTAGGTTCATCTTCGAATGGTTCTTCTTTGGATAAATCTGTTATTCTTTCACTTCTTTTGTATAGTTCTTCAGCATATTGTTTCCATCAGCTTTTTATTTCTACTTGGTCATGCTGGTCGTAAAATATCCCCACTCTTGGTTAAATTTTCTCTTTGATTTCTTGGGTCATGTGGAAGAGATCTGTTGCTCTTCTTTTTTTGTTGTCATCTTCTATTTTTTGGCATTATTATGGCAGTTCTGCTTGTCCTTGTGTAGAAATTGCTGAACTGTTACATTCAGGGTTCTAGTCCTAATCCTGTGACCTCTTACTTTTGGTTTTGCCTGTCCGTAACTGCTTGAAGAGCTTCCACCCCCTAGATCTACTAGATCTTTAGAGCCACTGAAGTCCCTCCCCAACAGCTGTTCTGTGCCTGTTAGGTGACGGGAATTGCAGGAGTCTGGCTATGTCTCCATAGTCAGACATGAAGCAATTACATCAACAGATGGGGTCTGCTGAGGTCTAAAGGTCACAGTGAAGGATGGAATCATTTTGGGTCTACCTATGAGGGCCGAGCCAGTCACTTGTGCAATTCTATCCCCTTGTTCTCCACTAGGCATGGAATGCCACTCAGTGGTTCTTCAGCAGCTCTGTGGTAAGTCTCAGGGAGGATTTGGTTGCTGCAGAAGGGAATACCAACCTCCACACCAACCAATAATAGACATATGCAAGCATAAAGTTAACTCACACCTGAGTACACCACTAACAGTGTGCCAGCCAATGACATTTACTCAAGTCGGACTGGCAGGCTTGAATTTTTTCCCTGTGTGACCAGAGCTGCATTAGAGAATTGGCTGATAAATAAAGGGCATCCTTCATTATCTAAGCTCCTGAGTTTGCCTTATAGTCACTTCTCCTCTACAACCGGCTGAACTGTTAGAAGCAACCCCATCAGCAGCCAAACCTCCTTCAAGAATCACAGAGCAGTGATTAGTGGTTTGCAGGCTTCACTCTGCTGAGCACTGACAGTTTCGTCCTTCTTCCAGAGTTGCTCTAAAAATCTCTATTCCCCAACATCTAGGGTGTTATCATGTCCTACAACATACCACACACATTCACACACATGCATACCTTCTCCTCCAAGGCTCCCATTCGTTCCTTGAGGTGCAACTGAAGACGCTCATTGGATTCAGACAGCAGCTTATCTACTGTTTCTGAGAGCCGCTTGTTGTGCTCATCATTCATTTTTTCCCTTTGGCGTGCCTGTTTTTCCAACAGAGAGAGAGCAGAAGTCAGTAAGGGCTACAGGACAACCCCAGTCAAAAAGTCCTTGCCTCTCTAGTTCCCACTCCTCTCCTAGAAACCTCCACCACTGATTCCAGCTCTATCTTTTCCCCTCCAGCTCACACTAAATGCTCTGTTCTTTCCCCATTCATTTTTACAGTACTTCATTGTCTTTGTACCCACAAAGTCACAATGAAATAAGAGACACAGGAAGTTCCTGCTCCATCTAGCTTGGTGTTGTTGGCAACATTGGAGGGAAGTGCTTGGTTCATAGGCCTAATTTCACTTACCACAAAGGCTCCTCAGTGGCTCTATCCCCTCTACAAAAGCCTTCTCATTCCTGAAATCCCCCACAGTGGGACTGAAGCTCTAGCTATCTCCGTAGGGATTCTTTTATGCTTACAAGGGAGTGCATTTGCAGGAGCTGACTAAGACCCAGTTCAGGACTCAGTCAGGTTCTGCAAATACTGGTTGACAATGGATCACTCTCTCACTTATGAAGGAGGATGAGAAAGTGAACCACATTCTCATCTGACTGTACTGAGAGGCAGTGACGCTTGATAGTTTTGGACAGAAGAAGCTGGGATGGTCTTTTCCAACCTTGCTTACAGCAAGAAGAATGTTACTGACTCACAGTTTGGGAGCTTTTGCTGGATGGGTTTACACATCCTTTGAAGACACACATCCTCAGTCTGGACACACTGCTGGACTCAGTACTGAGTCTGGAGGTCCATGTTTCTCTGATAGCCAGAAGGGCTTTTACGCACTTAAAGCTAGTGCACCAGCCATGCCCATTCCTGGACATGCTTGATCTGGCTATGGTGACTCATTCCTTAGTTACCTCCCATTTGGATTACCATAACACGCTCTAGCTGGAGTTGCCCTTGAATAGTTTTTGGAAACCTCTGTTGATAATAAGAGCTCAGCCAGATTGTTAACTGGGTCTTGTTACAGGAACAATACACCTCCATTGCTACAATAGCTCCACTAGTTACTAATCTGTTTCTGGTGCTGGTTATGATGACCTATAAAACACGAAACAGCTTAGGTCCAGGCTGATAGGCTGCATTTCCCCATATGAGCCTGCCTGGGCTCTGAATTCATCAGGAGAAGTTTTCCTCTCTGTCGGACAATCTTCACAGACATATCTGATGGGAATGAGAAATAGAGCCTTCTCAGTGGCTGCCCCTTAGCCCTGGAACTCCTTTACCAGGATGGTCCCTTTCTCAGTAGGCAAAGACTTTAAAAAAAGAAATCAACAGACTTCTGGGAACTGAATGTTTTTAAAGAAAGAGATCTAATGAAATCACAGTACTGCTTTAATTTTATATTTTAAATTGTTTTTAATATTATTGATAGTTTAATTCTACTTTAATGTTTATATGTTTTAAGTTTAGTCTATTTGTTTTAATTTGTAAATTGCCTTGAATCCTAGTTTTGGGAATGACAGTGTATAGATAAAGTTAATAATGATGATGATGACAGTGCTAATAAAAACAGAGAATATGTGCTCCACCACTGAGCTATGGCCTGTTTTTCCAGCTCCTGGTGGCCCAAGGACCCATTTAACTTTTTTCCCATTCCCCAATATGTCCTTACCCGCTGCAGCTCTTGGTTTTTCTCTTCCAGCTGGGCCTCAAGTTGACGTAAGCGCTCCTCAAAATTCCCATGGCGCTCCTCTGCCTATAAAAGGGGAACAAGAGGATCAAGCTGTGACTGTCTCTTTTCCTGGTAACCCAGCCTGCTGGCAAATATGCACGCTATTCCATCCTCTGACTTCAGCTGATGTGTCCCACTGGCCATGTCTTTTGCCCCCTGCAAGGCACATTCAATCTCTTTTCCACTTTGCTCAATACCTTGTTGAGGGCAGCCACTCGCTGGGCTAACTGAGCCTCTATCTCAGGTAAGGTCTCAGCTTTCTGAAGGGTCTGCTGCAGTTTCTGTTTTGCGTCTTCCAACCAGTCTTGCAGCTGCCTGTTCTTTTCCTCACTCTGTATGAAGGGAACAAAAAATATTAAGGGACCTGTCCAAGAACAGACCCCAAGCAGTCATTCAAAACAAACAATCAATGATGCACTGGTCAGGAGAGTGTAAGAAGAGAGTGTAGAAAGTCAGGTGCACTGGGAAAAATGTAAGGCAGTCTCAGTTGCCTTTAACCCTATGGAACATGCTAGAACAGTGGTTCTTAATCTTTTTTTTTTTAACCATGGACCCTCTTTAAATACCTTTTGTTGCCATGGACCACCAAAACTTAACTCAATATTTAAAACTCTAAAGTGCATCAAATATTTATTTAAAGTTGCTAACTAGAGGTCTTCAAATTTGGACAGAAGGGAGAAATAAGTAAACACACACACACTCCTATTATAGTATCTTTACTAGAATGATTCTGTACAAAGTAAATAATAATAATAATAATAATACCCAAACCTCAAACCATGGCTTAATATAACTTGTTAATATAATTAATTAATTAATTAATTAATGAGAAGGCTAATGCTTTATTTTACTTACAAGCCTTGTTATACTGGACTTAACAGCTGAAACTTGTATTCCGAGTTCTGACTTTATATTTTTCAAACAGTTTCTGTTAAAGAATGCTGTATATCTTTCTTTCTTAAGTGTAAAAGCTCATAAAATATCATCAGGCCTTCAGAAACTCTCTGTGAGGACATCACGGACCCACTTGCAGGTGTGTGGACCACAAGTTAAAAACCACTGCATTAGAACATCTAGGATGTGAGTGCTCCCAAGTCCACATATAGCAACTACAGAAGGAAACTATGGAAAGAATCAATACATAACTGGAAGATTACAGCCATCAGAGAACTTGAACAAAGAGTCCTGTGGACTATTAATGGCTAACAAATTCATAACAGCATGAGTTGCCATGGATAACAACGCAATTCATCAGATGCGCCAAGTGTTATCCCCAGTGGAAATTCTCAGTCATCTAGATCTGCCTACTGGTAGTGAGTAGAAGTTATGGGGCCATGCAAGGAAAAGCCAGGGCAACACAACCATCTACACATATAGGAAAAGTAGAGGGAGGATGCTAAAGACAGTCAGACAGTAGCAGGGAGGTTCTGAGAACAGCCATGGTTCACTGATCAGAAGAAGACAGACAAACAAAAAAGGAGGGACTCACTTGTCTGTATAGGGATTCCTTACTAGCCAATTCATTCTCCAGCTTGTCATTAACGTCATGTAGAGAGGTTGCCTCCCTCTGAGCACTCAGGTAGCGTTTCTCCAGGGTGGTGATCCGTTCCTCCATGTCCTCCCGCTGAGCTAATGCCTGTCACACCCACCACACACGTGAAGAGAGTAATGGAGAAATGAGTGAACCAATCCCCCAGATAAGGTCTCTCTCCGAGACTCTTCTCCCAGTAATTTTGCCATCAGAGTTTAGTATGGAGGGAGATTTTTGTAAGAGTCCAGCTTTTCTATGGTTCCCTTCCCTTATTCTACAAGATTAAAATGCCTTTCCTAAGCCATAGCTACTGATAATAAAAGCATTAAGCTGAAACATGTTGGTGTCTTTGGTCCCACTTTTTTGCCTTTGACCCTGTCCACCACCAGAATTCAGCCTTGAGGACTTCTCTGAAACTGAAGTCAGACCTCAAGCTGTTACTGAAGTGGGAGGAGGGAATCAGGCATTGCTATTTACCTCCTTGAGGTCTCTTTGCAACTTGGCATTGATTTCTTCAGACTTGATGAGATCCCGCTGGGCTGTGGCCAACTCTTCTTCGAGTTCCGCCATCTGGCGACAGAGCATGGTAAGTCGCTCCTTCAGTTGGGACAGTTCTCCACGCTGACGCTCCAAGACCTCCTCCAGTTCAGATTCCCGACCACCACGCCCCAAGTCAAGGGAACTAGATCCATTTGCCTGAAGAATCAACAGAGGGAAATGGAATTATTTTATGCCATAAATGTTGCCCTACCTCACCTTCCCAACACATGTCCCTCTGGGCTCTTCCAAGCTGGTGTAAAGAAGTGTGAGGTAATGCAATATCTCTCCTCAGATTTTGCTGGCTGTCACCTCCGGGTTCTCTTGCTCTATTTTTTTTTTCTGGGGGATGCTGTTTATAACAATTTCTTGGATCTGCACTAAGATTCTAAAAATACAGTATAAAATTTCTTTCAGGCTATGTGTATAAGGTGTATATGAAACATCAATGAATTAACTCTGTGTTTAGACTTGGGTCCCATCTCCAAGATATTTCATTTTGTATATGCAAAAATTCCAAAATTTCAAAAAAAAAATCTAAAATCCAAAACACTTTTGGTCTCAAAAATTTTGGATAAGGGATCATCTGTATTTCACTGATATACTACAGCAGCACAAGTTTATATTTTTTTAAAAATGGTGAATAAGAGAAGGGAACACATTGTTTCAATATGTTTCAGAACTGAAAAGAAACTTCAGGATGGAAACAAAATGTTGCAGCTGTTGCTGGGAATGGCCAGAAAATATTCTAGGATAGCAGAAATGTTTAGACAGTTTTAAACAAAAACAACAAAAGCAACAAATACTGCAACCTCTCAATACACTTGTCTCATCTGGAGAAGCCCTTACACCAGGCTGTAGTTTGCTAATTATTAGCTTTTGCTTCTGATCTCATTGCAAGTTCCAGTCACAGTGCTTCCAGATGAGACCGTTTAAGGTCACTGAAGCTATGTGTTGCAGTTTCCTTTTCTTTTTCCTTACTTAGGGTCACCTGTAACTGTGCAGCAGTGCATACTAGAATTTTGTGTTTGGGAAGTGTTCTTAAAATTGATTTGATTGTGTGTTTCTCTCAGTCACATTCAGAACCTAAGACCCAGTTTAATTTGCTTCTCTTCTGCATCTATCTTTGTTGTTGTTCAGAGCTTGGGAAAAAAATGTTACCCATAGTTTACCCACTACACACTTCAGATTCTTTCTGTCATTGGGATCCAAACGTGCACAGACGAGGTCCTGCTATAGAAAATCCAAACTATTAAGTGACTTTCGACCCCACAATAACTCCAATCTGCAGCCCAACCTGGTTGATGCACCCTTACTCAATGCAAGACCGTTTCCCCTTTTCCCAACACTGCTTCTAGCTTATGGCAAGCTAAAAGTCTTCTTGGAAAAAAAGAAAAGGAACATTATCAACCAATGGAAGGATGAAGAAAACATGGGGAGTAAATACAACTCAGCACGCTGATATAGGGTGTATCCAGCATGATTGAAAAGTCTCAGATTTTGTTCCTGTTCTTTCTAGTTTTATACTGGGTTGAAATGAACAGATGGGGGGGTGCTGATGTAAAAAGTCCTGTTCATAAGAGGAACTGAAAGAAAATATTTTCAGAGGAGCAAAACATGTATGGCTCTCCAAAGTAACATCTGAAAAAACAAGAACCAAATCTGGCACCTTATGTTTTTGTTTTGTTTGTTTTTTTAGGGCACATACATACTTGTTGAAAAGTCATTTTGTTCCTATTTGTTTCAATTTTCAACTGGGTTAAAACAAACCAACCTCGGGAGCTTCTATAAAAAGCTGATGATTGTACCAGGAGCTGAGAGAAAATATTCTGAGTTAAACAAAATGTGTATTGATCTCCAAAATTAAATTGGAAAGAACAGGAACAAAATCTAGGACTTTCTGGTCTTTTAAATCAGTATAGATGCACCCATAATTAGTCCAGATGTGCCCATAGATAGCTTCACTGCCAAAATTACCCTTATTTTTGCTATTAGATCCATATGACTTGGATCCAGAGTTTCCTTGATTATCTAATCAAAACACCCTGTGGGGGAAATTAATGGTGGGATAGGAAAGACTACATGGCACTGACTTCCTATCCCATCACTACCATTCAGTGCTGCATTTAATGTTAATAATTTTGGACACCACCATGCTATTCTTCTATTCTGTCACAATGTCCCACATCAGTATTTGTCTCTCTCGTTTCTGGATGCATAGCTGGCAACAAAGAGATTGGTTTTGGAAGCTCATTTCTTCTGTTGTTTGCCATTGCTTTTCCTGCTTTAAGTGTGTTAAGTCTATGGGGACAGTTGTTGCAGATGTAGTGAGTTGTGATTCATGTGGTTTAATGCTGGGGTCTGTTTTGTCATTACATTAGCATGTTGTGCCCTGCCAAAATAAAGAGTAGATTGTCCTTCGGCAGTGCTGACTGAGAGGAGAAAAGGAGGAGAGGCTGGTAAAGTAAGAAGACACCTTATAGCCACCTTACCATCACACATCAGATATGGTTCTCCACACCCCTGAATGCACACCCCTGCAGCTAGAGAAAACACATCAACCAAATGCGTGGCTATTGATCTGTTTTATTTTAAATTGTCTATCACAGCATGAAATAAACTATGGTTGATGTTAGGAAATGATGCTGAACAGATCTGGCCAAGGAGTGCATTATCTGGATTGCCAGAAAAAAAGTGAAATGTTCCATGTACAAACAATCCGCTAGAACAGTGGTTCTCAGCCTGTGGGTCCCCAGATGTTTTTAGACTTCAGCTCCCAGAAGCCCTGAGCATTGATCATAGTGGCTGGCGCTTCTGGGAGCTGAAGTCCACAAACATCTGGGGACCCACAGGTTGAGAACCACTGCCCTAGAACATGACAACCCCCACCCCCACCCCTTATGGTTTCCCTCCAAGACACAACTGAATTTGACACCACTCTAGCTTGTAAACTTGATGGTCTGGAGGACTTCCTGAATCACAGAGTTGGCAGGCTAAAGTAGCCTTTTTCAGAGGTAGTAGAAAGCTCAAAAAGCATAGATAGTTGAGGTAAAAGGGAAAGAACAAAACTGACGCTGAAGTCCATTCAGAAAGAAGGAGGGAGGGAGTATTTGTGAATAAGGGAGCTGGTGACTAGCTGAACCAGAAGGAAGAGGAAAGCAAGAAAAAAAGAAGACACTGGAATACAAAACAGAAAAGGAACAGCCCAGCAGGATTGAAGCCATTCAGAATGAAAAAATAACTATGCTTGAACATGGAAGATGTTTCCACAGCCTAAAATACAGAAGTAAAAACTGGCCTCTTGTACAGGATCACCTTGAATGTATGCTTCCGTATCTTCAATAACCTTCTCTGTCCCATCTCCTCCACATTCTCTTCCCCTAGCCTCTGCTCCCTGTTCAAATTCCCTTTTCTGCACCACTTACACAAATCTGTGCATCTCCATCTTTGCTGGGATCGTCTAGACCGGATCGGCGTCGGGCGAGCTGCTCACGAAGGGAGAGAGACTGCAGACAGTAGGGTGGAGAAGAAGAAAAAGAAGGACATGCACACATGTTTAAAAGGAAATTAAAATTAATGAATGAGAGACAGGTGCCAGTTGACTCTGAAACTAATATACATGCTTTCAGTCACATTACAGAGTGTTTTCTGTTTAGGGAATACAGTCAGCCCTCCACATTTGCTAGAGTTAGGGGCACAGTACCCCCACAGAAGTGGAAAAACTGCAAATATCAAAATGTATGCCTCTAGGAAGCGGGCACAGGTATGTGGGGAGACAGTCACACAGGGTCCAAACCAGGTCAGGGAAAGGAGAGGGAAAGGGGGTGGCTCAGCATGGTGGTCTGATACTTCTCTCACATCCATCCCCTTCCTTGGGTATGTGGGGAGCATTAGGAGAGGGATTGTGATGCTGATAAATCAGGCTGCGATCTGTCCTTAGCTGGTCAGGCAGCAGCTGGTGAAGGAGGTGGGTTTTTAAAGGACTGTGTAACCTGACTAGAGCCACCAAGAGGGAAAGTTCCCTTGGAAAAGAAGCACTTAAGGTTGGAGGGGGGCAGAGGTTGGAGAAACTCACAAATACTCAAATTGGTGAAAGTGAACCCACAAATGTGGAGGGCTGACCGTATATTGCTTGTATTAAATTCTGGCTATTATGCCATAAGAAATGGACTTTGGACTTGGACTTAACTTGACAGTGGTTGAACTTCTATGTATTTTAGTCATGATTAACCTAAGTCCTAGTGATTTAACTGTGATGAAATCTGGATCCAACCCATAGTGCCACTTAGAGTTTGCAAATGTTACTTGTTTGGACTAAACTTCCAGCATTCCCCAGACAACATGTGGCCATGTTGGTAGAGGGTGGGTGAGTTTCAGGTGTAGTCTGGAAGTAACATTTCCAAGTTATTTGTAAGTTCCATAGGGTCTGCCTTTGTATAACTTGACTGCCTTTCCATTGAACAGTAACTTTTCGGGACAGTCAAGGCAACTGAATTAGCTTCTTAGACCAGGACAGATATGGGCTTGTGGCACAAAAGCTTTGGCCTTGTTCTTGGGTGCAGAAGATAGCTGGAGCAAATAACCTTTCACCACAGGCCTCCATCCTCCTAATAGCTGAATTGCCACAGCTGCCCCCAATGAGACACCACAGGAAGACAAGTCCAGATGGCAGATGCCAAGCATCTGTTCAGGGGGCTGACATAGACAACCTTCTGATATCTTCTAAATCAGTGGTTCTCAACCTGTGGGTCCCCAGATGTTTTGGACTTCAGCTCCCAGACGCCCTGAGCATTGACCATAGTGGCTGGGGCTTCTGGGAGCTGAAGTCCACAAACATCTGGGGACCCACAGGTTGAGAACCACTGTTCTAAATAAATCTTCTCCTCTCTTATGGATAGCTATGTGAGATAGGGCCTTCTCAGAACCGGCACAGAAACTGTGGGAGATCTGCCTGGTTTCTTCATGAATGGGAGTCAGATGGCTTATAATGATCTTGCTCTTTCAGAAAGCGTTTAGTATAATTAGTTGCCTTTGGTAAATTCTTTTCGTTATAGATGCTGATTATGTGATACAGCCAAACTGGGTTTTGGTAAGTATTTTAAAGCATGTATACCAGCAGTGGATGAGATGACATCCAAAAATGGATGGGCTCACCCTACTGCTGGCATGTGGCCCCAGCTTGACTGTCCAGTATGTTTAATGGGGCTTGTTGAGCAGTTAAATGCACATAGGATTGCCCCCTATATTTTTGATAGTTTAGATTTTATTTTGTTATTAAGTTTCCTTATGGGTTCTGAAAGTTAGATGGAAAGAAGGGAAGAAGAGTAAAAGAGGTTGTGTCTGTATGTCATATCCATAGCTCTAAGAACATAACATTTAGACACCTTAAATTTAGCGTGTATGCCAGAAAAACCAAAGAAGAGTGCCCCTGGGGGCACTTGGTTTTTAAAAGACAACAATTAATTTTGATTAATTAATGTAATGTGTTCATGTGTTTGAACCTACCATTTTCAGACACTAGACCACAAATGTCCTAGCATGCATAGATTTGTGTTGTTTGAAAATGGGAAAAATAGTCCAAGGGACCCTATTATCTCTCTGGCCTTTCCACACTTGTAGCCCCCCTATACACAGGCATGGACAGCAAACCCCACTCTCAGAGGGATGAACCACAGAAGAGGCACACTCAGGCTGGGAGAGAGCTACCTTACTGAAATAGTTCACACAGCTCTGTGAGGCAAGCCCAATAATTTTTAAGGCCTTTATTGGTGCAGTCCACAAGCACTGGCCTTTTAAGTCAACTCTCTCTTCAAACCTGGGGGCTTGTAGGGCCATGAAACACACTGAAATCACAATGTCACAATCCCCTCATTCATTTCAATCCACCATTTTTTTGAAATTTCTTTTGGAGTCTTGCCCACAAGAATGACTTACAGTCACATGTTTGCACGGCAAAGTATGTATTTCTGTCATTCTTCAAATCCATCTACTACCACTGCAGGTGGGATAAAAACCTTTGCCATACCTCCTGATTGGACATCTCCAGTTCTTCCTCCAGTACTGCAACCCGCTCTAATGCTACACGCAGGCGTTCTCGAACCTGCCACACACCAGAACAAAGAAGCATTAATTAGCATCAGCAGAACAGTAGAGACACAATCACACTTTCCCCATTTCCCTCGGCTCCACATCCCCACCAGCTCCTAAACATAGCTTTTTAATTCTCCATCCATGCCGCTATGTACCTTAAGAGAATAACCCAGACTTTTGCCCAATCACATACTGCTTTCTATCACCAAAAGACTTCTGCTGCACTTTCTCCTGGCCAAGCAAAACCTATGGACACTGGCAGAGTAGATGCACTCAGAACTTCAGTATTGTTACAAGTGAAGCTTCTCTTTGAGGTTTGACACCTTGGCCAAATTCCCATTCTAGCCCACCTCTTGTCTTGTCAACAATCTGTTCTGCCTTCACCTTCTCATCCAGGGCCTTGTGGTGTTCAAACAGAGACTTGAGGGCTTTCAGCACCTCCACCTCACTGGAAACACCAGCTGGTGACTGGGCTTGACGTTTCACCACTGTCATGCGGAGGGAGCGTTCATGTCGTGAGACAAGGCATTCCAGGTGTTCTAGCAGCAGCTGGGGATAGATAAACAGAAGAGGTAACTTAGGGATTGACCAAGTAATACAATGGCTGCACATAGCTAGAGAGGAATGATATCAGATATTTCAATTTCCACAGCACCAGAACACCAAGGAAGAATTGCTTTGCTTGTCAAACATGGCCCTCCAACTGTCAGAACACAAATCCCATTATCCCAAATCGCTATTAATGCTGGCTGGGGCTGATGAGGGTTGGTTATCAAATATCTGGAAGGCTGTAGACTGAAGGCCACCCCAGATACATCTGTGAGGTGTACTAGGAAAAACAAGGGAAAGAGGAAAGAAGGAATGTTCTTACGCTAACAAGAAAAATGGAACAAAGATCCAAAATGCCCTGCCAAGGAACAGTAAAATAATGAGCAAATAATGACAGCCTTCTATAGGCTGTCACCCTCCAGATCAGTTGGATGATGACTTTCATCATCCCCAACCAGTACAATGTCATATGCAAAGTATGATGGGTAATTTAGTCCATCACTCATCTGGAGAGAACCAGATTGAGTAGAGCTGTTCTAAAATATCTTTCAGGTTTTGTTAGAAGACCACACACGTTTAATGAGGCAGCTTCCAGCCTTCTATGTCTTTTCAGCTTCCTTCTGCAACTGAGTCCTTGGGTAAATTTTGCAGAGGCTTGCTGCCAAAAAAGGAGAGAGCATATGGGCTAGAAGGGGTTGGCTGTGGCTGTTTGAATGGCCCCACTTTGTTAAATCTGCCTATTTGGTCTTGAAGAAGCAAGTTGTGTGAAATGGCCTTGTTTGTTTGTTTGTTTGTTTGTTTGTTTGTTTATAGCACTAACAGTTGACTTCAGAAGCAAAGTAATAAACATTCACAAAAAGAAAAGACAGAGAGAAGAGAAAGGAGAGGGGCGAAAAGAAAGGAAAAAAGACATATAACTAAAACACAGTAGGGCTCTGATTCCCCCAGTCCTAACTGTAACAAAAAGGAAAAGAAAAAAAGAAGGGGGAAAAAAACATACCTAATCAACATGTTGGATTTTTCTTTCTATCACACTGGGTGTGTGTGTGTGTATGTGTTTTAATGGTTTATGTTTTAACTGGTTTTCATTTTAATTTTTTTAATTTAAGTGATAATTTAAGCACTTCTTCACTTTTGCATTTTGTGAATTTTTGACTATGTGTTTTTTAATCTGTTGCATCCTGAACTAGGATAAAGGCTTTCACCTTTTAATATAACTTTATATAAATAAATATAGCAGCAACAACAACAACATGCAAAATACCAGTATCTGGCAAATCTTGGATTTTGAAACAAAGTTGTTAGCCGGCCCTCCACACTGTTTTTCCGGCTCACCCGTGTGTTGTTTCGTTCTGCCTTCAGCTCTGAGATCTCTTCTTCACGCTCTGACAGTTGTTCCCGGCACAAGTTGAGCTCCTTAGTAAGCGCGGCAAATTCCTAGTGGAGAAGATAAGTCATTGTTGTGCAGAAAGACAATAAAGAATTAGATCCTATCTTTCCCCCTTGTACCACCACAGGGCCCTCCAGATGTTGGTGGGCAGCAAATCCTATCATCTCCAACCAGCATAGACAATGGTGAGGAATCATGGGAACTGCTGCCAAGCAATATCAGGCAGACCACATATTTCTTATCTCTGTGCAGGGTTTTTTTTTAAAAAGTAGAACTGGAACATTTTCTGGAAAAAATATCCAGTGTTCTAGATAATGTTATTGGATTTAGCACATTTGGTTTAAAAGTTATATCCAAATGCATTCAAAGCTTAACATGATAATTATTTTACTGGAATATACGTAATAATATAAAAAGAATAGTGTAAACTTCCCTTGTATTGAACAACAGCAACAAAATGATTACATCTGAAAGAACACTATTTTTTTTCCTTAGAACACACATAGAGAGTTGTACCTGATATACATTAACAGTTTAACTTTCTTTTCCTGAGGTAAGTTTTTGCACCATGTATCTGTTCTCAGAAAAATGAGATTCAGTAAAATCAGCTGAACTTTCTATTTCTATTCAATTGTTCAATTACAAAAAGATTGACTGTAGCCCAGATAACTATGAATAAACATGGGGGGAGGGGGTTGGAAATTTTTCCATAGAAAATATAGCATTTTCTATTTTAGAACATTTTGAGAAATCAGGAAATCCCAAATCTCTGTACCTGCTCTGCCGCATACCAGGCTTTTGAATAAAACTAAGGCCATTTATGTACTACACTGGAATTCCGGGGTTTGTCGTTTTCTGAGCCCAAAGAGCTCTCTGGCTGAGAATTCTAAATGCCTCTCCCTAAATTGCAAATCCCACAGTCCCATAGGATTTTGAAAGTGGAATATAACAGTGTAGTGCAGAAATGGCCAGAGTCCTTGGGAGGAGGAGCTTTTAAGATGATTTTCCTCCCTACTCTCAGCAACCCTGAAGCAGCCAGTATTGCTCTTCCGTGCTGCAAATGGAGGTATAAAAGTGAAAGTGACTGTCCAGGTTGTTGTGGTTTTTTGACCTCTCCTGGGTCACACTTTGTCCACTCCTGGTTTAGGCTTTGGTACAATAGACAGAAAATACTGCAAGGAACACGACTGCATGTTCTGGGTTGCCAGAGCAATAGCCCCTGCCTCATCTACCAGTTGTTTAGAGAAAGTAGAGGTTAATGATCCACTGCCTCATCTTGTAGACATCACAATGGTCTGCCGCCATGTCCCATCGTCAAAAATGCTGAACACTTTCACTCACTTTTGGCCTTTCAGACTGGCAAGCAAGAGCCTAGATTTTGACCAGTTGCTGACTCTTAAGACTACATAACATTAAGAGTCAGCAACTGTCAGTTTACAGCACAACATTTCCTGTTTTCAAAAGGAAATACTTATTGACCATGTTTGCACTTCATACTAAGTCATGTCAGACACGGCTTGTTGATTTTTCCCACAGATGACAAAACAAACCATTGTTTGTTTTCTTCCATTTGTATCTTGGTTCTCTCTTGTCCCTTTTGTCTGTTCCTCTTTCAGGGTTGGCTTATAGAAAAATAAATTAGTGATAAGCCACATTTTTTCTTTTGGATGTAACAATAATTCACAGTTTAAGCAGGATTTGGATGTAACAACAAACCATGGCTTATACTGTTCATATGCTAACAAGCAGCTGTGCCTTCTAACTGGAAGGAACAACATTCATATACAACAAGAAGTTAGAATTCAATAACCCACAAGCTGAAGCCAGCTAATGTCTTAGGGAGCAAATTCCAATGGACTGCAAATGACCTACAGAAATATTAACTAAGAATGAATCGGTTCAGATGCAATGGGTTAGCCAGTCTTGCAGGCTAAACAGCCCACAGTCACTTCCTGGTTCATTTCTTACAATCTATTACAGCATACAAATCAGGCACAAGGCAGCTACAAGAAGCCACAGCAGTTCCTCCAAATCAGAAGTTATCATAAATCATGGCAATTATAGTTTGCCTGCTTGGGGTGTAACAAACTACAGATATTATGAATCAGGAAAGGACAGTGAGATGTATGTCATCAAAGGGGAAGAAAAGGAAACACGTCAAGTCCAAAGTCTCAATAGGTGAGCTGTGGTTTGGCTGTGATTTCTAAAATGGACCCACAGCTAAGAAATGGTCCTGACCACAGATGGATGTTGTGTATCCTGAGGCTATATCAAGAGCAGCTCATTTGAAGACTTGCACATCTAAAATTACAGGCTTTCAAAGGATGATTGCAGGTTTATGTTTTGTCATCTTGAAACACTAGGTTCCATGCATTTAAAATAACAGGGAGAGGAGAAATGTTATGTTCTTTAAAAGCATCCCACAAACTTAACTTTTGGCTCCACTGTGATTTTCATTTGAGTCATTATACTGTTCAGACGCTAGATGGAGACATCCATATGGCTCAAGCTTGGCAATCTACCTTATTCAGAGCCTGCAAAAATTTACTTTTTTACAACTTCCAGCATCCTCTAGGTAGTACTGCCAGGGACTATGCTGCCTAGGGGAGTCTGGCAGTTTTAGTCCATAAAAGCAATTTTCCAAAGCTCTGCTTAACAGTGTGGTCTTCAAACATTTCAGAACTCACTTTTAATCTTGACCGCCAAAAACAGCACATTATTTTTTCTCTCAATCTCTTCCCCCTCCTTCTCTCTCTTTTGCTTTTTTTTTTTTAATTTTCGTGTTTTTTGTTTGTTTGTTTGTTCTAGCATGTAGGCCAAAACAGTTGTGACATGGAAGAAGATTCAGGATTAGATCTTTCAGTATTTCATTTTAAATAATTTCATCTTCAAAATAAGAGAAAACTAAATCATTAAATTTCAAGTTTGTTAGCACTGGTTTGACATCAAAGGTCAAATAGTCTCTAAAACCAACATTATCATTCTGATTTTGGTTATTTTATTCCATACAGCTTCAGCATGTCTTAATCCAGCCCTATAAGTGCTCTAGAGAGAGCCAGCATGGTACAATGGTTTGATCATTGGACATCCACCCTGGAGATCAGGGTTCAATCCCCTACTCAGCCATAGAAACCCACTGAATGACCTTGGGCACATCACATACTCTCAGCCCCAAACAACGTAGTGATAGCTTCACCTTAGAGTCACCGTAAGTTGAAAACGACTTGAAGGCACACAATAACAACAATAGTACTCTGGTCAAAATTGGGAGTTTTGTGTGTGTGTGTGTGTGTGTGTGTGAATTTAAATCTTTACAAATTACACATGGGTAACTATTCAGGGATCAGGACCTGCACTGGTGCCCAAGAAGACCTTTGAGGGTTGTACCCAACTGTTACACTCTCCTCTCCCCAAATTGTCCTCCAAATGTCCTGAAACACACTCTGGGAGTGGAGAGCGATTTTTCAACACACTTTTGGCCCACCTCAGCTGTTTTAGACCCAAGGGAAACCTTTTTTAATAACATGACGTAACCCAGAAGTCACTTTCAGTTCACCTCCTGTTTTAAAGAGAACTTCTTGTTGTAGGTTATTGTTGTTGTGTGCCTTCAAGACATTTCTGACTTGTGGCAACCCTAAGACATACCTATCACGGGGCTTTAATGGCAGGATTTGTTCAGAGCGGATTTGCCTTCCTCTGAAGCTGAGAGAATGTGACTTGCCCACAATCACCTAGTGTGTCTCCATCCTCCTGGCCCAAAAATGGCGGGGGGGTAGGCAAAATGTGTTGAAGTTACCTTTCATGACCCCTACAGGGTTCTGGGGGCACTTTTAAGACAAAACATTTTTTAAAAAATATTGGTAAACATTTTTTGAACCTTGGGGCATTTAAAAACTTAAAGGCTGCACTTTACCAAATCCTGTTATAAACAGTCAAATATGATCACATGCGTTTAATGTCTGTTCCAAGCCTTTTAGTGTAAAGGAGAAAACAAAGAGCACTCTTAAACGTTCACCCTTCCCAGTCCAGTGGTAGGCACAGTGCAGCCCTGGGGCCACATACATCCTCAAGGCTGTTTTTTTAGTCCATGACTCCTGCTGGAAGTTTCCAGGAGCAGCAGTTCACTTTTTAAATAGGTTGCTGGACTCCTATGTTTAACTTATTTTTTCAAATCCAGCAATAATTTTCACCACTTCCACTGTACACTCACCAATTTCCCTGATTTGACTGGGGTGCCCGATTAAATCTCTGTGGTCCCAGTTCTCCACCGGTTTTTAAAATGTCCCGGTTTCTCTCTCTTCCTGCCACTCTCCCCATTCTCCTCAGCTCACCTCAGTTGTTTGGAAAGTGGGTTAAAGTGCTGAGGTAGTTTCCATTCAATTAACTGTGGGACAGAGGAGAGGAGCAGGTGAAATGTTGCTGTTCCCTGTAAACTCAGGCAAAAGCAAACTCCTACAGCCTCTCCTAACTTCTTTGGTCTTCTTAATATTTATTTGCCTTCTTGATCACACTCTGATTTTGCTTGGCCACACATGCCCCAGTTTTCATCTGTGAAACGTTGAAGGGTACGCCATTGCAAGGAGAGGCTGACAACTATGTAGCCATCACAAGATCTTATGAAAGAAAATCAGCCACAGACTGGCCACAGTTGCTGACCCCTACTCTAGCCCAATTGAGAGAATTATTGCAGTGCTACTGGTATACTCCACCCACCTGAAGGCAAATGGACCAGAGCAGACAACTACAATGAATACCACCAACCATGAATATCACCAACACCCTATGCCATATCCTCCAACATTTAACAAGTGAAAATCTGACACGTGTGGCCAAGCAACTTCAGAGTATAGTCAAGATGGCAAAAGTTATTAACAAAGAAGAAAACACAAGCTTGGAGCTACTGGGAAGGGCAAGATTCCATCTCTTGTCTCTTCTCCCTGCTGATGAGTTAACTGAGCACCAACTACTTTTTGCAGCTTGAACTCAGTTTGCAGCAACTGAAGCAAGCTGAGGACAAACAGAGAAAATGGGAGAAAGAGGCAATTACATTGTAAATGCAAGTGAAGAAGTGGGATAACAGAAAATTTATCAGGACTGTCCCTGTCAAACTGGGACAATTGGAGTGTTTGCCACATAAACAAACACTTGATTGAGAATGTTAGTCTACGCTGCCACCACCCCTCCAGCAGAAATATTGACGCTGTTGTTGTTAACTGCTTTCAAGTCAACTTCAACAATGCTGACTCTGTCTATGAGAGACCTCCAAGTTACCGTATCTGCTGGCATATAAGACTCACTTTCCCCCCAAAAAAATACTGTTTGAAAATTGGGTGCATCCTATACACTGGTGTGTCTTATACGTCAGCAAATAGTATTTGCCGGTGTAGAAATGAGGTGTGTCTTATACTCTATCATTAGTCAGGGAATTATCTCTTTTTGGATGACTTTAATAAAATCAGGATTGAAAAGAACCCAGTGGACCACCTCATCCAACCTACTGCCCTAACATAAGATATCACCATCCATGTTGTTCTTGTATGACCCTGACGCAACCCTATCATGGGTTTTTCTGGGGCTGAGAGTATGTGGCACGCACAAGATCAGGCGCCTCCAATTGTTTCCTCAGAGATCTCTTGGATACTGATTGTACAAACCCAGTAAGCGGCTTTTTTGCTTGGACTGCTGAAGATCTTAAGTGTGTATGCAGTGCCTCTTAAAACAAGGCTCTCTGTCTTCTTCTCTTCTTAAGGTTAAGTGCAGCTCCCACTCTCCCATCTCAATGACTTTTTAATTCATCGGACAGATGTATTTACCAGCAATTCATATGCTGATTAGTCATCTGTCTTACACTTTCCCACATACTTCAGGTGGGTTGTTTGCTTATTTTAAACACACAGCTTGCAAGTTTATCCAATTTCCTTATTGCTTTCTTTAGAAAAAAAAAATTAAAAGTTGAAAAACTGCCTGGGTGAGAAATGTTTGCGATGCCACAGTCATCAGCTGATCAGTGCTATGCACAGCAGATTTCTGTCACAAATATGCAAGATTAGTTTTTCCTGACAATGACTGCTAGGATCTTTTTTAGCTTCCTTGACTCTGCTGTTTAACCACATTGGCACCCCCGCTGTTGGCTTGCACTTTTCCTCATCTGAGCATATATTTTGAATATATGGTTTTAAAAGCCTTCAAGCTTCCTGAAGGGACAGAAGCTTCCTAACTGAACTTCCATCAGTCCTCTACATTTTGAGAAAATTTGCCTTTTGAATATAAGTGACAGCTGGACACTCTTGCGCAAACTCCCATTCTTCTATGCTTAATTTGATAGCTCTGTGATCACTATTTCCAAGCACTTCAATGACACTTATTATTTGTGCCAGGAGTGACTTGTTGTTGTTGCTAATTGCTGTCAAGTCAACTTTGACTTATGGCGACCCTATGAATGAAAGATTTCCAAGTCATCCTGTTAATGATAGCCTTGTTCAAGTCTTCCAGACTGAAGGTCATGGCTGCCTTCACTGAGCCTATCCACCTGTTAAAAAAAAGTTGCTATGACATGCGTTATGCAGCTTAGGACTTTCATCTCTGAGCATGTCCTTTGGGACTGAATACAGTTGCATCATCAGCTACAGTACTACTCATCTTCTGCTCTTCCCCATTGGGTTCACTGGGTACATTCTGACCCTGGAGTCCCATCTTCAGGCATTATCCCTTGTTTCCTTTTAGACTGTCTCATCATGTGGTTTTCAAGGTAAAAGACATTCAAAAGTGACACTACTTTGTGGTGGGAGGACTATGTGCTTCTGTGAGGCAAGAGGCTATGCTGAAGCTAGCACTGGTAGGGTTTCCTACATCAAACAGGCCTTTACTAAGGCCATTTCTGCACTACATTGTTAGTACTTTCAACATCTTATGGAATTTTGAGGTTTGTAGTTTACTGAGGCCAAAGAGCTCTCTGGCTGATGCCCTTCCCTAAACTGCAAACCCCAAGAAATAGCCTGAGAAGCCATACTAAAGCCCTTTCCACATGACATCGCTGTTGCGCTTTTGCTACAGGATGGCAGCAGTTGGCAGGCTGCGCTTCTGCATGACGTCATCGCTGTCCCGCTGCCATTCTGTCGCAGAGCGTCGTGCTTGCGCAGCTTTTGCAAAATGGAAAAAATTCATTTCGCGCCTGCGATCGCACAGTGCTCCCATCACTTCTGGCCATGCAGAAGATGCGGAAGCACATTGGTGATGCTTCCTTCCGTAGCGCAGCAATGGAAAAAGCCCAGCTGCGCTGCGGAAGGAAGACGTGGTGCCATTGCATTCTCTTCTGCATGGACTGAGCAGCTGCAGAAGGGAGCATTGCTGACACGCTACCTTCTGGACCCGGGACTGCAGCGAGACAACGCGGAAGAGCTTCATCGTGCAGAAATGGCCTAAATGTGCCAATCAGTTACTGGTCAGCGCCAGTCATAGGGAGTGACACTGGCAGAGGATCTCTCAGAGACAACAGCAGAGACACTATACCTAAAGTACTGCGGAGACAAAGGCACCAGTAAACCACTTCCAAATGTCTTTTGCCATGAAAACCCTATGCTGAAAATTGACACTACTAGGACTAAATCACTGCCTCGTCTCTCTTTATCTTCATGGCTAAATTATTTCAAGGCATAGTAACTCATTTTGGTCTAAATCCATTGAACCTATTGGACCATGGGTTTTAGGCCAAAATGAGTTACTGTGCCTTCAAATAATTTAGCCATGAAAATAAAGAAGAAAAAGCAATGACTGAACCAATGGGTTTTACATAAATACGGATTTACCATTTGCCAACTGATTCAATTGGTCTAGTGTAATTGGTAGTAACAAATGGATTTTATTCCTGTATCTAGAAATTGTCCTTTGTTCTGTTGGGAATTGACATTCATTCTTTCAATCTGTGAGTAGCTGGAAATATTTTTAACCTTCCTACCCTTGGCATAAAACAAAATAATGTGAATTATGGGGTATTTCCTTATCTCAATGAGAACGTATAGTACTGAGAACTCAATACCCTGCAAGGTATTGCAGCTTACAAAAATGTCCTGTGTCCAAAATAGAATATGTGTATAAAGAATTAAAAGTGTTCTATCCACATACAGACACCTAGAAAGTGCACGGTGGAATAAAAGTAAAATAAAATTGGATAAAATGAAATCAAACATATATTCCTACTACACATTTTATGCCTGACTGGATTTTTTTGGTGGGGCTATATATGGCAGGTGGCTGAAATTTGGGGCCACTGATTACAACTGTCCAGGTGACAAGGTTGTAGAATGTCTATACGGCAGGTGTAACTCTGTACAGACTGTGGACCTTTCCGCACTACACTGTTATAGTGCTATTATTCACTTCAATATCCTATGGAATTCTGAGGTTTGTAGGTTCCTGAGGCCAAAGAGCTCTCTGGCTGAGAATTCTAAATCCCTCTCCCTAAACTGCCAACTCAAGGATTCCATAGGATGTGGAAAGTAGAATAATAGCATTATAACAATGTAGTGCAGAAATGCCTTCTGAAATAAATCATTATACTGAGGGACTAAAATGTGCTGACCTAGTGTATAACATTTAAAAATATGTGAAGAGCCATGTTGAATCAGACCAAAGATCTATCTAGTCTCCAATCAGCCAATCAGAGACCTATCGGAGGCCACCAAGCAGGACATGAGTGTAATAGTACCCTCCTGCTCATGTTCCTCAGCACCTGGTATTGAGAGGGACCCTGCCTCTGATACTGGAGGTAATCCTTAGCCATCATGACTAAGGGCTACTCATAGTTTTATCTTCCATTGCTACACTTCAGCCAGCTTCCTGATTTTCTGATTTCATCTTGGAAAAAAAAAATCCTGTTCTGTTTTGTTCGCAACCCTGCAGTTAAGTTGACTTAGGTTCATTTCATATAACCAATTATTACACATTTCCATTCCTTCTGCTGTGGCCTGGCCACTTATCCTTCATAATTGGTTATGCGCTGCCTGTGACACTTCATGCTCATTACAACTGAATTTCATGCTGTTGCTCTCTCCATATCTCAAGTTCATGAGGATTATTTTGCATTATTTTGGCTTGCCTTTCTATTCAGTTCTGATGTAAGTGTACAATATTTACTGTAATGCAGAACCCATTATCTGGACAGATGCAAAAGTAGCGGATTTACAAAGTAAAGTTAGGATCCTATTTGTTTCGAAAGCATTGAACGCAAGGAAGGGGATTGTGTGGCTTTGGAAATGTTGGTGGAGTGAAACTCATATCAGCTGTGGCCAGCATAACTAATAATTAGGTATCTTGGGAGCTGCACTCCAACAACATCTGCAGAGGCACATCATCTCTACCTTAGTCTAAGTTTTTTTAAGAAACGTAAGAAGATAAAGAGGATAGTCTGTGCCCACAAGCTTACTACAGGTGAAATAATTTCTTCCACCCCTGTCTATTGCTTCTTGAAAATATACTGGCTTGAAGGTAGTTTATAGTATTCAGCCCTCTCATTTGTACAACAGAAAATCCCAGTCTGTACAGAGTATGGACAACAAGCAAAGAGAACTTAAATGAAAAAACTCTTATCTGTAGATGCCTCAGCACTCGTGTCCAAAGATGTCAAGCTAGAAAATACTAAAAACTAACTATTTTATATTTGCATTTATATGGTTTAAATTCTATCCTTTAATAATTATTGGAATATGTTTTTTTAAAAATGTACAAACTTAAATGGCAGGTTACTTCCATGTGAGGCTTTTGTGATGCAACTATATTGCCTTGTTCATGCAAGTTTATCATAAGCCAGATGACGCCTTCAGTTTGTAACCATCCCATGTCTTCCCACTGCTGCTCCTGTTTATTTTTTTAATTGACCAGAAAAGATGCCTCCAGACTGAGGTCTCCTAGTGTTACCAAGCAAATAACCCTGCACGGCTCTTCCATCTTTTCCTCCTTGTTATTGTTAATGTGTTGTCAATTCATCTTTGACTTAGGGAAATGCTATGAATGCCAAATGTCTCAAAGACAGCAAACAGCAAACGCTAAGGCCTTGCAAACTTAATGCTGTGGCTTCTTTGACTGAATCATTCCATCTGTAATGTGCTCTTCATCTTTCCTACTGCTTTCATCATTACTGGATATTATTGTCTTTTCCAATAACTTATACCATCTTATGATGTGTCCACAGTATGATAGCCCCAGTTTATAGCTATTTCTAGTGAGAGTTCAGGCCTGATTTTCCCTTGGGATCATTTATTTGTCTTTTTGGCAGCCTAGAATATTAATCAAACGCCTCTAGCAATAAGTTGATTCCCTTTCAGTCAGCTTTCTTCACTGTCTAGCTTTCATAGCATCTGAAATTATATGGCATGGATGATTCTGACACTGCTGTTCAATGATATCTCCTTACACTTTAGGATTCTGTCTAGCTCTTTCATAGCTTCCTTTGACAGACCTTTTCTTCTGCCGAGGAAACAAGACAAAGACTTGGTAACACAACAGTGTTTTCTGGATCCTACTGTAATATGCCATGAATAAGGCAGGGTGATGCTGTGACAAAAGGCTTGTCTGGAAGCAATCTAGAGAGCCAGTGCAGTATAGGCCTTGTGGCCTTAGGTTGCCATAAAATGGAAACAACTTAGACAGACCATCAGCACTACCACCACCCCAGGTCCTATCAAACTAGTTATCCAGATTTTTTTTCTCCATCTCACTCTCTTAAAAAAAACAACAACCTCAAAACATGAATGTATTATAAGGATCTTTTTTTTTTAAGTTAGGATTTACTTTGAAGCAAAGTATAGGAAGAAACCTGGTACTTTCAGAATTCTAGTCAAGCCACTGGATTCCATATTAGATGTTATGGTTCATAGCACATTTGCAGTTCGGTAGATTTTCATGGATTTTACAGTTACTAAAGCCTTTCATTCCCTATCTGCTTGATCCTTAAATTAAAGTTCTGGGGGCATTTGAAATGAACATCCAATCCTACATGAATGTATTTTTATGGTTATTTTAGTGCTGGCCATCACTGTCTGCACATCTAGTGCTGGAGTGACGAAGCAAACTAAAACTGTATTCACTCTTCTACTCTACCTATGATTTTTATCACTTCATCCCACATCATACTTCTTATCTTAAGCAGGAACAGGAGCAACTATTCCAGTTGCTGTTAACTTGCTGTTAACAACTTCAGACAACAGGGCTTGGTTTTTATAGCATTTCTGTGCGTGTGCATCTGCAGGAACAATCACCAATTTTTATATACAAAAGGAGAATCCTCGTTACAGCAGGGAGTGGGCAGTGGTGGCCTCCAAATTTTTCTGGCCTATAACTCCCATCAGTCCTAACCAGCATAGTCAATGGTGAAGGATTATGGGAAATGCAATCCCAAAACCTTTAGGGAGTCACAGTTGCCCAACTCTGTCTCAGAAGTGTAACACTGCTTGATTCCAATCCAGCCACACAGTATTACCAATTCCTTAAATATAAAATTTGTAGGTCAACTAGGAAAAGGCCTTATTTGTCTTTTAAACATGTTTTTCTTTTTAAGAATATTATTATAATTATTACTATTTCATTATTATATTATATCTAATTCATTTATAAAGCAGCTTTTTTCCAAACACCAGGACCCTTATCACACTACACTGTTGTAATGTTATATTCTACTTTAACTGCCATGACAACATCCTATGGAACCCTGGGAGTTGCAGTTTATGAAGGGGCATTTAGAATTCTCAGCTAGAGAGCTCTGAGGCCTCACTAAACTACAAAACCCCAGGATTCCACAGGATGTTGCCATGGCTGTTGAAGTAGAATATAGTGCTATACCAGTGTAGTGTGATAAGGCTATGAGATTCAAAGCAGCTTGCAAAAATTAAAACGAATACAGTTAAAAGTACTTACAAAGACATAAGTAAAAAAACCCGTAAAAGTTATTGCTAAATACCAATTGAACTGTCCATATAATTCATAAAAAATAATAAAAATGAACAAAATAGCACATCATAAGTAGTCTTGAAGTCAATTCTATCAGGGACTGGAACACAGATGAATGATGCTTCTGTTGGGTTTGGGCTGAGGGCCAGGAGAAATTACTTAGTTAACACTGTAGAATACTGGCCATTGTTAGTTAACAAAAGAAAGACAATAGAAAGATATTGTGTGCTGTGTCCAGTAAGAGAAGGGTGGTAGCACCTTTATATTTTCCAATAGCTATCATCCATGTAAGCTAAAAACTTTACTGCAGCTCAACCCTGCTTTCTGTCCATCCCTGGCCCTTTCCTCACAAGGCTGATACATCGCAGTAGCGTCGTATTGTTGCTTTTACATCTGCACGTTAAACTGGTTTGACGTCGTTCTGTCCTCCGTGATTCTGCATGAGTAGAGGTCTTAGTGTGCTTAACATTGACGTTAAACCGATGTATTGTAAAAACGAAAAAACTCTGATGTAAACCACCCAAACTGTTTCTGCTGCGTTTTTTCCTACATGCAGAAGCGTTTCATCGTGTCACACCACTTGTGCTAATGAAGTGGACTGCCTCTATGTTTCCGCTACACTAAAACATAGCAACGGTTTCTACAACGTTGTTTTTTTTTAAATTGACCAATCGGTGGCAGCTGCGGGGTGGAACAAGGGAGGAGAATAAGAGTTCCACGAGAATTGATGATGTGGAAACTGCAAACTATTTTCTCTGCTTTACTTTGATAGAAACCAGAGGTCATGCAGACAGGAATCGAGACAAGTCAGAGTAAAAAACACTGCTCATGACACGTGGTGAAACGCTCATCCACTCTAGTGAGGAAATGGCCCCTGTCTCCTTCAGCCAGCTCACTGGACAGGTAAAGCATGATTTTTCCATGGCCTTTTCAGTCAGTTTCCCTTAGCACCCTGAAATGACAAGGAGCTACCTCTCAGATAGCATCCCAGTACCTGTAAGTCTTCACACAATCTCACTTCCTACATCTATAGCCTGCCTCTATTTATATAAGGTGGCAATGTCTAAATGACATTAAAAATAAAAGCTGCTACTTGTGAGCAATCAGTTAGTGGTCTCACATTTATGACTATAGATTCCTGGGGCAAGAAATTGTAGAAGAATATGTATGCTATATTACATAGGAAGGAACTGGCAAAACTACCTCTGGATATTCCTTGCCTAAGAAGACCCTATGAAAAATTGATGGGGTTGCTAGAAGGTGATAGGAGACTTAAAGGCACACACATACAGACACACACACACATATATAACAACAACTACACTCAAGGAAACACCAAGAGAACCCAGTTCTATCCTGCCTACAGTTCAGGGGTAGACAAAATATGGGGTAGACAAAGTATGACACGTGGTCTCCAGAGCCATTCGTGAAGGTCACAGCCTGCCCCCAAAGGGTAAAAAAGGAAAATTGAAAAAACTAAAACTTTTTTTGTTCCAAGTGCCCTCCAGGAAACATGGGGGCCATTTTGCCATGTTTTGGGGTCATTTTAGGGTCAGGAGAGTTCTGTTTAAAAAAAAACTGGAAGTGACTTCTTCTTACCTCCTATTGTTAGGAAAAAAGTCCTCCCCTAGGCCTAAAATAGCCCAGGAAAACCAGAAAACATAGCTGAAATGCTTCCCACCCCTCCTAAAGGACATCTGGGGACATCTGAGAGCATTTTCTTTTGTAGGACAACTATAAAAGGATGTGCACCCCTATTGGGCAGCTAATGTGCCTCCCCAAGCCTCCCACAGCTGTCCACTCCTGGTTTAGACTCACAGTGATGCCTCAGAATTAATCAAACTGCACTTCTTGCCCTCCTGATTTTGCTAATGGACAAGTCTCATCTCTCCTCCTACTGGCCATGCTGGTTGGGTCCGATGAGAATTGAGAGTCAAACAGCATCTGAAATACCACACATCTCCTACTCTCAATGTACAGAACAATAAGATTCAAGGGTGCTTTAATCCATCTGAACAAGGAAAAAATTTCCCAGTATCCTCCAAATACCAGGATATCTCCTTTCCAATACAAAGGCTACTCTACGGACATATCTACAGCAAAGAATTACACTTCTTTGAAATCACTCTATCTGTCATGGCTCCATTTCTGGGATACGTAGTCTAAAGAGGTACTTAGAATTCTCTGCTAGAGAGCCCTAGTCCACTCCTCTGAATTACAGCAATAGAGCTGAATAGCAGGAAATTCCAGCTACCTCCCCAAACCACATATATCATGAATTGACAGTATGCAGCCATTGGAGTCAAAATGTATGAAACAGCCACAACTGGACATTTTAAATACATTGTCCCCATGTTGGCTGGGGAATTCTGAGAGCTGTAGTCCAAATAAATAACATTGCCAAGATCTGGATTAGGCTCATAATAAAATCCATATACATTGTCCATTGATTCCCACGCTGTTATAAGCTCCACTCACTGTTCTTCCTTCCCCTCCAAAAACCGCTGTTTACAGAGCCATCAGAGAAAAATGAGAAACCTAGACCTCTTGTAATTCAAACGCTGCTCTACACCATTCAAGGGACAACATGGGTGTAGGATTTTCTTGTATAAGTTACACCCAGTGGTGTAGAGGACCCTGGCCTTCTGGGGTCAAACTGCCCGGACCTTTGGATTAGCAGGGACAATTATGTCATCTCCTCCCACACCCTGGCTTCCTTATTGCTTCTGAGTTACCCTACCCTTCAGAGTAGCTGGGAGTAAACACACATTTTCCAAGCAATAATACATAGTAGGCTAGAATTTAGTCACTTATGATAGTACGACTTCCAGTTCTGCTAGCATAAGTATGGTGGGGGGAGCACTGAGCAAAGAGGTATCCAATACCTCCTTGCACTTTGTGCCAGCTTCACAATGGGAGACACATGGCTCCGCGGAGCAGCTCCACTTCTCTGATTTGCCAAGGGGTGGGCCTTGTACCATTCAGATGCCATTGCGCAGCCGCAGAAGGAGAAACCTTTGTCCTTGTCCAGGGAGAAAACATGGATCCCTTTCTCCAGCTGTGCAATAGCAACTGGATAGCACTTTGGTGGAGCCTCGCAGCCTTTTACTGGTCAGGATGAGAAGCTGTGCCTGGCAGCCATCCAGCTGCTATTGAGCAGGCAGGAAAAAAAGAATAGTCTTTGCCTCTCCTGGACCACCAGTGTAAGCATGCTATCAGAGTATTATGCTCCAACAGGATCTTGTCCATAGTCCGCTATATCTATTGTAATGTAAAGCATTCTGAGGTGGCTTGGCCTTGAATGTCCAAGGTCCATTGACTTTACACTGGAGATGAAAACTGCTAAGGCTGGTTTGCTGATATGGATCCACGTGGCATTTCTGGACTCTCCTTGCAATCATCGCTATCAGAGACTGTCAAAACAAGGGTACCTCAAACTTTGCCACTACACCAATGGTTACTCCTGAAGAGATTTCTCTTTGTGAAGACATATACCCAGCATGCCCAATCTGCATGGCAGCACTTTGCAGGCAACCATACTTTTCCAGCTCACTAGCCACAGTTCTCACAATTAGCCATGTGACCTCCCACCCTTCCTCTCTTCCCTGCTTCTGACCTGTGGCAGGGCAATGTTGAGCTGGCGCTGCAGAGATTCCTTCTCGTGGCCCAGTTCACGCAGGCGGAGCTGTGAGGTGGCCAAGCTTTCTTGCGTGTCGCGCAGTGTCTCTAGCAGCCGTTCACGTTCATTCAGCATGTTGACCATAAGCTGCTCAAAGTTGGCATCGTCAGCCCCGTAGGCTGAGCCGCGGCGGTTGTCCTCATTGATGGTTGGCATCACTTCGCACATCATCATGCCAAGAGGGGTGGGGAGGGGCACCTGGGGGCCTCCTCAAGAAGGAAGAGAAGTTTAGCCTTGGATCCTGTAGAAAAGGAAGAGACATTTATTTATTTGGTATATTTATTGGATATGTTTTCCAAGATAACAAAGCAGCATTTATACCATGCCTTCTTCTAAAAGAATGACACGCAAGGTATTCAAGACTGATAACATCAGATTTCAAAAATTCAGCCAAAACATAAAATCCAGTTAACAACACATGATAATATCTCAGAGAAAGAATAGAGTTCAGGAGTACGCACATATTGGTCCAGAGATTCTGGGAGTAGCAGCTCAAAAAGGGAAGTTTCCAAAGTCTGTGACAGAAAGAAGAGAACCTCTGAATGTCACAGAATTGGGAAGGAGAATTAAAGAGGAGAGAAAGCAGAATATTTTGGTTCAAAGAAGTATTAGCCCAGGGATGGAGGGATAGCATGTCACCAATGGGGCACTTGCTTTCAGTGCAGAAGGTCCCAATTTCAGCACCCAACATCTCCATTTGAAAGAATCAGATAGCAGCCAAGGGGAAAGATTTCTGTCTCAGACTCTGAAAGACACTACGAATTTGAGTCTGGGCTAGACAGAGAACTAGTCAGCGCTGTTACAAAATAGCTTGCAGTGTTCCTCTGATGTTGGAAGGCTGAGCTTCCAGGCTCCATGTGGTAAATCCAATTGCGGAGTTTTGTTGGAAGAGCAGAGCAGCCTAAAGGCAGAGGACTGAAACAGTGAGTCTGAACCCACCAGAGTCTCACACAAGTTAAAATGTGACAAGCTGCAGGATGAACTCACAAGTGCTGTGATCTCTTAACACAGAAGCACTGCCCTTGTGTGTGGGAGGAAGAAGAGAGGCCCAGAGACACGAGTCCTGAAATCACCTGACAAGATGACACATATATTTCTGCTAATTTATTACAAATGGAGATAATGGGATCAGAGATGTTATTGTAATAAATATGACATTCTTGCCACCACCTCCCAACCCAAAGCATGGATTCTATAAGAATGCTGGACAGGCTGGAAAGAAGACTTGCAGGAAGAGAGAAAGCTTGAGATAAACTCTGTGGGCGGACAGGAAGAGCAAACAGGAATCACAGGGCAGGCATGAGGATGAGCCAGTTGGGGAACTGGAACTGCCAAAAGCCAGCCCCACCCTAACCCTTTATTTCTCACCCCATATTGGGACAACTAGCTCCCTAGAGCAAGGCTGTGCAAGCTATGGACCTTCAAATCTGATCAGCCTCAGCCAACCTGACCGTGAGATGGGAGATAATGGGAGTATTTATTTATTTAGAATATTTATACCCCATTCTTCAGACACAAAAGCTCTTAGGGCGGCTTACAAATCGTTAATCTGACAGTTTCCTGCCCTCAGGTTTACAACCTAAGTAAGACATAACACACAAAGAAAAGGGGGTGGCAGTGTGGGAGGGGATTAAGCCCAACAGATACTGCTTCTTCTTTCCCTATGTGGCCAGGGCAATGGCAGCTGGGTTTAGGCATGATGGAGCTGTGCCTGCCTCTTCTTCTCTCCCTCCGAGACCAGTTCATCAACATCTGGAGGGTTACAGATTGCCTAGCCTTGCCCTACAGCAATATCATGGCCATGAGGGCTGGGAATTCTGGGAAATTTAGCCCCCAAAGTAACTCTTCCAGGCTCTGTATTCCACAGAGGGTCAGTGGCCACTTCAGAATGACTTCTGTGGGGAAACACTGCCTGGACCTTGTTCTCCTTGCAGAAGTAGTTCAAGAAGAACAAGCAATATATTATATGTCCTATGCTGCTCCCTATCTTGCCTCCAGATCGTACGGTCCAGGGATCATAGACCTGTGAGGTCTGGATTCAGACTGTTGCTCAATTATAAAAGATGTCACTGGGCAAGCTTGGAGACTCAACATTCCAGCTAGTCAACATTCCAAATTGCAAACCCAGTATAACACTTAGCATTTATGTAGTTCTTTTTCAAATGTTAGAAGGCTTCTCATACATTATAGAAATAATAATGCTGACTTTCCTTCCAGTGTGGAAGGGCAACGGAAATGAGGAAAGGATGACAGTGAGTTCAAAATTCTATAGGCTTGTAACATTCCCACCAAATTATGAATTACGTAAGAATTACATTGCTCTTTTATACTCTGCTTGGCTCAGTGTTAATTCTGCTCTAAATGATAGGTGCTGTACAAAACACTAAAACCGCATAGTCCCTACCTGGGTAAGGAAGAGGCTTACATTTCCTTATTCCAAATGAGAAGAGGAAACAATATCAACAAACAGCGAAAGTGAGCAAAGGGATTAGTGCATATCAAAGGGATCTCCAGCTACACATTTAAGAAGACAGAAAGTTTCACTTTTTTCTGTAGAACCCAAAACAGCCCCCTTCTGAAGAGGAGGGGCAATTTCAAAGAGCAGCATATCTTACCCTAGATCCTACTCATCTCAAGTTGGCGCAATTTGTACAGTGCAAGTTGGCTCCCCTTTGGGTAGGAACCTGTCATACCTGTTCTTTGTAAAATGCAATGTACAACGGGGAGGTAGAAAGTATGACTCTAGAGAATGGTATGATATGACCTCTAGCTCTCATAAACTTCATTACACCTGTGAATTATTCTCTACCAATGTAGTAGGAGGTAGAAGAAGAAAAGAAAAAAATATTTTTATTCATATTTTCCTACTCCTCCCTCTCTCTGTCCCACAAATCTCCACTGCTTTTACTCCTGTCCATCACCTACAGGGGTGTGAGGGTAGCCACTTACGTACCACACACACACACAAAATTAAACAACAACAAAAACACACATGAGCAGGACAAAAGAAAACAACAATGCATATGTCATTTGCATACATATACATCTATATATATAGATGCAAAGGTAGACACATCAAAACACATAATTTAAAAACACATAAATTTGCATATGCTGATTTACATGACCTTTAGAAATGACTATAATTTTGGGAGAAAAACAACACATATTCCCACAATTGGAAAGATACTGACCAGTTGAACTATTTGCTGAAGCTGTTCAGTCTTCTCTTGTCTATGTCAAATGGAGGATAATTTAAAGCAGGGGTGGGACAATGTGGCCCATAGGTAACATACTGTCTTTTGGAGAGGTGCACTGTAGCCCACCTAAAGGCTCTCGAAATCACTCATCCCACAAATTTTTGGCTGAAAAAACTGTTTTTGGCTTTCAAAATCCATTACTCTATTTTAAAAGTGAAAAAAAAAAGCCTTTTGGGTGCTGTTGTATACTGTTTTAGGCTGTTCTCCATCCCAAAACTACAAAATACGTAGTAGATAAATAACCCCACCAAACAGCCAAATAGCTGAGTGGAAGAAACATGTTAGCACTTTCAGTCATCAGAATGATGGTTACCATGGGCAGTTTACCATCCAGAGTTCTGGAGGAACCCAATATCTGACAGCATAGTCTCTCAGGCTCTGGAGTGTGCCAATCCCTAGAGAAAGAGGATTGTCCTCTGACAGCCCTTCAGACAGTGTTGTCCTCTTTGATGTAGAACTTTTATCTACCCTGTACTTGACATCCTACTTTTTCTTCCCCTTTGTTGTTCGCTTGCACTTGAGGCTTAGATCTAACTGTTATCCCCAATTAGAGTGGATCCATTGAATAAATGGGAGCTTCATAAGTTAACCCTTTATGTAACTTCCATTGATTCAATGGGTTTACTTCAGCAGAGACTAATAACTGGATTTAGGCTGGAGAATCTAACTTGATGTGGATGGCAGCAGTTCTCTGAAAAAAGTAAATTATAGCCTCACAATGAAATGAGGCTGCTTCTTAAAACACTAGCCTATTCAGCCAATTCACACATTTTCTCCAATTGCATTGCTGCTTCTCTATTCTCTCATCACTCCTGCCCAGTGGACATTGGTTAACCCCACGTCAGCAGATCAACTCTGAGTTTTAGTCTAAACATTAAAGGAGATATCCAAATTGCTGAACCATATCCCCGAAATAGGTTTAGCAACTTGGATAGCTCTGCTACATTATGGACTAAAACCCAGTGGAGATTCACTGTTCCACTGACACTGGAATCAGCAGAGACCATTTGCTCCTGTTTCTTTATCTTCAGTCAGGCTGTGGCCTATATATCTGGAAGACAGGATTGCCAGGGTGAAAAATGGAGACAACTCTTTTACCTTAAATGGTTATGTAGAAACAGGAACTTCAGCACATGTTACTTGTTACCTGGTTGTATGACAAGCAACATTTGCTGAAATTCCCTCTTCCACACAACCATTAAAGGTATAGGAGCTCTCTTCAGTTCTCATTCTGGCAGCTCTATTGAAAGAAGAAGCATATTCCAGTCCTTCCTCAGCACCTTGATTCTTCCACAAGGCCATACCTAGGCCAAGACAGACATACTACATCTATAATTCCTCTTCCTCGCATTCCCCGCTAGGGAATCCTTTATTCAAATTTTCCTCAAAAGAAACAAAAACTGGGAAGCATCCAATGGAAACCAGAGAAGAGACAAGAGGCACAACTCAAGGTGTCTCTCCCTCCAACACTGCCACCCCATTTTCCTTTTGCATTATGTGTTAAGTAGATTGTAAGCCTGAGGGCAGGGAACAGTATTGTTGTTCTTTTCAGTGATGGCAGTAATGACAGTAATAATGATAATAATAAGGAGATTGAAAGGTGGTTGCTTTATTTAATAGAAAAGCCTGAAACTTTTGAACCAAGGACTCTCAAACCCTTTACTGGACAAATGAAATTTCCAAAGTTAATCTACCAGGCCCTGAAGAAGGCCTTAAAAATATACTGAGGCTGAAACATGGGTTTTCTTGCTAATAAAACAACCATCTTTTGAGCATCTTGAGACTTGTCTCTTTTGCGTCAGCCATGGATGTCCTAGGTAACCTTAAGCACGACACATGGTTCTTTGTAGACAGGAAGTGGTTCCAATTAAATAGATAATGCATACACTGGACAGAACATTCCCATGTGAGGTTTGACCAAAGCAGAATAGAGAGGGACTGTTACTTCCCTTGGTTGGGACATTATACTCCTGTTGATGCAACCAACTGCACTGGCTTTTTCTGGCTGCCACATCTCACGTTTAGTTTGTGGTCTGCAAAGGCCCTTGAATTCCTTCCATGTGCTCCCAATAGAGGGGCAGAGCTGCCTAGATCTGTCTCACAAGTATTCACAGCCATGGAAGCTAACCCCAAGCTTTAGCTTAGATATCTCTGATTCCTCAGTTTGTTTAGAGTATGTCAGAGACACACAGAAAAAAATTAAGCAGCTATTTCGGGAGTGGAATAGTTGTTTCTTTATCTCAGGCCCAGTTCAGACAGTTGTCTGAGTTTCAGGCAACCAGCTTTCAGGTATGTTCCTTGCTTCACAGCTCATTCTATATTTTTGATAATGCTCAGTAACAGAAGGCCTTCACGTGAGGTGACCTCAAGTAGAAGCCCCTTCAGCTCTCAAGCCTGAGGGGAACAGAGAAGAAGATAGAGAATACTTGCTGTCCCAGACTATGACCCCTAAGTCAATGCGGAGCTAGCTCATGACCCATTACTTTTGTTTCAAGTGGGCCTCTACAAAACATGGGCATCATGGCCCACCTAAGACATTTTGCTTCCTGAGGTAATGTACAAGGTGGCTTCCCTCCTTCATCCTCTACACAGAAGTGAACTCCGATGGTAGCTGAACCTTACTTCAAACTAATCTTACTTCAGCCTTATTTCCTAAGTGGAAAATGTCCTTCACTGAACCTAAGGGCAGTAGGGCTGGCTTAGGGGCTGCAGGATTGGCCATGTGGCACATGCAAAAAGGAGAATAGTTGCGAAGCTCTGGAGGCAGATGAGTGGGCTGCCATTGTTGGCCCCTAGTATCTGCTGCCTGAGGTGGCTCTCTCACTCTGCCTGATAGTACAGTCAGCCCTGCTGGGGAATTCTTTATTTGTATTCTAACTATCAGGTGCTGCACGTCCGGGTGATGTGTTACAATGAAAAAATGAAAATACAAATATAAAATGTAGCTAAATATCCAGTCGGCCCTCCATATCCACAGATTCTGTATCCACACGTGGCTAGAAAATATTTTTTAAAAAAATCCAAAAAGCAAACTTTGATTTTGCCATTTTATCTCAGGGATGCCATTTTACTACACCATTGTACATAATGGGCCTTGAGCATCCACAAATTTTGGTATCTATGGGGGCGGGGGGGCTCAAATCAAACCCTAGAGCAGTGGTTCTCAACCTGTGGATCCCCAGACATTTTTGGACTTCAGCTCCCAGAAGCCCTGAGCATTGACCATAGTGGCTGGGGCTTCTGGGAGCTGAAGTCCACAAACATCTGGGGACCCACAGGTTGAGAACCACTGCCCTAGAGAATACCAAGGACCCACTGTAACTGGTAGCCATAAGCTAAAAATGAAATGACTGGTATCATTCATCATCAGACATCAAGTCAAACAAAGTTTTTGGCATGCACCTAAGCTGTAACAGAGAGTCAGTGTCTATTCTACTTCTGACAGAAGAATACGGAAGAGCACGGGTACCACCACAGAAAATGCCTTCTTCCTACTTGTCACCACGTAGGATGTGGCACAACCAGGAGGCTGATGTGCAGAAATGAAGGATGAAGACCAGTAGATCTGTATTATCCTCTCATATATCCTGATCTCAAATAATTTAAGGCCTTATAGTTAATATCAAAATCTTAAATCTGGTCTGCAGTAAACTGGCAGATATTCTTTCAACAACCATGTTGATTAGTGGCTATACTTGTAAGAACAATAAGCCAGGATATTGGCTTATCAGGAACAGGCTGCATATGATGTCCACATTCCACTCACTTCTATTCCATTTCATTCATTTACTTGTTAATTACTTATTTCTGCATCGTGTAGGATAGAACTTGATGGAGCCTCTAGTCTCTTCCAGTTCTATGATTCAATGATTCTACTTGGCTCCTCCTGCTAGCAATATCAGGAGTGATTTATTGTCACAGTATGGGAAACATGTAACCCTCCAGATATTCTTGGACTGTGACTATCACAGTTCTTCAGCACTGATTGGCTTTGCTGGCTAGGACTTGGAAGTTACAATCCAAGATCATCTGAAAAATTATAGTTCCCCAGTCCTGTTCAGCATGTTGTCTAGGAGTCCTGGATGGTTGTTGTCTTTGCAGGTCCCAATTAACAAATCAGGAAGAAACCATAGTTTATGCACGTAAGAAAGGAACAAACCAGGGCCTTCCAGGATGCACATCAACAAACGAGGATACTGTAACATTCTAGCTTATTCCTCTTTGCAAATGCAGAACCTCATCACTTATTCAGTCTCACAAACACTGACTGAGGCCACTCATTTTCTGGATAGCATTCTTCCTGCTAGCAAGTACCACAGAATCAGGATTCAAAATGACCCTAACAGATTGAAGAAATGGGTCCAAAATGACAAAATAGAGTTTAACAGAGCATTTACAAATATATTTAGAATTAAATGTAAGGTACTACATTTAGGCAGGGAAAAAGTTATAATTACAGGTTGGGAAACATTTGGCTTGACAGTACATGTGGAAAGAATCAAGGGGTCTTAATAGACCACAAGCTAAACATTAGATGTGGTGGTCAAAAAAGCCGGTACAATTCTTGGTTGCATCAACAAAAACATAGTGTTGCATCCAAGGGAAGTAATTGTCCTTCTCTATTCAGCATTGATCAAACTTCACCTGGAAGTCCAGTTCAAGATGTATTTTAGCAACATGTTCAGAAAAAAATTGACCAAGATGGTAAAAGGTCCAGAGACAAAGCCCTATGAGGAATAGCTTAGGGATCTGGGTATGTTTAGCTTGGAAAAGAGAAGATTGAGATGTGATGGGATAGCCAACATCAAATATCCAAAGGAGTGCCACACGGAAAATGAAACAGGCTTGTTTTCTGCTTCCCCAGAGACTGAGAACAAACCCATGGATTCAAATTACAAAGAAAGATTGAAATATCCAGAGACAGAAAGACGTAGATTCTACTTAAGCATTAGGAAACATTTCCTGATGGTAAGAACTGTTTGACAGTGGAATACACTTCCTCACTAATTGGTGGATTCTCCTTCTTTGGAGGGTTTTTTAGCTATCAGTTTGTGCATAGCAAGGAATTGGACGAATGGTCCCTTCCAACTCTACGATTCACATTTGTATCACATATCAATATTAACTAAACAGGTATCTGATGAGGCCTGGACTGAATGCCCTGGTCTTCAGAGGTTAGGAACACAGAATAAAAATTCAAAGGTAGCATCCCAGCTTTGTTAGCTTAAGGGCTGGGTAAATTTAAATGCCACTCATTTTCCTGAGTTTTCAGTTGGTAATTGCCTTGATTCCTTTCTTGCAATTATTTAAATAGATTTTTGTTTTATAAACAGTGATGTGGTTATTGTAAGCTGCTTTGAACTTTGGTGGGGGGGATATGAAAATACAGAATTTTCAAACACTGTTAGATATAGATGAGCTGCAATTTATATATATCACAGGGAGGCAACTTGTGGCCTTCTACATGTTATGGCCTATCCAGATTGGCCAATGGTAAGGTACTGTGGGAGTTGTAGTCCAAAAATTTTGCAGGGTCAAAGTTCCTTGCCCCTAAAATATAATAAGATCCATGCAAGCATTCATATACAAGGGCCATGGGTATTCTGCAACCTTCACAAACATTCTATTCCATTGCTGAATTTTCTTTAGTATTAGAATACTTCTTACTAATGTTTAAACCAAGTCCATTTCCCTAGAGTTTAGAGCCACACTCTCGTAGTTTCCTAATAAATGCTCTGGCTGCACAGTGGTTGGATCCCAACTAGTATGACATCCCTGAAGTGATGGAAAAATATTTAAGTTCATCTTCTTTGGAATATGACTAGTACAGGCACAGAGAGGTTTTTGTTTTTTCAAGGAAGGCACTAAAAATTCAAGCCTATCTAGGAGCTGTATTTCATGACCTAAACGATCTTTCCCTAAATTCTAGGTGCCCAGGGGTCCATTTGTGATTAGGGAAAGATGTTTTTTGCATAATACTCCTAAAGTAGGGATGAGCAACTGTGGTGGGTTTGAGGGCTAACTTCCTGTTTCTAGAACCATTAAGGGACTACAAAGATTGCCTCCCCAAAAAAAAACAGAAGTAGCTGGAACTTCTCCTTCTGTTTGAAAAAGTGATACTATTTAATGTTTAAATTGAGCAATGGAAGCCCTATTACTTATTTAGACGATGAATTAAATTTGTTCAGATAAATCAATGCAGAGAATCTGGAGGGGCTAAAGGATGTGAAAATAGCCTCTGGGGGTTGCATGTGACCCCTGGGCTTCCCTTTGCCCACCATGGGCCATCCTGAAGGTACAGGAAGAGACTCTGGCTCCCAGTACCAAATCCTAGCTAGACAAATATAAAATAAAATAAAAATATCAGAGTTCACCTCTTGCAGGGCCAGCACTTAACAAGCACTTTGTTTTGGTGTGGCTACATGTCTCACATCTCTAGCTGGACATCTTTAGATTTCCTGAAATAACAAAATTAACAGAATATAATAAATATTCTTACAGAATAACCTGGAAAAGATGCCAGCTGGGATTGGAAGATATAAATGCTTTTGAATGGATGAAAAAAGAGCCCTCAAGCAGTCAGAGGTCGAACTGCTATCAGCAAGAAACACTGAAGCTCAGACTTGAAGAATCCTGGCTCAGACGAAGCTCTACCACATCAGGGTGAGCAACCATTCTTATTGTCAAGGGCTTTGTTCCATTAAGGTACTCTGACAAAGGCCACCTGTCAGCAGTGGGCAAGGGTGAAATCATCTGTGGACAGGACCAGAATCAAAAGCAGGTAAGCCTGTCCTTTTTCTCTTCCTCTTTCTGATGCTCTTATCCCCTACCTAGCAGGGTGCTGGGGAATGGGTAGCGCACTCTTGCAAGGCCCTTGCAAACACGGCTTCTAAAAATAGGCTAAGAAAGTATACTGCCCTGGGGCTGTAGCTTGCCCACTCCATCCTGCATAGCCAAAAACATAAAGCCATGCATGTTAACACACATGCCTAACATTGAGTCAGACCACTGTCCATCTAACCTAGTATTATCAACTGATTAGCAGTAGCTCTCCAGAGTTTCAGGCAAGAATCTTTTCTAGTCCTCCCTTGGGATCCCTGGTATTCCCCGCTAGTCTTGCATCCATACACTAAATCAGGCCTGAGTCAGCTTAGCTTGCAAAGCTGGAAGAAACAAAGTGCATTCAGCATAATACGGTTGTGCCTAAAGATGGTATATACGACTCTTGGCACATCGTCCCCTTTCTCAGCTTTAGTCTTTTCTCCCACCTGCCAAACCACAGGTGGCCCAAAGGCCTAACAGGCAGAGCTGTTAAATACTAAAGATGTTTGCAAACCAGAAAATGCAGATTCCAGGCTTATGCAGGCCCACAAATGCATCAACATTCTTAGACATTCAAAAGACATTGACCTCATGTAGCATCAGGCCAGAGAACTAAGTCTAAAATACAGCAGAGATATGCATCATTCAGACTTGTAGATCCATTGAAAACCAGTGGTACAGTGCTCCGTGATTTTTTTATACACCACAAACTAGCAGAAAGTAAATGCCATCACATGAATGTACACACCTTTTGGCACACAAGAAGTAGAGAGATGTTGAAGAACTCATACACATGGCTGTGGATACTGAAGCTGATGTGAAAAAGAGACCAGTGCTGGAATGTTCACATCCTCTTTCCTTGCACTTGCCCGCTGACAGAGTGAACAACACAGCTGTGTATGAATGCCCTAAAACCAAAAGCACATGTCTGTACCAATGGGTTTTGTGGAGGATATCATGTAGAAATACCAAACAAGCTCAAAATCATCTTTAGGCACAAACACAGCCATTTGAGTATCTTTCATTTCTGTTTTTTTTCTTTCTTATTTCAAGCTAGCAAGTTTCTCTCCCTCATGACTAGTCCAGTGAAGGCCTGAAAAGCAAAGGGGAAGGCTATTCTCCTAAATCCAATAACGACCCTCTTCCTTTCTTCTTGTCATCCCTCCTTATTGTCAGACGTTCTAGGTTATTTGAAGACTCCTCTTCTACACAATCAAAATAATGAAAGCAAGTAAATTTAGCCTATGCTATCCTTACTTAGTTTAAAAGTAGTATAAGATTACTTTATTTTGAGTGAAGAATGAGCATGTCCTTGGCACAGAAAGTAGAATTTTATCACTATTGTAAACAGTTTTGATTATTTCACATTCATACATAGCCTCTGAGTTCCTTTGCACACAACTAATGTTGGGACATGTGTGATGGTGCTTGGAATTTGTGTGTGGGCAATATTGCTGACTTATGCATGGGTGCTCATAGTATCTTTTAAAGTATTGCTCAGGACTGATTCATACCATGGCCACATGGATGGCTATAGGATGCACCTGCTGAACCTACTAGTAATGTTCACACTTGTTAGAGTGTACGCAATGTGCAAAGTTATGCAGGTACACATAAAAAAAATCAGCATCACTGCACATATATAGCATACATGCCATTTCTGGTGTTCTGATCCTCTTTGTGTGTGCCAGCTAAAGTATACTTCAGGTCACACACATATTGAGTTATGCAAATAAACAAATATAACTATGAGAACACATGTTGGTGCATGTGGAACCACATGTCAGTATCTTGTAATTGCAGAGCCCTTACAATCTCCATGAGGCACATGGAATTATCTGGATATACCTATCTATATTTTAGTATATTTCAAAATTTCTGCACAAACAATACAGATGTTGTCCACACTAGTGTGTTCATATGCCTATGTATTTGATCCTTTGTAACGTTCATATTTGCACACTCAAATAATTGTCCACTGTGGACTGTGTCACAATGCATACGCAGACAGCCATTTATAAGCATACATTTGTCCATATATCTTCTCACGTCTGCAAAAGTGACAAATAAATCACCTTTAAATTTCTTGTGCAAATATGTTTCACATTAACAGCTTGTACATGCAGAGCTGTGAAACAGCAACAGTGCACATAGCATGCTTGTAAGTCTGCCTCTAAGTGCCCAACCAGACTGTCTCCCACACACACAACTTGTTTTTAAACACCTACACCTTGACTATAAATATAGGTTTACCAAAGTTAGCTATGGATGACTGATGAACTCAGACATGTGGAGGTGGAAAATTCACAGACTGTAAACTAGAGGTGGGAAACCTGTGGACCTCCAGCTGTTGATGAACTACTATTCCCAGAATTCTTCACCAATGGTCAAGCTGACATGGGGTGATAGGACCTGGAGTCCAACAACATTTGGAAGGCTACAGGCTTCCCACCCCAACTGTACACCTACTGCTGACTTCTCCAGTAGACAATCAATATATTATTTTAACACAATGGCTACATGAAGATGAGAAAAGCAGTCCTAACAGTCCAAAAGATCCCAGCTTTTCATCTACATATCAAAAACTCTTCTTTTTAGTGACAGGGTGTAATGTGAAGCCTACAATCCAACAGTTTGGAGCACTGAGACAATTCTATAATCTCTAGTTCAACCAAACGTACCCCATGTATTTTCCGTATTTCATAGTCCAATAAAATTATGGCCCAATATTTTGCAGAAGCAGATGACAGGGTAACTGGGATGACAGATGCCAGTTTGGAGAGGCAAGGAGAGGATTTTCTGACATATATTCCAGCATGTGTGCATGAGAGGGGTACATGTAGAACAGGCGCTTGAGAGATGGAAAATACAGGCAGAATAAGAAAGTGAGCTGAAACATTAGTTCAGTGAAAATGGAGGCACACAGAGGCAAAAATAACAGGAATTTCCCCATTGTGGAATGGAAAACTATGCTAAGCCAGAGCAAGTGGCCATTTGAAAAGAGATGGGGTGGCAAGACACAGATTAGAAAAGTAGGTTCATGGAATCTTCTGCATATGAATGGTATGGGATGCAACCTTGGACTCAGGGCAGGCTTTACCATGAGGCACAGTGAGACACCTGCCTTAAGCAGCACATTATGGAGTAGTCAGCAATGGTTACCTATTTATTACTTGATTTTTATTGCCAGGATGAGTAGATGTGTTTGTGAGACTGTCTACCTCACAGGGCAAAATAACCTGGTTGGCTCTGGGTACCACTATTCTTGATTTGGGTAGTTGGGGATGGGTGCTATTTGCTGTTCTGCTTCAGGCAGCAACATGTCTTGGGCCAACCCTGAGTGGATGAACGGGTAAAGGCAATAGAATGGGCAAGAGGGATGGAACTGCAAATTTGGGACAGCACAAGGGAGTTAGGGTGCATGTATAAAATCAGACAGGGTGGGATGACAGATGTTTCCTGGTATGGGGTGAAGCAGGCACTGGGAGGAAGCCCCTAGAAGGAACAGAAACGAGGACGTCTTTATATACTATGTGGGCTTCTGCCATGACTGGACTAAGAAAACACCGGATGGAATTAGAGAGGTGGGGGAAGCAATGTGAAAAATACAGCAGAATGTGGAGTGGACTAGTATTATGCATGGGGAGAGGAGACTTTGAAGGAAGAGATGGGGTGATGTCAGAAAGGTGTGTATATTCTATGTTACTGTGGGGGGATGGTGGGAAATGCAGTACCATTAAATATATCAGGAAGCAGATGAGGGTAGGGTCTGGGTTTCCTTCCTGTGGGTGCGCACAAGGCTCAAAGGGGAACTGGGGACAGCTGAGTGGAGCACAGGCAAAGCAGGGGAAGGGGAGGGTGCCAGGTGGGGAAAAAGGGAAACTGACAAGCAAAGGACATCGTTTTTTTGACAGGGGGCAGAGTGGAAGGCTGTTCCAAAGGGTGCTTGTTTGTGGGGTGGGTCTGGGCTACACGAAAATGAAATAGGGGTGAATTTTGGGAACGAGGTGCTGAGACCCTCGGGGAATTACTGAAACAAGCCAAATGTGTGGGGTGCAAGAGAGACCTGGGGTTCCAACAGGCTGCTCCTGGCTGGTGGCAGGAGACAGCGGTTTCCTCCCACCCTCGTCTCCGCGGACTCCTCAGTGTAGGGCAGCGTGTAAATTGCCACCCAGGCATCGGAGCCTGGGCAGGTCAGCCGTCGCTGTGGAGCCTGAAAGGGCCACAGAGGAGATGTGGACGGAAGGTGGGTCTCTGGGTTGGGTGGGTGGGTGGATGGATGGAGGGGGTTTGGAAGGTTCCAGGAGGAGGAGGAAGGCTGGGAGCGGATCGCGAGCCTGGGTCGGGGAAGTCGGGCAGAGGATGCCTACTTGGCTGGCTGGCTGCGTGGCAGCAGACTGCGCGGCTGCCGGGGTTTTGACGGCGCGGGGGAGAGAGGCGACCAGGCAGGGCGAGATCTCGTGGGAAGGGTCCTGGGTGGTGCGAGGTGGGAAGAGGGGGAGGAAGAAGAAGGCTCCCGGGCGCCCTGGGAAGCCTGGGCGGCGCACTCCGGGGAAACAGGAGGGTTGAGGGCCAAGGAGAGGCTGTGGATGCCGCGGGGCGGGCGAGCGAGGGGAGTTCGTGACGAGGCGGGATGCGGAGCGCCTGGGGAAGGTGTGGGTGCTCCGGCTGCACAGCCGAGCGGAGAGGCGAGCGAGAGCGGCAAGCGCTGCCGGGCGGCAGAGGAAGGGGTGCCGCCGCCGGGCTTGGGAGCTCTGAAGATGCGGGAGAGGCAGACACGGAGGTGCAACGGGAAGAAGGCCGGCGGAGGGGGGAAGGAGGCAGGGAGAGCGGGAGGGATGCAGACGAGGGGAAACGCTGCGAGCCGATTTATTTTGTATTTTTTGGGGACAGCGCTGGGGAGAGAGGGAGCGAAAGGACGGCGGCGCGAAGATTCCAGAGGGAGAGGGGGCAGTGGGGCAGAGGCGGGGGAGATCGGCTGCAAGGGGGGACGGCGAGGACATGGGGAGGGGGGACCCCGTTCTTACCTGGTTTTCAGCGGTGGGGGAGGTGACGCTGCTGCTGCTGCTGCTCCCGCTGGTGATGCTGGATGCAGGAGGGATGCAGGAGGGAGCCCCGGCTGCTGATGTCTGGCCCCCTCCCTCGGGCTTCAGGGACCATTCCTGTCCCCCAGGGGGACCCCGCTGCCCAACCCCGGCATCCCTCCTCCCGGCCGGCCGGTCGGCCACCGCCTGGCACCCCCCCTCCAGCCCGCTCAGGCAGATCCAGAGAGCGAGAGGGGGAGGAGGAGAAAAGTCCCGCCCCTTCGCTCCGCGCAAAGCTTTGGGCGCGCCTGCCCCTTTAAGGGAACTCTGACTGACAAGCCCTCTGCCCAATGAGCACTTGGTAAGCTCCGGGACAACCCCTTAGGCGCCGCCTCCGCGTGGAGAAGGGAGGGGAAGACGGACTCCGAGTGGCAAGGAGGCCAAGCCAATGAATGGAAAGGTTGGTGGGCGGAGGGGGGGCATGGGAGGCCAATTGGGGAAGCCGGTGGGTGGGGCTGAGTTTTAGGATGATGTCATTCGGTGGTTCTTTCGGAAAAAGGAGGGGGAAGGAAGAGGAGGAGAAAAAAAAGATGCATCGCAGGTAAAAACGGGGTGAGGAAGGGGAAGCAGTAGCCCAAAAGAAAAGGGGGGAAAAGGCGGGGGAAAGCGCGAAATCCATGCATCGTCTCCAGGAAACATCCCACTCCGTGTTAAACCATCTGAGGAAACGCGGCTGTCCGGTGGAGAGAACGAGACGTTGCACCAAGGGCGGAAAAATGCACCAAATGCCTGCAGACGGAGAGGGAGGTAGAGAAATGCACGATTCATGCAGATCAGAGGGGCTCTCTCGCTAGGCAGAGACCGCCTGGAGACACACGTCTGAACGGGGCCAGAGAAAATGCAGCAATCTGGGGGAAAGCACCAAGAACCAAGCAGCCCGCCCCCCCCGAAAAACATGCACAACTCCAGGCGAAAGGATTGGTCTACGGGGCTGTGGAAGAGGAGAGAAGCAGTCTAGGGAAATGCACCAGTCCATGCGACGTAGGGAGAAATTAATCAAGCCACCCACTACAGGGAGACGCACCAGCCCTGCTCTACTCGAGGGGGAAGAGCGATACATGTCCTCCACAGAGCCGGAAAGGGGGAGGGGGAGGGTGGCACATCCAACCACGTGCTCCTGAGAAATGCACCAGTTCGCACAAGTCAACGTAAAAAAAAAAAAAAAAATTGCATCCGTCCCTTTAAAAAAAAGTGTCAGTCAACTAGCCTAAGGAAATGCATTCATTGCCTTCAGGAAACATTTGTGCAATAGTCGCTGAAAACTCATCTGTGCAAGGGAGAGAGAGAACGAGAATATGAAACAATGCCCAGGGAAGTAAGGTGTTCATTTGCTGGCACCATCGGTGAAATCTGCCAGCTTAGGAAGTCCAGCAAAGACACAGAAATATATCAAGAGCTGCAGTAGGAGACAGTGCAAGAAATAAAAATAAAAATCCATGCATGAAGCCAAAGAACTGCAAATCAATGCAACACAGAGGAGGATCCAAAGGGAGAGAGTAGCAAGCCATGCATCATGAAGGGCCTTTCCAGATGGCACTGGGGGGAGGTAACACGTTTTATTCTCAGTGCTTTATAAATGCTAGGTCTGAATCAACACAGCAACAGTGTATTCTGTCCTCATGTAAAGCATTGGAGGAACATCGGGTAAGCACTTATGATGCTTTATTAAAAATGGGACAGGTGTGCACATCTTTGCTGGAGAGGAAAAGAAAATGTTATTCTAGCTATCAGGGATCACATTTTCCAAACAACAAATACTGTGTTTTTAGTGCTAGTAAGACATAGTTCCCCTTGAGGAAAATGTGCTGCTTAAAGAAAGATAACTTGAGTGGCAATGCAGTGCATTAAAAGTATTGTTTGGGAAGGACCAAAGAAATGCACCATCTATAACAACCTGAAGGCATGTCAGCATGAGGAAGCAAGGGCAATATTCCAATTATAATGGAGAGTGCTGGCAAAATTCAGTCACTCTTTACTCTCAGACAAATGCATTAAACAACTGGGCTCAGGCAGTCAAAACTGGAAAAAACACTATGCATGGGAGAAATGTCAAATCCCAAGAAAATGCCCTTTTTGGTAATTTAGAGAATGCAGGCTTGTGCAGCAAAATAGTAGTCAACAAAAAATTGTTCAGGTAAAGAGACAGCCCCATTTTCTTATTCAAGAAAATGTTAATAGATCAAATTTGGATCCAGAAACCCACACTTTGAGAAGTTCCATTGAAATCAGTAAGATTTGAGTTAGCCTCAACTAACCTAATCACTGATTCTGTGAATTTAACTTTCAGTGTGAATGTGTTAAAATCCAGCCCCTTATTCCACAAGGGAAACAGCCTGAAAAATTTTGCTATAATCTACCACTTGAAATCTGTGTATTTTATCATCAATACATATTTTGGAGAAGAATAAAAAGGCACCAATATGGAATTGTTCAGCTCATAAGAAGGTAAGACCTGTCTTGCTGGGCCAAGGGTGGAGAGATTCTGGCCCATGGCTAAATATCGACATCCAGGTCACTCAGTTTAGACCTCTGAGCTCTACCGAAGCATACCCCTTTTCCACAGGCCACACCCTGTTATCAGCCCGGTCCCGCATTATACATATTTGTTCCGTATTCCTCTGCCACCCAGCTATGAAGCTGATTTGGACAACTTTATACAAGCTGTGAAAGGAAAATAAAGGTTAACAAAACCTCTGATAAAGAAGCTCCTTTTTACAAAATCTTTTAACCCCAGCCCACACTGTACCCTTTTCTTGTCTTCTGTCTAGCTGGAAGATAAGTGTGTTTGCTTTTTGCACCAATGGCATTGGGATGGTGAAAGGAGGGCAGGAGAAAGACAGGCTTTCAGTGTTGGATTGCAGCAGTGTGCATGCAGTAAACAAAATAAAACCTGACCTTAGAAAGAATGTGATTCTGTTCTAGGTGTTTCTACTGTGGCGGTGTGTGCTTATATACAACAGGCAAGGTAAACAGATGCCTCCAGAATCACTTACTGCACATGTGTGAAGAGCAAAAGAGAAAGAAAAGGAGAAAGCAGATTAGCTTGCCTTACCAGCTAGCTGCCTTGGCATGTTGAAGAAGTGCAGATCAATAATTTTTGCCATCAAAATGGAAATCATAAGAAAAGTGGAGGCTGTTGGAAGGAAGAAAGAAAACCATCCCTGGGTGCATTTTGGAAGATGCTTTCAAGTATATACTAGGATTAAAACTGTTTTAGTTTACTTGTTCAAGGCTTACCTGATCTGGTTGTTTTATCTCACGTGGACATACTGTTAATTTTGAAGGCAAGTTTGCTGAAACATGTTGAACTGCTTTTTTGTGTGTGTATGTGTGATGTAGGAACTTACCCCTATTCTTTCCATGTTATTTCTACCTCTGGTACCAATGTTTCTGTTAAAGAAGTGAAGCCCAGGAACATACCTACTTCATTACATGAGGTACACCTGTACTTACATGCAGGTGAACGTTTCCCCCATTGGATGTTGAACTGGATGTTGTGAGAGATTTATAACTCTGGCTACTTTGTTCTGGCTGTGCCCATTGCTGTGCATAATATAATTCTTTGTTATCTAAACTTTGGGACGGGGTTGAGCCTGTGCATGTGTGTGATTTAAAACAGTCTAAGACAGGAGTGGAAAACTTGTGGCCTTCCACGTGTTGTTGGACTGCAAATCCCATCAGCTTCTGCCAGCATGGCCAGTAGTCAGGGATGATAGGGGCTGACATCCAACAATATCTGGAGCCCCAGTTTTCTCTTACAGCAGTGGATATCATTGCCATTGTTTATGTGGTGTCAGAGCCAAACTATACTTGCAATAACAGAGATGTATGAATGTATTCCTGTCACCTGCAGGACGGAGGAATTAAATATGAACGGGGGGCAATATGCACACAGAGATATATGACTGTTCTTTGGAGAGGGAAATTAAAGAGACAGGGATAGGTGAATATATTTCTGTTTAATGTGTGATTTGGCCCTTAATGAGGGGAAAGAAGGGCAAAGTTTCTTTAAATGCACTGCTCCTTTTCCAGTTGAATATATCTAAGAAGGATGGCATCATGGCGAAGGAAGTATAGTCCAACAGTAAAGATGTGGTTTCCACACCTATGTTGAAGGTCTGGAATCTCCACTTAAAAAGTTGACAGAGCAGGTAGGAAAGAAACCTCCTTCTGCGTTCTGGAGAGGTCAAAGTAGACTGTGTTGACTGAAATGGAGAAATCATCCCACCCAGTGTAAGATAGTTTTTTATAATCCTTGCTATAAATCTTGACCTCACCACTGGAATTTCCGAATGCTTACAAGTGCGTGTGTGTATGTGTTTTCAAGTCCACATCTTGCCTTATGGCAACCCTATTAATTTCATAGGGTTGTCTTAGGCAAGGAATATTCAGAGGTACTTTTCCAGGTTCCTTTCTCTCAAATATAGCCTTCAGCTACAGTTTTTTTCTGTCAATTTCCCATGCAAGTATTAACCAGGGCTGACCCTGCTTAGCTTTCAAAATTGGACAGGATCCAGTGCCTTTAAGGTATTTGGACCCTTTCTTAGTTTTTGCCATCCCTTCTCCCCCCCACAAAAAAAAACTGAAAGAATGCCCCTTTTGCTAGACACACTTGTAAATGTTAGTTTTTTGGACTAAACTCCCAGAAACCCCAGCAGAAAGATCACCTTAGCTTATGTCAGCTTGGGGAGGGGGATTCTGAGGTCTATAGTCGGAAAAAATAACTCTTCCAAGCTGTGTTTCAAAGTCCTGATCATTCCATCATCTCAAGCAATCTTTTTCGAGACCCTGTATTTTTTTTTAACTATTTGTTGTATATATGTGTGTGGTTATTTTTACAAGTTCCCTTTTCTTCCATACCCAGTCTCCATAGCAGCAGCCATAGGTTAATTTTAGATGATGCCCACTAACCATTTCAAGGAGATACCTTGCTTTCTCTTCGGGATCACTAGGTCATGTCCCATTGAAGGCCTGTTGGTGTGGATCTGGCAGCAGGGCACTGAACATCAAAACATTGGCTCACTCTGGCTCTTAATGTGAACCAGGATAATGCCCTCAAATCTCTTCAGGGTTCTGGAGCTCAGCTTCAGAAAACAGAAAGTGAGTCATGCGATAGGACTGGGGCATGGATGTACTGCCTGTGGAAGGTAAAAATCAGACACATAGCAGGGCTGGCAGCTTGAAGCCTCATGCAGGAGATGCTGGTGGATGACTGTTACAATAGCAGAAGCCTACTAACCATTTCTCCTGACTCACCCAATCATTCCCCTCTGTTGGAGGATAGAGCTGTACATGCAATGCAGCCTATCCTATTGCCAGTGTTGAAACAAAATTCAGGTGTTTCTGTGTAAGGCAGCAAAATATTGTGGGCTGGTAGCCAAGCTGGGGAAAAGATATCAGTACATAGGCCATACTAAAGAAAATACATTCCAAGTGATTGCAAACATCATTTCAAATCCCTGCTTCTTTGTATTCTACCACTACCCAGGAATGCAGAATAGCTTTCTTACCCATCAACCTCCATTTTGGGATCATAGGTTGCATTTATCTATAGAAACTGGACCTGGCCTCAGTTATGCATACACTAATGCCATCCAGACAGCGATGTGCTCCATGTGGGTCTGCTTGTAAAGATGGTTGAGAAACATCAACTGATACAGAATACAGTCACCTCCATGTTTGTTTGGGGCCCAATGCTCAGAGAATTCTGTGTTGCTTTTGTACCAGTTGCACTGGTAGCTGGTATGTTTCCAGTGCAGTATGCCTTTCCAACACAAAACATCTGGGGTTTGAGGAGGTCCAGGATCATGAAGAGTGTTGTTAACATACTGTTACAAAGGGAGACCGTGATTCCTTCAAATGGTGCAGCAGTGATGTGGTGGATCCAGAGCTACCTAGGACAAAGTGCTAGCGCTTTTGGATTAGCAGGAGCAATGGTCTGGTTGCCACTTCCTCAGGCTTCCTGTTTCCCTCTGCTTTTAATTTAAGTTTTCACAATAGTTGAGGAAAGCAGCAACAAATTTTCCAGCAACAAGATATTGTTGAAAAACTCTTCTGTAGGTGTACTAAATATTTTAGGTCTTGAAAGGGGCAATTATGATTTTTTAAATATTTATTTATTTCCTGCCGTCTGTCTAAAGATCTCAGACAATAAACAATAAAATCAACAGAACAATATCAGAACAAAATCAACAGAACAATAGTACAATAAAATCAACAGAAGCAGTTTGAAATAATGTAAACAGTAAAAACTCTTGTTGCTGTTGTTGTATATATCCCACCCTCCTCCCAAAAGCAGGACTCAAGGTGGTGTGGATTTTAAAAAGTAAAGTGTTTTAAGAATGATTTTAAAATTTAAACATGTGTTTAACAATTTAATGAGTTAAAAGAAGATAGCTTAAAACCAATGTAAATACTTTAAAACAAATCAAAACCATGCACATATGTGGATGCTTATAAAACCAGCTGGTGGATTCCAGACTTTGGTCCTCCAGGTACTTTGGACTTCAGCTCTCAGAACCTCCAGCCAGCGTGGCCAACAGTCAAGATTTCTGGGAACTGAAGTCCAAAACATCAGGGGGATCACAGTTTGATTACTTTGATTTGAAACACTGATTAGACCCTCAGAGGCTTTTGCAAGCAACTTGGCACTAGAATGTCAACAACTTAGATGCCAATTGGCTTTGGTCCATTGGCTTTACTCCGGTAAAGATGATTTTACTGGTATTGATCAGCATGGCTATCTGTAGTTTTGGACTCTCAGTGAGGGAAGAGCTGTAAGAGACCACTTACTCCTTGAAGAAGGGTTTTTTGTTTGTTTTTTGCTGTTTTGAGGTACTGAGAGTTGTGGCATCAAAAGGTAACTTTTCCAAATTTTATAGAGACTTTTATGATGAGTGCCTGCACTTCAAATCTTCCATTGTGCTACCATAGCTTCTAACTGCCCTGACCTATTAGAGATGGTTCCAGTTAATCCTCTATCATTCTTCTTTTTCAGCTGTTTTGCAGCTTTACTCTCCGCCTCCCACCTTCTCCCTTCCTTCCTAGTTTACATCACTGCTGGAAACTGACAAGTAGTTTGTGTTCAAATAATTCATGTGGGAAGGAGACAGGGTGAAATTTTGCCCTTCCCAGTTGGCTCAGGCAAAAGCAAAGTGCTGCAGCACATTCTAGCTTGTGTGTTCTTCCTTACTAATAATCTGTGCCCTCTTGATCTCACTCTGATATCGCTTGTCCACATGTATCACAGTTTTCATCTCTGAAATACTTGAGCGTGTGTGCTGCTATATTTGTGGAGGAAGACTGATTAACAATACAGGGTATGAGGACCAGAGGCGCAGAGAATTTCAGTTTCTTTGCCCCTTTAGCACCAGTCTGTACAGCTGTGCATACTTTAGATGGAATATACCATTTTATGTCTGCCTGAATTCTTGTAAAATTCCACTACTATGGCTTCTTGGGCACAATCGCATATGTGGATTTATGGGGGGGGGGGTACGGAGGATAAACAAACCTTAAGGAAAATGAAATATCACTTGCACTGACATACTTCAGTATTTATTTTGATTGGTTCATTGAGTAAAAATTTAAACGCTCAAGAATGATAAAACTGAACCAAAACTGGAAGCAAACAATAACCCAGAAGGAAAGAGAAAGAGAGATGTGTTCACAGAGACTAGAGTAGGAACTGACAGATAAATGAATAGAGGTTAAGCAAAGATGACGCCAAGTCAACTCAAATGCACACACACACACACACACACTCAAAATGCCCAGGGCTGGAGTTAGCCAGCAACTGTCTTAAAAAGAGAGAGAGGGAAAGACTGAGCACCAAGAGAATTTCACAGTGAGTTCAGGAGGAATGTTTTTTTGTTCCAGGAAAGACTGGCTGGAGGAATGTTTTAAAAAAAGATTGATACAAGATGCAATGCAACCAACAGGTGAGTAGGAAGTGGGCCTGCTCCAGCAAGACTTGGGATAGAGTGATGAGGGAACATGGTAGAAGAGACATTTCAGCTACTTCATTTTGAATGCACATGCAGAGAAAGTTTGATGTGACCAGGCAAAGGAAGTGAAGCGGAGTCTCCATCGTTGTGATTGTCAGGAGGGAGAGGGAGAGAGAAAATGTGTCTAGGTGGGCGGTAGAGCACTGTTATATAGGAAGTAGGGGTGGCTTAAGACATTTAGCTGCCTAAGGTGAAGGACAAGATGATGCCCTCTCACACCCTCTGTACAAAGCTGATTGGACTGGCTGCTGAAACGTTCTTGGATGCTGACAGTGGGAGAGCATCCTCCGCTGCATCTGTAGGCAGAATAGCAGCTCATTGGGGGTGGAGCAACTCTGTGCTCCATAGCTGTCTCCTCCAACACCTTGCTGCCACCTCTCAGCATCTATTGCTTGAGGTTATTACTTCACGCTGCTCGATGGCAGAGCTGGCCCTGATAGAGAAGACTTTTGAGTGGATGCCTGCTTATCCAGTATGTATAGGGAGTGGTGAGGTAACTTTGTTACACTTGTGCCTTCAAGTCAATTCTGACTTACGCCAACCCTGTTGTAAGGTTTTCTTGGCAGGATTCATTCAAATGAGGTTTGCCATTGCCGCCTTCTTAAGCTGAGAGAGTTTGACTTGCCCAAGGTCACCCAGTAGATTTCTATGGCTGAGGAGGGATTTGAACCTTTATTTCCCAGAATCCTAGGCCAGCACTCAAACCACTGTACCACACTGAGTCTTTTGTTATACTATATTCCACCTTTTTGCCCTAGGAAATTCCTATATAATTGACTTCCTGCCCCATCCTCCAATTTTACCATCACAACAACTCTGCAAGATTGGTCAGGCTGACAATGTGTAAATGGTTACCTTCATGACTGAGCTGGAACTTGAAACTGGCTGGTCTTGGGCCTACTCCTAAACTGGAGAACTATTTACCTTTGACGCACCTATGGAAAAAAAGCAGGGGAAGAGGGGCAGAAGTGGTTCAGAGCCAAAGGTGGGTGAAGCCAGGTCCAACAGGGGGCAGAGCTAAACGTAGGTGGAGTTTTCAGGACTGCTGGAGTACGTAGCAAGTTCTCGCTTTCTGCCATTGCACATTAAATTCAGCTGGGGGTGCTCGATGAAATTAGGCTAGGAGGCAGCATGTGGCCTGTGGGCTGCAGGTTCCTCAAACTGTCTCAAATTATTAAATCACACTGCTTGTTCCTATTGCTCTTGTCACAACAGTGGGCATATATAAATAGCCATTTGCTCAGCATGGTGTGCTTGCATCCCGAAGGAAAGCCAGAAGTCTGTTTTGTCTTGCCAAAAGATATAGGCAATCATACCACTCTGTTGCTGTTGCAAATTCCCAAGCCAAATACTGCTGTCAGACTACCAAATTTTATTTGGCGGAGTCATTTGTAGAGTGCAGTCCACTTTATCAGATATCATTGGGCTGCAATTCACAAGCATTTATGCCAAATAAGAAGCCTTTAGGCTGCTACAAGATGCTGTAGTTTTGGCTGCAATAGGCTAATATGACTACAACCCCCTTGGAATATTTGCAATGCAACTTTTCAGTTTTTAAAAATAACCCAGAGGATTTCCCTGCTAGACTCCAGAGAATTAGGCCTTGCTAGCTTACAGTAATTTCATCTTCCTTTCTTCTGTTCTCCTTCTAGCAGGGGAATCTCTAAAGGGCAACCCAACCAGTCAAACCAATTTGGGAAGGGTGGTGGGTTGACTCATACACCCACTGGGCAGGGAGCAGCACAGGTTCGTTCTTTCTTCCTTCCTTCTTTTCTTCCTTCCTTCCTTTCTTTCTGGGATGAGACAACACCTCAGTAGATAGGTAGCAAACACAGGCCAAAACAGAGCCATCTCTTCCCCTACCTGTTGGTCTAGGAAGAGAGAAAGGCCTGGCAAGGAAGTGTGCTACTGGGCAACTGGATGGGTGGATTCTCTGGGTTTTGTGTGTGTGTTTTAATGGAACAGGCTCCATTGCACAAGTTGGGGCCTGCCTGCTTTCTATGACCTTCCTCCAGTGTGAGGAGCAGGGAGAGATGGGTGGAGTGAAGGGGGAGTTTAGGATACCCTGGGAACCTACAATTAAAGGCCAATTTGGAACCTGAAAACTGCTGAGCCCAAAGGCTCAGTCTCTCTTCTAGCCCTGTTTGACAACCATGAGTAGTGGCTGGTGGATTAGAGGGGGAGGGAGAGGAAGGCAGATTGGACCCAGCACACGTGGGTTTGCAGAAGACATAGTCCATGTGCTATATTCCCTCCTCTTACTCCAACAGATGCTTTGGCACTGTGGGGAAATGAGAACTTTCCACTTGTCTATTTGTCTGGGATTTTATGCCCAAGGACCTTTTGCTCTGCCCTTCCAAGACCCCTGGGACCCCTTGACACCTCCCTATGGCTTTCAAGAAGGACAGGATAATTAAAAAAAAACTTGACAAAAATGGAAGATCATGTAATTCTCCTATGAAGCAAGTTACAAAGGGCCTTTCCGCACTACACTATTACAGTGCTATTATTCCACTTTCAACATCTTATGGAATCCTGGGATTTGCAGTTTAGGGAGGAGCATTTAGAATTCTCAGCTGGAGAGCTCTTTGGCCTAAGTAAACTACAAACCCCAGGATTCCATTAGGATGTTGAAAGTGGAATAATAGCACTATAACAGTGTAGTACGGAAAGGCCTTTTGTAACTTGCTTCATAGATCTGCCCACATCTTATTTTATTTTTTTAAAAAAGAGCCATTTTGGAAAATTGGAAGAAGAAAGTAAAGCCCTCATGGACCAGAATGTGTGAAAATGACCCCTGTTGCCCACCCCAGTCTGTTTGGACAGCTACTATTGCCCAAGTTGATCTGCCTTCTGTTTTGTTCTCCTTTCCTTTCTCCCTTGGGTTTTAGATGTACACCTTAACATCAGGAATGGGGAACATGTAACTCTCTTGCTGTTGGTAGACCCTAATTCCCATCAGATCCAGCCACTCTGGCCAACAATCAAAGTTGTAGCCTAGTAATGAGAGGACTGCAGTTTCTCCTCTCCTGGCCCCCCCGCCCCGCCACCACTTTAGACTTGTAAACTTGAAAACCATGTTAATGTTACCTCATGGCACACTCAGGCAGCCATTCTTATAGCAACCTGCCAAAGCCTACCACCACTTCTTGCTGTGGGCCTCCCTGTAAAACATTTGCACTAGGCAGCTGCGATTTTAATTTCCCACAATGCCCCTAGCACAGAATGGTTCTGAAGCATTGTGGGAAATTTAAATAGATGCTGCCCAATGGGAATGGAAGGTGTGCCAGGTAAGAATGCCAGGAAGGGCAAAGATAGAGTCCTACCAGAAAGTGCTATGCTGAGGGTGATCATAAGCCTGGTTCCTACTCTACTGAGAACAGGGAATGTGCTTTTTCTCATTTATGTACACCAACTAGGAGCTTTTAACATAATTAATGATACTAGTAACAATTATTGTTCTGATGGCAAAATTATTGATGATGATGATGATGATGATGATGATAGTAATAACAACAAAAAGAAAGTATTAAGACATATAGTGGACAGCCCATAGGACTTCCCCCCCCCACGATGGTAAATAAGATCCAGCAGCCAGACCCTTACACCCACTGTCTATGACTACAATTCAACTAAAAATGGATTGAAACAGCTGTTTCTACATTATGAAATACAAACATCCTACATGAAACTGGAACACAAGAAATTTTTATGAAATAATTGTTGGAACCCAGCAAAGGGATTGTGGGATTTTCTTGAGGTCATTGTCACAAGATCTCCCAATTCACCCTCATTTGAACAAGAAAGCCTCCAATTCAGGGTTGCCATTTAAATACTCCAAAAGGCACCAAATCCCACTTGATTGTGGAAGCTAAGCATGGTCAGACCTGGCTAGTACTTAGATGGGAGACCACCAACAAATACTAGGTGCTGTTGGCTATATTTCAGAGGAAGGAACTGTAAAAACCACTTCTGAGTTTTCTTTGCCTAAGAAAGGGAATGCTATAAAGTCAACAGGCATTATTATTTGAATGCCTAGATACACATTTAAAGTAACTGGTATGCTACCCTTTCAGGCTGTAGGTAAAATTCTGTTGGTTGGTCTCAACTAGAGTAGACCCATTAAACCCGTGGCTGAGTTGAGGGTCATCACAAAGGTAAATCTGATGGATTCAGTGCTTCTGGTCTAGTCAGGATTAGCAATAGAGTTCAGGCCAAAATGTAATTCACTGTTCCTGAGGAGCAGAGCTTGGAAATGTTACTTTTGCAGTATAACATTAGACTTCGCCCCAACCCCTGTTTTGTGTGTGATTTGTTTTGGAATTAAGTCCCAGTAGTCTTTCCAAAGATTAATGCTCCTTGTGCCAATGGGGAATGCTCAACCTGATTTGTTGATATGGATTAAAAGAACTGCCTGCATTTTTGCAACCTCTTTTTGAATTTAGCTATGAAGACCATTGCAACAAGCACCTGCAATTCCAAATGTATCACTTCTTTACTGAGCTGTACTCCTATATTCAATTTTCTGGCATAGAATTCAGTTTTGGGTCAACATATATCAATTTTGAGTCAACATCGTAAACAGCCATTATTAATAACCAGATCAGCAGACCCCAATGATTCATTGACATACTCACCAAAGGAATATATATCTCTTTGCTTAACTGAAGCAAAACCAGAAAGGTACTGATCTATGTTGACAATCCTGCTACAGTTATTATGTGTTACCAAAAGAGCCATTATAACTCTTTGGTGTCTCATTATGACAGCAGCAAGCTTGTCAACACAGATCTGTTCCTCCACCTTTTGGTTTTAAAATTTGAGCAAAGGTTATGCCTTTGGCATGCATAACATATACTGCTGCTGCTTTTTGGAATGTAATCATAAAAATACTCTTAAAGCAGACTTTTCAACCTGGCTGAGAAATTGAGGGCTTCTTTTCTTTGCTCTGGTCAATTCCACAGCATTCACAGAGGTATCCTTCATGTTGTAGGAAAGAAATAAAATAAGGAAAATGAAGTTGCCCCACAGCTAGGTTTATCAGATCAAAGCAGAATGGTATGGGAATAGCTTGTTTATGTACAGTCTTGAAGATCTCAGTGTATTTATAATTGGCTTTGTTGTAGTGAAATTGTCCAGAAAGTTTGAGTTGCCATTATTTAATTAATTCTAGACAAATTGGTTACTGGCTGAATTGGATTGTGGGTTGTCAGTTAATGAGCCAAGATGATTCATCAATGGTATCTGACCATTCAGAGAATTGCTTGTGGCAGATGGGAATCTCTCTCTGTCTTTATTAATGAGATACCCATTAGCATTTGGAAAGGAGAGAAGCACTGTACAGTTAGCAGCCGGGAGACAGAACTGAAGTTTTGATCCAGTGGAGTTCTGAAGGGCTGGCCCCAAGTTTGGTCTTGGGAGGAAATATTCTCTTTTGGGAGGGGGAGATTTTGTTTCCACTTCTTTCTGTTTGTGAATTTATAGATAGCATAATGCAGAGATGATTTACAGTTCCACTGATTGCTCATTCAAAGAAAAATAAGTCTAGTTATGCTGGTTCTGGAATGTCTTACTGAGCGCCTAATATTAAGAAAGGAAATAGACAAGCTGGAGCAGGTTCAGAGAAGGGCAAAGAGGATGATAAGACGGCTGGAGAACAAAACATGAGGAAAGGTTGAAGGAGCTGGGCATGTTCAACTTGGTGAAGAGAAGACTGAGGGATGTCATGATTGTATTCTTTAAATACCTCAAGGGCTGTCACAGAGAGGAGGGTGCAGGTCTGTTCTCTGCTGTCCCAGAAGGTGGAACCAGGTCAAATGATTTGAAGTTAAAGGACAGTAGATTTTGATTGAACATAAGAAGTAACTTCTTGACACTAAGAGCTATTACAGCAATGGAACCAATTGTCTAGAGAGGTGGGAAGGTCTCCTTCTCTGGATGTCTTCAAAAAGAGGCTGGACAGCTATTTCCTGGGAATGCTTCAGCTGGAGATCCTGCACTGAGCCATGAGCTGGACTCAACCCATGAGGCCCTTTCCAACTATATGATTCTTCATGAGAAAAATGAAATGATGCTATGAGTTGTGGAAGCACAATTAAAGATCTTGCTAAAAACAGGGTGTTTTCATTGATGACACCTTTCAGGCCTTTAGAATATGAATTCTGTCTTGTTCTGGCTTTAGAAATTGCTTTTAATTTTCATATGTTTGTTAACGATTTTTGAAATTGTTCTAGATGCATATTTAAAATTAATATCCAGTGGTGTGCCGTTGCTGTGATTGTGTTTCCTCTACTATATTTTATTGTTTTTATTTTATAAATTAACTTGTGGATATTTTTAAGGCCAAAGGATAGGACTAAAATATTCTATTACAATCAGTTTTTTCCCCTCCTTTTCTTGCTGAAAATATGCAGCATTCATAGGATCCTGCCTCTGTCACCTTGGGCTATTTTTCCTAATGAAAGAAGAAACACCAGGGTACAGTTGCCTAAACCAGCCACATTTCTGACAGAACTGGTTGGACAAACCTTTAAAAAGAGCCTTCTTGTTGGTGAAATGTTTGATTTTAAGCCTATACTGCTTAAAGCAACACCCTACCCCAGCTGGCACACATACCGTGAAAATGCCCTTGCATGTATTTGTGGGTGCACGTACATGCTTAGAAAACTCAGGGTCAGAAGGACACCTGAGTGGGTGCAAAGGGAGGCATTGTGCCAGCCTTAAAGTTCTACCCCTTGATCTAGAAGGCAATGTCAGGCAGAGTGCCACGCGGAAACAAAAAAAGACCAGTGGTAGTCAGTACTAGAGCTTGGATTCAAGAGTACTAAAAGAAGTTTAGCTTGGAAAAGAGAAGACTGAGAGATGACATAACGATCTTTAAAATATTTGAAGGCATGTCATGTAGAATGTGAAGTGGGCTGGTTTGCTGCTGCTCCAGAAACTAGAACACAAAAACATGGATTCAAATTACAAGAAAAGAGACTCCGCCTATACATTAGGAAGAACTTCTTGACTTTTAAAACTGTTTGACAGGAGGCTGCCAGATTCTCCTTCTTTGGAGATTTTTAAACAGAAGTCAGATGGGCATCTTTCAGGAGTGCTGTAGTTGTGCACTCCTACATAGCAGGGCTTTAGACAAGGTGGCCCCTTCCAACTCTAAGATATTGTGATTCCAAGTTATTTTTTCAACTGAAGTCCCTGAATTCCCCAGTCAGCACGGCCCATTTAGTCCAATAAAGTTGTGCTCCAAAATGACAACTTTCCCTGGTTCTTGTTAGTGCTGTTTTGAGTAATTTATCCATCTTTTTTTATTATTTAGCCTGTTGGATTAGATCAAAGGCTTATCTCGTCCAGTATTCTGTTCCCAAAGTGGCTAACTGGGTGAACAGTGGTGTGAAAGGAGGAGCTGGGCAAGCCTATTTGGTTGGTGCCAGCCAATCACAGCTCAGGGAATGCTCTGAGGGGGAGGGAGAAAGGATACATAACGGAGGCTTGTCTCTATGGTCAATGCTCAGGGCTTCTGGGAACTGAAGTCCAAAAACATCTGGGGACCCACAGGTTGAGAACCACTGAGAAGACAGATGGGGAAAAGATGGCCTAGAGACAGGTGAAAACTGCGACAGAGATAGGACTGTCAGTCAGGAAGAACTGTTGGGGAGCTATGAATGATTATATAGTTCGGGGGTTAAGGTGTGATCTAAATGTGTATTAATAAACTTCTATTTGTTTCTTATTTTTTACAACTGTGTCTGTCCCTGTTAAGTTTTGATAGAGAGTCTGGTCTGGCTTACCACAGTGAACTCATTGAACAACGCATCCTCTGGTCCATGTAGGTTTCATCTTGAGGCCCAAGTACTCAATCCAAGGAGGGATCTTGAGGGGAAAGGGGGCAAGGTGTCATGTCAGCTGTGCTTCCTGACATAAGTTATGCATCCGTGGTCATGCCTAAAACATTATTGTATTAGAAAATCATAGGTTATCTTTTTAGTGTTTTAACTTAGTTTATTGTAGTAAGCATTTAGTTAAGCTGTTAAAATAGGGAGCTGGGTTAATTGTTTGTTTTAAAGTATAGCAGTCAACTAGTAATTTATTAGGTATGGGCCGGGGAGTATCTAAGCTGCAAATGTGGATTGCCATGTATTGCATATCAAAGGAAGCTGTCAGGGGATTACAGCCCAATGGAAGAGTATCAAAAGAGGAGGGCTTGAGAACGGATGGCCATAAGGAATCCGGCCAATGTAAGGCTATGTAAATAAATAGCAAAAACAACAGAAATGCATTAGAGCAAAGTAAGCAAATTAATTATTTTGGGGACCACTGGAAATTTGGGAAAGGGGAAGATACAAAGAATCCACCAATGGGAATTGACAGTATGCAAATATTGTATTGAGATAAAAAGTGTATGATGTGAAAAGTTAGATTCAGCAACCATTTTGTGATTAAGCTTAATATGCCTCATTAAATACAATGGTAAAACCCTCTGTGTTTTCTTGAGAGCCAAAGGTCAGATCACACATGACACAAAGTGAGTGACAGAAGCCCAAGAGATTGGAACTGTAGGGCCAGCCTGGAGAGAGGATCTGTCACATCCACAGTCAAGATCTTTAGCCCAATAACACACTTCCCAGAACTCTGCTTCTGACAGCTTTTTCTTTCAACAACTCTTTCAACATTTGTTCTGTGACAAAAGATGCATTTGCATATGATGAAGAACTACAATACATTTGACTAAGGAAACGAACGTTGTTAATTTAGCCTGGGAACAGGGAAAGGGTGGGCCTTCAGTTGTTGCTGGATTGCAGCTTCCATGATCCCACATCTTTGGCTGTGTTGGTTAAACTAATGGGAACTATAATCCAACTGCTAGAGGGACACATCCTGCTCACCTGATATAACCCATCCCTTTAATTAGAATTGGTATATTTGTTCCAAGATGTTGCTGAACTATACTACCCAGCATTCCTCACCTTTGGCTACATAGGCAAGGTCTGCTGGAAGCTGCAGCTCAGCAAAATCTGGAGGGCCACGCTTCATCCACACTGTTATCTTTCTTCATTGGATGGCTCAGGCACCCACTTAGTCCCTAAAAATATTTCTGAATCATAGAATCATAGAAATATAGAGTTGGAAGAGACCACAGGGGCCATCCAGTCCAACCCCCTGAAAATGTGGGACAGAAAGATGCCAAAGCAATAGCATTACAGTATCTCAAGCGAGGTACCTCAAACACTGTGCTTTAGCGGTTTATTGATTTATTACACTTGTAAGACACTTTGCTTTTTACCAAACCCAGAACAGCTTACACAGATGTGCCAAGTTGTCTCCGCTCCATAGTACTGACAAAGCTGAGATCTGAGATCAGCTAGTGGTGTGATTAGGTGTCATCTGTGAAGTCATATAGCTGGCGAAAAGCTCACTGCAAGATTGGGAAAAGAAGGTAACTCTCCTTAAAGAAGATTGATAGCTTTTTGGGAAGACAGAATGCAGTCTGTTGAGGTTTTATCCAACCTATATGTAGTGAGGTAAAGGGTGTGTGTTTTGAATGGGCTAGGGGGAAAAAAGACATTGTATCTCAGGCATGGCAGACCTACAACCTTCCTGGATTTTGCGACTTCATCTTCCAGAAGCCCCAGCCAACTTGACTGGTAGTAAGGGATTATGGGAGTTGTTTTCCAAAACATGGAGAGGTTCAAATGCTCCCCACCTCTGCTGTGTCTCACTTAAGTCAGAGCAATTTTTGTGAGTTCCCCAACACCAAGTTATCAGAGATAACACAAGAGAAATGCTATTTATTGTGTCCCTGTAAATCAGCTTTTCCCCACTATGTTTAGACATTTCCCATCCCGAACTACCACCCATGATGGCTGGAGTGGATGGGAACTGAAGTCCACTGTCATCTGAGAGGTAAGGTTGAAAATGGTGCTCTAAGAGCATGCAGCCTTCTAGAGGCTTGTTGGATTAGAAGTCTCATGATCCCTCACCAGGGTTATGTTTGGTAGACCTGATGGAAGTTTCAATTCAGTAACATCTGGTTGGCACATGTTTTCCAGGCCTTCCTTAAACAGCATCCCCTTTTAAAGATCCAAAGAACCACATGCCCAAGGGGGTCTGGGTTACATTTATCACACACTAATATCCCCAGGCAAACCACTTTTGAAGTAAAGGGCAAGCATCAAAAACAACCTGCAAGTGTGACACAGGAGACGAGGGTTCAGTGAAGGCAGGAAAACCCATTGGGATGTTTCAAGCATTGGAGAGAGAAGACTGTAAAAGTAAATCTTTGTAAACAGCCCCTTTCGTGTTAAATACTGCTTTCTTTAATTCTGTAGAGACTTGTGAATACTCACCAACATGGCAACCCATGGCAACCCACCCTTCTTTCTTTTAAAAAATCAAAACCTTAAAACAGATAAATTAAAACTCTTCTCAGAGCCCAGCTTGTTAGAAGCATCTTTGCATTGAACATGCAGGTTTTTAAACAGAGCTTGGAAAAGTTACATTTTTGGACTAAAGTTTCCAGAACACCCAAACCTAGGGATTTCAAGAGCTGTTGTGTTATGTGCCTTCAGGTTTTCTCCAACTTATGGTGACCCTAAAGTGAACCTATCACAGGGTTTTCTTGACAGGATTTGTTCAGGGAAGGGTTGCCTTTGCTTTCCTCTGAGGCTGAGAGAGTATGACTTGAACAAGGTCATGGCTGAGCAGGGATTTGAATCCTAGTCGCCAAAGCTGTAGTCCAACGTTCAAAACACTACAGCATGCTGGGTCTCTCTGAAGGCTGTAATCACCCCAACAGTAATCTTTTCAGGCTCTGCTGTAAATTTTACAAATTATATCAAATAGGCTGTAGATTGATCCATAATGGGCAACATCTGCTACACTCCTGTGAAAAGTCTAGGAAGAGTGTGTGTGATCCCAAGTGGCTTCTTCCAAAAGCAATTCTTAGCTTCAGAATAGTTTTCTTCAGGACCACAGCAGCAGATGAAAACATTAAATCCCTTCCTTATCTATGCCTACTCTGATCCAAGGCTGGTCCTACCATTAGGTAGAGTAAGGCAGATGGCTGGGTAAAAGGAAGCAGTGGCAGCTTGTGAACTATTCCTTCTGAGCTTCCAGGTCATTCCTCTTTCTTGAGGAACAAAGCTGTTTTTGTCCCATAGTCTGCCCTGTTGCCATCAGGGGTGGTAAAGGACCCTATCCCATTGTCGGAGGTCAGATAAGATTCAGCTCCCAGTCTAACCAATTTCTGGACGTGGATGCTTCAGGCAGAAAAATGTCTTAGACTACCCCTGTTCTGATCATGTTTTACCCTTTCTGCCAACATGGTTGGCATGTTAAAGAAAAAAAACCCACTATGTGCTTCTGTAATGTCCCTCAGCCCATAGAATGAAAACACAGGGGTTGGATCCCTGTTCTGTGAAGAAAAAGCAAAATTTAAAGTCAAGTGCATTCCCAGAGAAAAATGCTGAGCCAGCCTTATTATTCATTTAAGCTACTGTATGCAAAATATAGATCCAAAGAGTTGCCCGTACAGGGCACCCTATTCCAATCAATCCGTCTTTATACGACGCAAGAAAACACTGATGCTTCTTTCCCGATATTTTATTGAATTCCAATGTTCAGCGCAAGATTTATGTTTTTTATTTATTTATTTAGTCTATTGAACAACTGCTCTCCCTATCATAAATACTGCTGGATTTATTGGAATATGGTGTCGCTTCTTTGCAAAGGCTTATGGATCTATTTTTTAGCACGGGGGGAACAGACTTGAAGCCTCAGAATTTAGGTTTTTTTTTTAAACTAGAATTCACCAATGACTCTCCCCAGCTGGAGCCAAGGACAAAATAGCAGCTCATGGGAGGCTGGGAGGAGCAGCTGGAGAGCAGGGGCCACTAGTGTTTCCATGTCAGTGGAGCAGTGAATCCACTTTGAGTTTTAGTTCTGACTATACAGAAACTCTCCAAAGGGCTAAACTGTATCCCCAAAACAAGTTCAACATCTTTTATTGCATTCAGGTTAAAATCCAGAGCAATTTCAGAACAATCAGCCATTACTGGAGCTGTTTCATGTCAACTTTCACCCCACTCCTTCTCCCACATGGTTAATTTCCAGTGATGGAAAAATTTTGGCTCTTAGGAAACTTCAGGCCTAACTTCAGGCCCAGCTAGCGTAAGGATTATGAGAACTGTAGTTCAAAAATAATCTAGTAGACTTAATGTTAGTAACCCAATTTATAATGCAGCTGACGCCTCTTTATTGTCAGTGTTGAGAAGAAACTGGAAATGAGAAACCATTCATGATTTACTATAGATCATCTAGAGATATTCCAGTAGATTCTAATCTATTTTCTGCCCACCCTTACATATGGCAGATTTTCTGGAATTACATGAAACATAAGGTCTGGGCAGTTTTCCTATATATATACAAAAGAGATGCATGTATGTGATTTTCAAGTTTAGAAAATGGGCATACTATTTGGCGATCTAGCCCAGTGTTGTCTACCATGGCTGATTAGGGATTGTCTAGGATTTCAAATGCCATCCGATCCTTTTAACTCCAAGCTGGGGAAGATGTGGCCCTCCAGGTCTTGCAGGAGTACGGCTCCTTTGTTGTTGCTGTGTGCCTTCAAGTTGTTTCCAAAAACTTATAGCAACACCAACATGATCCTATCAATAAGTTTTTTTGGCAAGATTTTTTCAGAGGAGGTTTGTGTTTGCCTACCTCTGATGCTGAGAGAGTGTGACTTGCCCAAGGTCATCCCCACTTGGTTTCATAACCAAATGGGGATTTGAATCTCACCGGAGTTGTAGTCTAGTGCTCAAACTACTGTGTCATACTGGCTCTCTGCAGCTCCTATTGTCCTTCATCATTAGCTATTCTGAGTGGGTACTTTTATGGACTATAACTCCCAGTATCCCTCTGCCAGCATGACCACTGGTCTTGTTGGCTGGAGGGGACATTATAGTCTAAATATGTAATTTTTCTGAGTATTGGCTTTGGAGTTGTAATCCAAAAACATTGGGAGGGTCACATGTTCCATACCACCATATCTAGCCATAAATACTAACAACTGAACCATGGGCTTCTGGAATACAATACCTGCCCTCTACTATTGCATTCTTTGCCTCTCTGAAGTTGCCACATCAACCGAAAGCTACCAATATCAGTTCTATGCCAATTTCCAGTCACTGCTACCTTGCCTTTCAATGCTCATACTCTGCCTAAGACAGTTTGCCTTGGCATTACAAATAGAAGCTTGAGATTTCTTTAGCACTCACATTTGCATGTGAAAGGCTGGCCCATGCTGTGTTCAGTACTTTGCTTTGGTGGCCAGTATCTGATATCAGTATGGTGTCTAGTCAACACACACAGGCAAAAAAACTACAGCTTTAACACACTTAAAGTGTTGCAAGGGTAAACACATCCAGGTACAGTTTGGAGCACACTGCTGGATCTCTTTCTCATACACAGAGAGCCACCAAATTAATTAGGGAACATCATATTTCAAAAACAGCACCCCAAGGTTGGATCTCCAGTCCCCTTACTGGCACAAGTGAAGCCAAAACTGACTTTCAGGAATCTGGGGCTGAGATTTTGCACAGTGCAGTTATAGCAACACCTGCTGGTAGAAAGCTAAAAATGCATCAAATATTTCTCTCCAGTTGTATTGGTTCCTGTAACTCTGTGCCTTATCACACTCTATCATTATAGTGTTCTGATTCTACTTTAGCTGCCATGGCTGCATTCTCTGGAATGCTGGGATTTGTGGTTTGATGAGGTACTGAGCTCTGTGGCTGAAAATTCTAAATATTCCGACCTAAACTGAAAATCCCAGAAATCCATGGGATGGAACTATAGCACTTAAAGTGGAACCACAGTGCTACACTTGTATAGTGTGATAGGCCCCGCTGATGAAACTAAAAGGGAAAAACAGCACTTGCAGCCTACAGTCCTTTGTAACTACAAAAGCCCTCTCTGGAAGTGGGCTGTTCAGATCAGAGCTTGAACCACTGGTGCTAAAGCTAATTCACTAATATTAATTTGGAAATTTAATTTCTCAACTTTCATCATTTCAGCGAAAATTATAAAATTACTTTGTTAAATTAATTGTAAATAATATGTTAGCGACACAAACATTTTAATTAAAGAAAAACGGCTAAAAGGACTAAAAATGGTCCTTTCTAAAATTCCAAATGAATGGTATGAAAAAAAGCCTCTTCAAAATGTAACAAGTTAAAATCATGTAAAATGGTAGTATGTTGATCGATCCATGAATGGCCATCACATTTAATAACTGAACAAACACGTTTTCAAATTGTGGTAAAAAAAAAGATTAGTGAAAGAGGGATACTAAATTCCTTTTTTAAAGCAAATTACAGCCAAGCTCCTATCTCTTGCAAAATAAAGCTGGCCCTCCTCTCACAGCTGTTTGGAAGGAAGCAAAAGAGGGAGATAAAAAGAGAGAGCAAAGAGAATATCTCTTCCAGTGTTTGTCTTTGGCCCCTAACAGATTATTAAACCAAAACTTGGGAAGTGTTATATTTTGGACTACAATTCCCAGAATCCCCAGACCTAGTGCCCTTCTACAGTATTAATTGCACCATATCCCAGCCTTCCTCCAAGGAAATCAGGGCACCACACAGCAGGTTTCCACTATTTTATCCTCACAACAACCCTGCGAGGTAGGTTATTTATATTTATTTGATTTACACCCCACTTTTCTCCCAAATGGGACTCAAAGCTAGGCTGAGAAGTAGTAGTATGGTCCACTGGAGAGATCTGAATCTAGGTCCAAATCCAACACCTTCTCTAATATTACACCACACTGGCTTCTTTTTGTCAGGGATGCTTGCTTAATATGATGGTCCTTCCCTGGGCCAAAGGTGCAGCAATCTCACGTGGAGGAGAAGAACAGAGTGGGAACCCTCACCCACAAACCATGATAAAACCCGCTTTGGAAGGAGAGAAGTTTCATGCAGGAACATCTCTTGTTTTCTTCTTTTGATAGCCCTGTATTTCACGGACAAAGACAGTATCCTCTTGGTAGTCTTACATCTTTCCCAGTTTCACAAAGGTTATGGAACTGCACAGACATACACTCACTCACACACACAGAACATCTTGAAATAAGAGGAATGTGGAGAATAAATACTGTACATAGAAGCCCACCTCTCAGCAAGGGGAGGGGAGTAGATAAATATGTCTCCTGCTATACAGATAAAACCTTCTTGGGAGGGAGGGAAAGGTGGGGCAGGAAGAGTCACAGGTTGCGGCCCAAGCAACCAGATAATGATGATGCAAATTATCCTCGTGACTCCAGGGATCTATGAAAATGAGAGAAGAGAGAGAGAGAGAGGAAACACCAACTATGAGAACAATGAGCAACAAGATAAGTTCCCTCCATTCCAAGTAGGAATAAATAGTGAGGGATCCTTTTGGTATTTGGACCAGAGCTTAGAAAAGTTTTTGGTGGCAGGGATATACACTTCCAGATCCTCCCAGAGGCCATGCTGGCTAGGAAAATCTGAAAACTATAGTCCTCAGAAGTCATGTTTTCAAAGTTCTGGTCTAGAGTTTTAAAACTTGATTGACTTTCCTGAAACAGTGGTGTATGTGTGCTCATTCATTCATGTGTGTTCCATACCACCAAGGATACACTGACTGAGTTTAAAACAGCACTAAAGACTAATCTCTTCCAGCAGGCCTACCCAGATGATTTTTAAATTATGAGTTTTTTAATTATGAATTGATTGTTTTTACACATATGCTTTTTTAACTGATGTTAGAGCCCTGGTGGTGCAGTGGTTAAATGCTGGTACTGCAGCCACAAGGTTGTGAGTTCGATCCTGCCGGATCGTTGGGGGCAATTAGCTAACACATTGTAAACCGCTTAGAGAGCCCTCAGCTGATAAGCGGTATAGAAATACACATGTTATTGCTATTGCTATGTTCTTTCAACTGGTTATGTATTTTAATTGGAGTTCTGAGTTTTTAACTGATATCTATCTGTTGTTGTATTTTAATCTGTTGTTCCCCACCTTGATCCATTTTGTTGTGTCAGTTTCAAGGCAGATTATCAAAAGCTGGTTTGAAAGATGATCTCACAAACTACCAAAAGTTATTCAAAGGAAAAATGATGATTCCATCACTGTCCTTCGCTATTTTTGTCAGGAAAATGTCACAGTGAGAAGGTTTAAACATCTGTATTTCAGATGCAATGGCAGGGCTGCAAAGTGACCGCAGATGTATTTTGATGCCTGTTGAAGTCTAAACAACTACTATAATGGGGCTCTCTCCAAAAAAAAAAAAAAAATTCAACTCTGCTCTCCTCCAAATTGATGGATAGTTAGTGATTCAGCTAAAGGCCAAATTAGATGTAGTAACACCACTCATGTAATAATTAGTTATGTGAGCAGCTCTTTAAGTTATTAACAGGAGGTACAGGGACCCTGATCTCTTCTGGCTTGAGGAGTAAGGGCACTTTAACTTATTATCCACCCTATAGCCTCAGACCAGATCTTTTTTACATTGAAAAACAGTGCCAATTGGACGAGAAGGCTTCTCCCTGTGCAATCTGATATATCCCTGACCACTGCCCATACTGGCTATACTGAGGGAAAAGATAGGAAACCTGCTTCAGCTGATCTTCACTGGCACATGAGGAGCAACCACTACCATTCTGCATGCAGTGCCAAATCCTGATGAGCCAGGTGTTCTGTTTGTGTGGAGGCTTCTACATTCATTTAAAGGAATAGGAGTCAAATTTCTCTCTTTAGACCAGGGTTGGGCTAAGAGCAGACTGCGGCCATTTTCCCCACCCCTGGACAGTTCTGGTGGTTCAGGGCTGACGGGTCCAATTTTTTTTGTCCCCAAATGCATAAGAGGGCATAGAGGCATTTTTACCATGTTTTGGAGCCCACCCTGGACCATTTTAGGTCCAGGGAAGACTCTTTTTTTAAAAAAAAAAACCATGAGTAAATCAGAAATGACTTCTAGGCACTTCTTGTTTTGACAAGAGGCCTTTCGTGGGCCTAAAATGGCCTGGGGGTGCTAAAAACATGGCAAAAATTCCCCCCATAACCCCTAGATTGGGGGTTCTGATGAGGGTATGTGCCCCTTGCAGGGTCTTGTAGGGAGCTAATGTGACCTTTAGCCTCTTACAGTTGCCCAACTTGGCTTTAGGCCTCCCTATTCAGTGCAGGGAGACTTGGTGTGGAGGAAAAGAGGATGTTGTGAGCGAGCACAGACAGTACGAGCAGCCCTGTACCCAAGTCACACACTGACGTATCCTGAGGCTGTGGCAACTGGTGGCTTCCATGTCAGTGTGGTAGTGAATCTCATCTCAGTTATGCTCTGAACTTTAAAGGAGCTGTTCAGTGTGCTGACCCTTATGCCCCAAATATGTTCAGCACCTCAGACAGCTCCTTGACAGTTTGGACTAAAATCCAGAGCAGATTCCCACTGACATGGAAGCCACCAGTCACCGCTGCCCTGAGAGTCTAAGGCCCTTTCCTCACAGGGTAAGTAGTACAGCGTGGTGTGACCTCTGACAGAGGTCGTCCGCACCGTGGGAGCGAACTGGGTCGGACTACTTGTCGCAGTTCCGCACCTCAATCCACTCTGGAGCGACTCAAAGTGGCCGCACAGCGTGCTTTTGAAAAACCTGTTTTTACAGGTTTTTCAAAGCACGGAGCACACCACTCCGTGCCACTCCATTCCCGTGCTCCAGTGCAGATTTGCAGGCGTGCACCAGTGCATGCCTGCAGATCTGCCGGGGGCAGGTTTCCGGCTAGCGAGCTTCTCCAGTTGGTAGAGAGCCTCCACCAACCGGAAGCCGCCATTTTGGATGCCGGAGCTGCCATTTTGGACGCTGGGGACTGCGGAACAGTGAGCTCACGCTGCTCTGCATGGGGATGGACTTACCCAGCTGCCAGTAAGCTCTGTTTCAGCGCGTTTTCCCCGTTTCCCCCTCCACATGCGGAAAGGGCCCATGTGTCCCCTCTGTACCAGTCCCTCACTTGTGGATCTTGAGGCATTTAAAAAACATTAACAAAACATCCTGCAAAAGTTTTGCTGACCCCAATAAACTTTAAGAACTACTCTGCTAGACTGAAGTGAGTCATGTTCAGCATTCCATTTTCAGCAGATAGCTCTAAGCAGTCAAAAGTTGGGCATCCCTGCTCTAATTCCCCCACCATACTGTCTGCATCCCCAAGGACAGCATAATATCCTTTCCAAAGAGACTGCAGGAACTGGTGGTTTCAACAGTGGGGAAATTACAAATATTCATGAAACCAACCAATTCTTTGTATCCTTTTAGAAAGATTGCAATGGCACCCGCCACTCCCCACACCTGGAAAGCCTTTATTCAAAACTCCCATTTCACAATTTTCTCTTACGAGTAGCTGTTGTGCTGCTGCCGGCGTCGCGCCGTCCGCATCTTCTCAAAACGTGCCTCCATCTCTTCAAGTACCTTGGGCGTATAGCGCACAACCAGCTTCACAGTGCCTTGTGCAGCTTTCAGAAGCTCCACGGCCCGTTCGTGTTGCTCTCCCTCCACACTCTGCAGGAGAAAACAGGAAAATATAACATTGTCACAGTGGAAACGCTGTTCCTGTAAGTTCCCATCATCGCTTCTAGGGTCACTGAAAGACACACACCAAGCTTTAAAATCCCATTTATACAGTGTAACCTGCAACAAAACATGGCAGTGTGGAGGATTCCTATTAAGCTGGGCAGCCTTGTCCTCTCTCAACATATTCCATTCTATTCTGTCTCCGCCACTCACCCCCCCATACATACACCACTTAGTCAGTTCCTTCTAGGAGTCAGCCAGTATTCAACGGCTGCTGAGCATGCTCAGCCCTTGGTGAGCTTCTAAAGTGTAACATCATCATCATCTTCTCCATCAACACCATCATCATCTACAAGCCTAGGTTTTCTCACAGACTTGCTGATGCCTTTCCTCTTTTTTCCATGGGTGGTGCAGATTCATCCATAAGCACTGGTAGCTGGTTGTTTCTGTGTTGCTCAGAAAGTGAATTTACTCTCTGAACTGTTTTTTTTTAAATGACTACAATTTAAAATGGCTTTCTAAATCTACTTATGGTTTTATTACATTCTAACTTTTGTATGTCATACCTTCCAACATTTCTTTTTTTCCCCACATTATTTTTATTAAAATGTAAATTATAATGAACTATAATTTCCATTCCATACATCAAATACTTCTTCTTTGAACATCAGTTACATTTACATTTGCTTGTTTATATATATTTTCCATAGTTTTATCTAAAAGTTTAAATATTTCGTGTTCCTGTTTTCGAATATTTCAGAGCCTCAAAAAAGGATTGATTTCTCTAACATTCTCTTCCAACATTTCATGGATGAAAGCCAGAATGCGTGTGGCCCAAAAACATCAGAGTGTGGTCAAGATGCAAAACTTGTTAAGGAGAAAAAAACTCACAGAGGAGAGGCTGCAGCGGTATGCTTTAGCCTGAGCCAACTGGGAAGGACAAGATTCCAGTCCCTCCTCTCCTCTGCCTGCTACTGAGTTAACTGAATTGCACTTTGAACGTAGTTTGCAGCAACAGAAGCAAGCTGAGGACTAAGGGGGAAAGCGAGATGAGGAGAGAAAGAAGCTGGGACAGCTGAAAAGATGGAATGACAGAGGCCTGTTCCTGCCAAACTGGGACTGTCCCTGCCATATATATTCAAGAAAGATACTGACAAGCTGGAACGTGTCCAGAGGAGAGAGATCAAAATGGTAGAAGCCTGGAAATCACGCCCTATGAGAAGCAGCTTAGGGAGCTGGGTATGTTTAGCCTAGAGAAGAGAAGGTTAAGAGGCAACATGATAGCCATGTTTAAATATTTGAAGGGATGTCATATGGAGGATGGAGCAAGCCTGTTTTCTCCTGCTCCAGAGACTAGGACACAGAGCAATGGCTTCAAATTTCAAGAAAAGAGATTCCGTCTAAACATTAGGAAGAACTTCCTGATGGCAAGAGCAGTTCAACAGTGGAATACATTGCCTGGGAGTGTGATAGAGTCAGACTCATACAGCTGGAAGAGACTACATGGGTCATCAAGGGCAAGCCCCTGCCATGAAGGGGCTTGCAACACAACCAAAGCAGCCCCAACAGCTGGCCATCCAGCCTCTGTTTAAAAACTTCCAAAGAGGGAGGCTCCACCATACTCCAAGGCAGCGTATTCCACTGTTGAACTGTTGCTTGTTACCTGTTTATGTGGCAAGCAATACTGGCTGAAACTTTTTCTTCTACACAATCATTAAAGGTAGAGCCATCTCTAGTTCTGCAAATCAGGCCTACAGAAGCCACCATTCCCACAAAGTGTTCAATAGTGTGTCACTCTGAGGCCTTGTGAGAAAGAAAAATGGTGCCTTCTCCAGGCCCACAGTGCCCTCCAAAATGTTATGTCAGGGGCATAGCAAGAACATAAAGTGGCAGCTCCATCAAACTGACCTATCTAATTCAGACTGGAGTATGGATGCCTGTTGCTGCCACCAGAGATTTCCTACAGTTATTAAGAAGAATGCTAGAATGCACTTTGCTGGAGCCACAGCTTGGAAACATTACTTTTTGAGTCTACAACTTCCAGAATTGGCAAGCATGCATAGCTAGTGACCATTTTGGTAGGGTAGAGTTTGGGACTTGTAGTAATGTTTCCAAGCTCTGGCTGAGCGAACTCCTTAAAGCTGTCTTGCTTGATAATCTGCAATAGAGGAGCTACAGCTGAAAGTCGGGGGATGGCTGTGAATCTAGTCAGGAACTGAAAAATGGCCAAACGTTCTAAACAATAGCAAATGTATCCAATGGCAGAATCAAACCAGGTACTCATATCTTCAATCAAACTGAGTCATTAACTCCACACCTGCCCTGCCCTTCCCTCTCCTCATATACACCCACCACAAAGCACCCCATGGTTCCTTGCCCCACACAATACCAACCACGCCATTGACGGACAGCAGTTGATCTCCACGCTTGAGCCCACCATGGCGATCAGCTACACCTCCGGGGATGATGCGGGAAATGTAGATGGGAGAGTTCTGTTCCTTGCCCCCCATAATGTTGAAGCCCAGGCCTTCGTCCGTCTTGGGCAGCTCCACCACTCGAGGGTGTGCATGACCCTCACTTGCTGCAAAAGCAGCTACTGTTGCCTGGATGGGGGAAGAAAAGGAAGGGATTCTAAGCCAGCATTTATGATGGTTATGGTTCACATATTTTTTTTGATGCCAACATTTTAGAAAAAAAGCCTATACCTATACTTCATATCAATGTCAATAATTTTTCTTTCATCTTATTTTTTATTTTATTACTTACATGCTTGAAATATTATTATCCTGCCCTTCCTTTTATGATCCTACACAAGGTATGTATTGCATCAGAATTTTTGGAATTACATTTTGTGTGCTGTCTCGTTACTGTAAGAGGAAGGATGGATTTAAAATATTTTTAACAAATAATCAGTGTTCTTGTTTTCAGTCTTGTATTAGATTCTTTTTACTTCCATAAAAACAAAAATATTGGTCATTTATTTATTAGAAATATTTTTAAATGGCTGTTGTACTACCACTTGGGTAGTGCACAACATTTTAAAAATACTAACAAAAATATAGTTTACCTACTAACATGTAAATAATAAAATGGGAAACAAATCAAAATAAAATGCGAATAGCTGAAATATCATTAAAAGATCATAATCTACTAAAATATAAAAGTCAAAGTTTGTTCGTCTGTGTCAGGCAGATGAAGACCTCATATGATTGGCTGCCTAAGAAGGTTCTATGGAATCCTGAGCTTTGCAGTTTAGAGAGGGGCCTTTAGAATTCTCAGCCACAGAGCTGTTGGGCCTGGCTGGTTGCTATGGAGACGAGGCCTAACAGCAAGGAGGAGGGCAGCATATTTCCCTCAGGAACCCAACTCTGTATGTTAATACCTCTGAATACAGATTGGATTGGGGAATATGGGGAATAGTTACAGGTACTGGACAAGACAGTTTGAGGAATTAGAGACACAGGATCTCAAATCTTTCTAACAGGTATTACCTATGAGAAAATAAAATCCCAGGCAACACCGGGCATATACACCAATATACAATAAATTAGGACAACAACTTCAGCAACACATTAAACGGCCATCACATCAATCGGCTTAAAATAAGCAAACTTCAAAAATCTAGGCAAGCAGTCACTATAAAGGCCCTCTCCTATGTTCCCACCAGATTCACCTGTGATGGTGGTGGGTCAGAGAGAAAGGCCTCTCTAGCAGACCTCAAAGCCTGGGGTGGTCCATAGGGGAGAATATGGTCCTTTGATTGACAAAGAGAAACTGAAGAAGGCTCCTGTTCCTTTAATGCAGTGGTTCTCAACCTGTGGGTCCCCAGATGTTTGTGGACTTCAGCTCCCAGAAGCCCCAGCCACTATGGTCAATGCTCAGGGCTTCTGGGAGCTGAAGTCCACAAACATCTGGGGACCCACAGGTTGAGAACCACTGCTTTAATGGCTTTGTAGCAGAGGAACTTTCAGCAGAGGTTGCTCCTCACACAGCCAGGTAACAAGAAACACCTGCTGAAATCCCCTAGTCTATGCAACAATTAAAGGTACAGGAGCCCTCTCTGGTTTTTACTCTGGCAACCCTAGATAGAAAGATAAGAGAGAGATGGCAACTCTTCCCAAGGCCATACACAGATACTGACTGAAAAGGCAGCTCAATCTTACTTTACCACTAGTGATGGGATAGCGTTATCTATCATTCTTCAGGAAACGGGCTAGTTTTAGAGGTCCTGGAGCAAGTTGTGCAGCGTACACTGCTCTGAATTTGATGGTGAGCAGCCAAAGCTGCTGTGAACCTTTAAAGACGAAGACATTTTACCTAGCAGAAGCTTTTCCCAAATGAAACTTTTGAATCTTTAAGGTATCAAAATTGGACTTTTTTTTTAAATACAGAGCTCCACCCTCCAACAGAGGGCAAGAGCTGGTGAGTTCACAAGAAACAGCAGAGAAGCTGCCCACTGCTTGTTCCCAGGATTTGTTTCCAGAGGGCTGAGAGGCGGCCATTGGTCCCTGGATTTGCTTCCTTACACTGTCTCTAATGATAGGGCCACCCCACTGCCTAGAAGTTCAAGACATAAGAAGACAGGTAACTATTGTGTGGAAAAGAATAAGGAGATGAGAAGGAGGAAGAAGAAGACATAGAGGAGGAGGGAGAGAATGGAAGACTCATGGGAACATGGGAGAGGGCCTTCTCAGTGGCTGCTCCTAAGCTCTGGAACTCTCTTCCCAGAAAAGCTAGAAGCCACCCTCGTTACTATCTTTCCTCAAGCAGGTAAAACTCTTTTTATTCTAACAGGCCTTTCAGAATTGATTTTTTTTGAGGGGAAACAAGCCTTGAATAGATAGATATTTATTTGTTGTTGATGAATTTGATTTAACTAGTTTTAATTTTGTAATGGTTTAACTGCCTTCTTTAACTTTTTGTATGCTGTTGATTTTAACCATGTTTGTTTTAACTGTTCTAAGCTGCCTTGAGTCTCAGACTGGGAAGATAGTGGGAAATCTTCATCATCATCATCATCCCACACCACAGGAAGAATAGTGACAAGGTTCTTCCGTTACCTTAGCTGTGGCATGTGCTCGAATTTCCGGACTCCCTGAGATATCCAGTGTGTCATACAGCTGCTCATAGACCTATCCAGACAAGACAGAAGAGAGCTCAGAAAAATTGTCCACAGAATCCACAAGTGACATCACAAGGTACGCAGAAGGTTACAAGTGCCTTTGAAGGGAACATTGTTTAGGTAAGGGGGCCACAATGGGCCTAACAAAGGATAAAAAGGAATGCATGGGCCACAAAGATGGGAAATAATAATCATAGAAGATAAAGAAGAAATGAACCAAGCTCTGAGCTGGATCCAAATACTTTTGGATCACCTCCACCTCCACCATATACAGAATACACCAAAACAAGGCAAGTTAGTTCAGGCACATGAGGCAAAAATTTCATAAACATCCCTTGGCAGTAGAAACACAGTAACAACAAAGTAACAATAATGGCTGGTAGCTTCCATGTCAGTGGGTTGGTGACTCTATTCCAGGTTTTATTCTCCAAATGTTAAAAGAACTATCCAAGGTACTGAACCCTACCCATGGAGGTTCAGGACCTTGGACAGCTCTGTTAAAACTCATGCTAAAACCTAGATCAGATTCACCATCCCACTGATCTGGGAGGCATCAGTTGCCACAACACTGTGAATCACAGCTTGTGCTCTGCATTTGTGCTCTACTGCCTGAGGTAGCTACCTCACTTTGCCTAATGACAGGGCCTGCCCAGACTGAGTTCTTGTGCAAGGAGATGCACAACATGGGAAAGGCATAGAAGACAGTTGGTCTTGGCCAGCTGTGAAGCTGCTGTACATGTTCAGAAATTATAGGGGGCTGATGGGGCTATATGATAAAGAGGTATGTGGACATCAAAGCAGGGGAATGGAGACCTAAAGGAGGGCACAGAGCATGTTAAAAGAACTGGAGACAGAATGCAATTTGGAGAGACATGGAGTTAAAACAAACAGGATGGTTGTGAAACAGTGGTGTAGCTATTGGGGGGGCAAAATCCCCCCTAACTAAAATTTTCCTTCCATATTCAAATTTCTAGCATTGCAATAATGAAAAACTTCAGTTCTGCATTTAGGTACACAGTTTAGGAATTAAAGGAAAAAGGACAGGCAAAGTGATCAGGAATGTGAACACAGCAAATACCAGAGTTATAGGCATGGACAATTTTCATTGTCTCACTTCCTGCAGTGCTAGCAACTTGGGGAGGAAAATTTCGTTTGGATGAGGCTGATTTATTGGAGGAGCAATGTTTTCATTTTGTCTCCCTTCTCAATTACATAGACCTCTCCCCCTGGGGTGAAGGGATCTCTCTTACCTCCCGGATGGCGGAGCAGAATTTGCTTTGTAGCACCCTCTGAAGGGCTTGCAGTTTCTGGGGGGGCACCTCCCCGCTACGCTGCAGTCGCTCCAGCAGCTCAACCGCCCTGGCCACATCTGTAAAGAAGAAGAAGAAGAAAACAGTTGACTGAGGCCATTTCTGCACTAGCCTGTTATAGTACTATTATTCCACTTTTAATCTCCCATGGAATCCTGGGGTTTGCAGTTTGAGGCCCCTCCCTAAACTGCAAACCCCAGGATTCCATGGGAGATTGGAAGTGGAATAATAGCACTATAACAGGCTAGTGCAGAAAGAGAGAATAGTTTTGGGGAAGAAGAAAAATGGTTCACTTTGCCCCCCTTCTCCGCACACCCCACCCCTGTTTCCTCTCGCTGCTCCATTCTAGAGGCATCCCGAACAGAAACTAAAGAAGGTGGCGAGGCAGAGACGATCTGTAGCGTTCGATCTCTCATCTTTCCAGGGAGCCGCTCCAACCTCCTTCCCAGTAGAGCCATGGCTTGGGAAAGGAAGGAGCCCGCCGCCAGCTCCATCTTTTTGCGGGGAATTACACATCCAACGGAGGAGGGGACGAAATCGCTGGCCTTCCCCTCCGTGTTTTCACACGGTGGGATGAATCTTATCTTCTCTCTTCCACCGAGCGCCCACCCCTCCGCCCCATATCCCCCTTCGCTGTCTAAAGGACACTCGGGGAATAAGGGCGGAGGGCGCCTCCCTTCCGCAGCCTCCGCTGCATCTCCGCTTCTTGATCGACCCCCGATTCGCCTCATCCCTCCTCTACCTCGATCTTTACGGGTAACCCAGGTGCCTCTCTCCCGTTTGGCGCATCTTTACTACCTCCTGCCTCCTCTCTTCCCCCGGGAAAGGGACAGTGTTGGTTTTCGTCTTCCTCCCCACCTTTGCCGCCGCCGGCGTGCTTACCCCTCTCCAGCCCCAAAGGCTCCGCCAGCGCTGCCATCTTCACGCCCAAGCCCCACCACCGCCTCTCTCACGTCAAAGCGGAGGGGAGGGAAGACGATCGCGCACCGGATTTGCAACCTGACGCGCGGCCCGGCCCGGGCCCTCCCGCCCTCCTCGGGCTGCTGGTGCGTGTGGCTGGCTGGGCACGTGCGTTCAGGGGCCGTGCCTGCCCGGCCGGCCGGCCGCCCGGCCGCCCCCCGCCCCGGGTCTAGGGAGGGTCTGTCCTACCCTGGCGCGAAAGGAAAAGGAACGGGCCAGAAGCCGTGCAAACGCCCGGGAGGCTTCCAGTCATGCAAAACACTGGGGGATGTGTGTGTGGATGCTAGCCGTGTTAAACAAATCCTCAGATCCTTATTACGCTAACCAAAAAGCGCACCAAAACCTGCCTAAGTTTTCGAGGCCGTCCGGTCCCTTCCTCAGGCAAAAACGTTCCAAAAAGCCACAGGAAGGTAGAAAGGGAGATGATTTGCTCTTCACGTCATCTAACCTATAGGTTGTATTAAGATGTAAATAAGTGGGGGAGGGTTAGAAAACCGTACCCCTCGCCCCCAAGAGCAGTAAGGCTGAAAGGCTTGAGGTGCCCGGGTGTATGGGATCCCCGGAGCTGGCCATTTCCGCACAACACTGTTACAGTGCTATTATTTCCACTTTCAACATCCTGCGGAATTCTGGGGTTTGTAGTTTACTGAGGCCAAAGAGCTCTCTGGCTGAGAATGCCAAAGGCCCCTCCCAAACTGCAAACCTCAGGATTCCATAGGATGTTGAAAGTAGAATAATAGCACTATAACAGACGAACAATAACTGTTACAGGTCTGTTGCTGGCTCCACTGTTTATTCTGAATTGTAAGAGACTTCGGGAATAAGCTTCAGCACTTTGGGTAGCTCCTTTGGAGTTCACACTAGAACCAAGAGCAGTCACTCTCTCTCTCTTACATCAGAGCCAGCTGCTGCCACCTCTGCTCCTGCCCGTTTGGATTGTCTAGGGTTGGTCACTCAGTAAAGACCAGACTTCTAACTGGAAGAGTTATGCATCAGCAAGGGTGGGGGGAGAGGATGGAGACTGAGGTAAAGTGTCCATGCACTGATTTGTACACCTAGATCCAAATTTAGAAATATTTGCTACTATTTAAATAGAAACAAACATGGTGTGGTGGTTTGAGTGTTGGACTCTGGAAGCTCAGTGTTTGCATCTTCATGCCACCACAAAAATCCACTGGCTAACCTTGGGGAAGTCACTCTCGAGGGAAAGGCAATGACAAACCTCCTTTACAGAACTATTAGCAAGAAAACCTCAGGATAGTGTTAATCACAGGCTGGAGTCCATTTTGAAGGCAGTTAACAGTTGTCCCCCTTCCTACCTTATCCATATGCACCACAGCAGGCGCAGAGCCCCCGTTGTTGACACTGACAGATGAGTCACTGCAGAAAGCCAAGGCGACACAGTCTTGCTTCCCTCCCCTCTGCCCAGCGTAGCAGGATCTGGAGCAACCCTCTCCTGCCCCCTCCCTGGTCCTTGTATAAGCAAACCCCCATCCCTCCTACTTCCTGATTGTTACCCAAGCCATGGGCTCTTCATTTTTCCCTGCTGCTTGGACCCACAGCATTTAGGTACTAGGGAAGAAATCAGCTCCAGCACATGTTTCTTGCATAAGATTTGGTGTCTTAATATGCAAGTTTTTACAACAGACTTCAAAGACCTTGAAAGGGAAAAGACCCAGTTGTATTTGTAGTATCTGTAGCAGCTCATGCTGGGAGCTAAGCATAGATATCATGAAGTTGGAGAACGCTTGTCCCAGGCCCTGTCAGCAAGTGATTAGGTGTCTTTTCGTTATTTGGGGTTTAATTACGCAACTACTGAAGTGTTTATATAGTTGTTTGCTAAGCAATACAAGTAGCAACTGGCAAATACATACTGTGTTTGCCTAAGAGATCATCTTGAGGCTTCTGTAAGCATAATATGCTAAACATAAAAAAAGCCACATTCGACGTGAAGAGATCTGGAGATCTCAAAAGTTCACATGTATTTTTGTATTGTATTTGATTAGCCTAGAAGTATTGTGTGGTGCAGTGGTTTGAGTGTCAAGACTGCAAGGTTCAATTCTCCCCTTGGCTACAGAAGCCCACTGGGTGACCCTGAGTGTATCACAAACTCTCAGCCCCAGAAAATCCCATGATATGTTTGCCTTAGGGTTGTCATTAGCTGGAAACAACTTGGAGGCACACAACTACAACTACTACTACTACCCCATTTGAATTTTGTTTTATGGGCAACTGGTTATCTTTGCTTCTGTTTATGCAACACATTGGTAAAATAAAAGCTCAGGCAACAGAAGAGATATGAATCAACCTGGTATACACTCAATTCAAGCTAGAGGTGTTAGTGTGGTGCAATGGTTACTCACTGCCAAACAAGGAACAGAGAGAACTAGATTCAAACATCATCGTGTGCATCAGTCTCAATTTTAATCTATCTCACCAGGCTACTGTAGAGAACTAGCATAGGAAAAAGCTTGGACACAGACCAGGAAATGAGGTTTCTAAGTAAAACAGTTCCCTTTCTCAAGCTTACAACCTTCACACGCTTCTCCAACACACTCTGCCCCTGTTCCAGGCATCCTTACTCAATCATCTTCACCACACCAGCTTTATACCAATTAATGTTATCTGTCTTGTTTCCTAGCCAATTTTGCTTGCAACAACCTGCTCTTTTATTAAATTAAGCCACGCTGGAGCACTATTATACCCATCCACATACAAACATGAACCAAAACAGGCCATTTTGTCAGGAAAGTATCTTTAGCTTAGGGAAGGGGAGAAAGAGATGAAATTCAGAGCATCTCCAGTGAAGTATTACTACAATACAATGTGATAATACTGACAATTATCAACCTAATCATTCTACAGTATCTTGCCTTCAGAAGAGGTGGCAGCAAGCACATTTGCTTCTAACCCACTTTGTCTTTTTTGTTGTAAATACTCTGTCAACCTTGCAGTTCTTCAGTCCCCACTTACAACCAAACCTTGGCTTTACTTTTAAGCTACCACCAATACTAATATGGTATTGTGTACAGAGCCCAGAACGTGGTACTGAGCACAGTATTTCATTTCTCACAAACCTTTGCTTTCATATTATTAACACAGGTTTTAAGCTTCCAAAGATATGCCTGAAAATGCATGGACAATACTTGAAGAGTTTGTAAGCCTGAAAAAAAGCTAACCATGTTGTTATGCTGTAGGTTAACTCTTTGCCTCCATTCCTGACTAACAGAACTGGGGGAAAACATGGAAGAGAGTGTTTCTGAAAGTGCAGGATTAGGAAAAATAACTTTTAGGATTGTTTTCAATTTCTACAAGCTGTAGAAACCAGCCGTTTCTTGATGCAGGATTTGTATTAGCTATGCACAGAACTTATTTCTTTTAGCCAGTGAACACATCCTTGAAGACTGGAAGCATTCTCCTTGGCTAGTATCTCTTCTGCCCACCTTGATTAACTGTAACCTCACCTAGTATCTACTTTAAGATATATCTCTCACGCCAATATTTCAGGTCAAATCCAATTCAACTGAGCTGGCCTTTTTGTGTTTGCAACTTCCATCAAGTCAGCTTCAACATAATGGCAACTCTAAGGTACCTAAATGAATGTTTACTTTTTCTCCTCAGTTCCAAGGGATGTTTTTCTTTGAAGTAATTCCTCCAAACCTAGTTTTAGAACCATCTTAAAACTGCAGTACACATCATTTTTCTGTTCACTTCCAACCTTTGTTTCCCCCCTGCCAAAATATTCCTACACATTCCTATGAACAGTAAACATTCCAGCAATAAGTAATTTCTCTAACGTGCAGCCGTGATCATCTTTGTGTATCTCAGCAAAGCTCATCTTCAAACATATCTGTCCCAAACACACTTCACATAAAGGTGAGAACATTAACAACACTTTATTCCTGTGTAAAGAAAAATATCCAAATGCACAAGAGACTGGTAGAAGGTTACATGTTAAGGAGATAGGATTGGACATGTAGAACTGAAACAGACTTACCCTTCTAAACAAAGCCAATTAAAACCAATTATCTCAGCTGGTTGATGGGGCCTCACTGGCTAGGCAGCTTGGGAGGCAGAACCTCACCTTGCTGGGCTGTGTGTGGGGGCAAGGAAGCATCTCCACTTATCATTCCATTGGGGGTTCCATCATGTATCCATTCTCAGTGGACAAATAGCCATCAGCTGACTGCATGGATTCTTGGTCCAGGAACATATCCTGGCTGGTTTCCTCCAAGGCCTCTCCCATGCCATTGTCCTGCCCCCTCTCCTCCCGTTTCTCTCCACCCCGTTCACCCCTGTCACGCTTGTGCTCCCGGTCTCTGTCCCTATCTCTGTCTCTATCACGACGACGCTCTCTGTCACGATCCCTATCTCTGTCTTTGTCACGATGACTGCGCCGCCGATCCCTCTCTCTGTCCCGATCCCTCTCCCGGTCCCTGTCTCTGCCCTTCTCTTCCCCTTCAGGCTTCACTTCCAGGCCATCTATGCCCATCTCGCCAAGAGTGGCTTCATCAGGCTGAGCCTCGGCCACTTCTGGCAGCTCCTCTTTCTTATCTCTGTCACGGTCCCGATCCCGCTTGCGGTCTCTGGAACGGCTACGACGTTTGCGGTCCCGGTCCTTATCCTTGCTGCGCTCCCGGCTGCGCTTCCGTTCATCTTTCTCTCGGCTTCGTGTCCGCCGCCGGCGTTCTCGGGATCGGCTGCGACGGCGTTCCCGCTCCTTGTCCCTATCTCGGCTGCGGTCTCGGCGATCACGCTCCCGTTCGCGGTCCCGATCCCTGTGAGAACCAATAGAAAAGCCAAAGTATATTCCATTAACAACAGATTTTGTATACCACAAATCTTGCAGCCACATGGAATAAAAGGAAGCCAACAAATTACAGAGTTATCTATACAGAAATATAGACAGATCTGCACTGCAGACTAGCCGTAACACATCATGGCATCCCATAGAAAGCCGTAGGAGAGGTAAAAAAATATCCCTCAACAGAACATTTGCAATACTGACTTCCATGGCTTTGTAAGGATGAAATGGTCTAAATCCAGGTTAAGTTAGTGGCAAAATTGTAACCAACAGGGTTTACCACAGAACAGCAGCACATAAACCAGCATATGGCACAAAGAATGGAGAATTAGCAATCTGAACAGTTTTTGTGAGCTTCTGAATAAGGTTTCTTAGCAGAAAAGGGGAGCAGCTGCTCAAATCAAAAGGTTTCAAAACAGCAAACAACATGAAATGCAGGAACATTCCACCCTATTTCTTATCGACCTGATAAGCCTATAAAGATCTATTAAAGATATACAGAGGCAAAGTATAAAGTGTGTACAAATTTATTTAGTCCACAGAGTTGGCATGTATTAAGAGATGTCCTGCTGCAATTTAGAAACCTCTAATTTTATATGTAAAAATATTTACTTCGATTATTAGCCCTATATGCAATCTAGTTAACATCTGAAGCAAAATAAAACTCTGAATGGGAATAGCATCCCAGAAGTGTTGGAAGAAGCAGCACTTGCTTTTACTCAGCTGCACCTGTGCAGTCCTAGACCAGCTCCTGAATGCAGAGCTAGGCTGGATAACAGCCAGTAAGTACAAATCTTAGAAGCCCCATAAATGAGTGGTTCCTAGGTTGGGGTAATAGGTAGGCCACCTGTTCTGGACGTGCTATGAAGGATTAAGACTGAGAATACTTGTGGATCCATCTTTATTACTGGAGGCCCAGTAGAGCTCTTTGGCTTCAGCTGGTATGCCAGCTGTGGCTGTTTATGAAGGGAGACAGCTTGGCCATGGTGCCCCAGGACCTGGTATTCTTAACAATGGATCAGCACAGTACACTATGTGGAGCTGTCATTAATGCTAGTCTACAAGCTCAAGCTGAGACAGGCAGTTTTGTCTAGCTTTCCTGGCCAGTATCACATAAAAACACTGCTGAAGAAATTGTATTAGCTGCCTATTTGCTAGCAAGCTAGACTGAAGGTTGTCGTGAATACAGTGGGTCCTCAGTATCTCCTGGGGTTTGGTTCTAGGACAACCTCCCCATGGACACTAAAATCCATGGATGTTTAAGTCACATTACATATAGTGGTGTAGGACAATTGTGTCCCTTATATAAAATGGTGAACTCAAAAGAGTGCCAGAGAGAGCCTGAAGATCTGAAATGGTGGGGGGCTACAGAATAATATGCCTATACATCAATGTAATGCTTTGCATGTGGCAAAATCAAGGTTTGCTTTTTCAATTTTTTTTAAATATTTTAGAGCCATGGTTGGTTGAATCTGTGACTGCAGACCCCTTGGATATGGAGCGCTGACTGTATAAAAACCTAAGCAATGTAGTGCCAAGATCATATAGAAGCTGCCTTCTCTTTCTGGACCTCTTCCTTCTGGTGGTGCCACATACTCCCAAAGTCTGTTTCACAGTGATCTGGATCACAGCATTTAATGTGGTGATACCTATGGGTCCAATATTTATCCATCTGCCATTCATACATAGTCCAATAGTTCTTATCCTGTTGTATGTCATTTTGAAATATTTAGATATAAGCTGTTTAGAAATACCCATAAATACTCCCACAAAACTCAACTCACCGTTCATCGTATCGGGAAGTATCATCCCGGCCTGAGTGTCTGATATTGACATCAGCTCCACCCCGCCGAGTGCCACCGAGACCACCACCTGCAAAAGAGAAGTGTTGGCTCGTTTCTATTGTCTTCTCTTGTTGGGGAACTGGTTCGGTACTATCAGTAGCAGAAGCATTTTTATTCAGACAGTATTATGTAGGGCCTCTTCAATTTATGTGAAATATATTGTGAACAGAACCTGTACAAAACCAAGGTGAAATAACAGACTCTTTAAAGTCCACATCTCCAAGCATCTGAGTTACAAATGCAGTGAAAACTGTTTCTACCGCCAAGCAGTTTGGCACAAAAGGCAAGCTCAACAAATCCTTCCAAGCAGAGAGGGATACTTGGAGATGTGGAGAGGATTGCTTCTATCAGTTAAGACTCCAGAATCTGGGTGTGAAAATTTATTCCTTATGTATTACTCTAAAGCAAGGTTTTTCAACCAGGGTTCCCTGGAACCCTTCAGCAATAGCAATATAGCATTTATTTCTATACAGCCTATCAACTAGTGTTATCTAAGCGGTTTACAATGTATTTTTAGCTAATTGTCCCCAACAAGCTGGGTACTCATTTTACCGACCTGCGAAAGGATGGAAGGCTGAGTCAACCTTGGAGCCTGGCAGGATCGAACTCACAACCTTGTGGTTGCAGTACTGGCATTTAACCACTGCGCCACCAGGCGCAAGAGGTCACGATTGGGGAAAAACATTTTTTTTGACATGTAGATATAATAATTTTTATGCAGGGGTTCTTTGCAACCTGACCACTATTTTCAAGGATTCCTCCAGGATAAAAATGTTGAGAAAGGCTGGTCCAGAGTCTACAAGTATCTCCTAGTCTAATCCAGAAAGCACATGCAAGAATGTTATGCAAAAATCTCTCTACTGCTTTATTCTGTCAAACAGCTTAAACTTAAATAGGTTTTCTTTAAAGAAAAATGTTTCAACTCAAGTCTATCTTCCTCTAGATAAGACCTACAGTAAACAGTCTCTTGGTTCACTTCTTCTGTTTAGAAGAAATAATCTGGAAAAGCCTATCACTCTGTTCTTCAGTTTTCTTCTAACATCAAATGTATTTCACTAATTCAGACTCTCTTCTATACTTTTCTATCTTCTAGTAAATTTCAACACCCTCTTGCATCAGTTAGAAAAGCAGCACTGTTGTTTTGGAGAGTATTGGGAAAGATACTATTACAACATTTAGGCAGGGCAGAAGTGGCAGCATGAAGTATGTTCAGCATAGCTCTTCTGCACACACTTACCAAGTCTGCGTGGGCGCCATCCCTTCACCGTCCGGCCTCTCTCTACATCCACCAGCACTCGCCTGCCATCAATTTTTTTCCCATCGGCGTGCTTGTATGCCGCTGCAACAGATTAGGAGGGGTATCCAGGGGGAAGGGAACGGCAAATGGGATTGCCATTATCCACAGTGCCCATAAACAAGCCCACCCTCCCCCAAAGACACATACCACACACAAAGGAATCTGAAGGGAGGAGGCTCCTATGGCCCCACTACCCCTTGGGCAAGGGATTGCTCCACATCTGCCTGGGAAGCACAGCCTCAAGTTCTCTGGGAGGAAACCAGAACATGAAGTGCTTGCCTTGGTTTAAGCAGCTGGAAAAAAAATCCATGTTTGTGGACAGGCATGTGTGGGACTAGTAAGCAGACCTCATGGGCTGCACTCAGCCACAACTGTCACCCAAGGCACACCATACTGGCCACACAACCCTTGAGTTGTGGAGCAACCCCAGCTCCAGCCCACAATGCTGCCCCTTGGCCTCCGCTGCGAAAAAAAGGAAGGTTATTGAACAGTCAAGACACTCAGGCTACATACATCACTTGCCCAGAAGGAAAAGGGCTGGGTATAAATAAGCAAGCCCTCTACATCCCTGTCCGACGTTCACTTCAGAGCGGGCCAGGCTCTGCTGTTCCTTCAGTAGCACACCCTCAACCAGCCAGTCCCAAGATTGGCCATGCCAAAAAAAACCACCCAAAGCAAGAGCACTTACCCCAAAAAGTAAATAATTGAAAAACAAACAAGTGAAGGAAATGGGGAAGGGAAGAAAAGGAGGAGGAGACAGATTTCCCCCCTATGTTGTATAGTGGAAAGTCTGGCAGGGAAGACAGAAGGTAGTACGCACAAAAAAGGTAACAACACCAAGGGAACTGGCTGGCACCCTCCCACAATAGCCCCAGCCCACTCCCACCCTTGCTGCTGTTATCCCACTGCAAATATCTAGATGATTTTCAGGGAAAGGGAACGTTCTCAAGCCACTTGCTAAGGAAGGGGTGGGGCGAGCACAGCTAACATGTAAAAAGGAAATAAAAGCATTTACCTGGAGAAACTACTTACAAAACCAATGCAACTTTTAACTCCTCAAACTCACTGCATCGGGCTGCTAGCGCTGGGGCCCGAGGCGCAGCTCCCCCCTGCCCGGTGCCCCCGGCTGGGGCGGTATTTGGGTTTTTGCATTTTAGCTGCTGAGCCGACCTTCCCTGCCTTACCTGTCTCAGCAGCAGAAGTCGGATACTCAAACCCCCACCCTGCCAGCCCGTTCCCAGCCCTCCATCCTCACCCCTCTCCCCAAACTATGTCAAATCTAAATTGAGAGTATGAATACAGATTATACTCTAACTGTGGTCCCACACCACCACCCCTCAAATCTACAAAAAGCCATCCATATGTGGCAGTACAAGTGTGGCAGGTCTTCACACTCAGAGAGCACTACACATTAACTATAATTTATTACAGCTTCCCTACAACCTGGTGCTTTCCAGATGTTTGGGACTGCAACTCAAACAGCCCTACCCAGCAAGACTAGCGGCCAGGAATAATGTGAGCTGTAGTTTAAAACATCTAGAGGACACTAAGTGGTGGAAGGCTGCCCTACTAGAACTTCAACCCATCAATTTCACAAGTTATTTCCTTTAAAGAACATGCTCACCTCCAAATGTAGGTAGCCAAGCGGTATGTTAGTTACCAAACTGTGTCTTTAAAAATGACCAAGGTGACTGCTTGTCTTTCATGAGACATTTTATGAAAATAAAATGAGTGCCTATAAAGGGATGATTCTATGTAATAATGTAAAATAGGCTGCATGTGTTGGTTACAGTTGGTATTTGTCTGTTTTTTAATCTCACTGTTATCTTCTATTTCTGAAAAAAAGTGTGTTTAAAAAAAATCAAACTACTAATTAAATGCATTGGGCTGGGATAAAAACACAGTGTATGTACAGTTGTTTTTTTAGAGGAAAAATGAAGGAAAATTCTTGTTTTTGTGGAAAAGCATAAAAAGGTAACAGACAAGGTTTACAAAGTCAACCACATGAACAAACTACAGGTTAGAGGAAGAGGATAAAACCATTTTCCTCATGTAGATACACTGAACTTCTCTCTTCTGCATGTGTATGCAAACAAAAAACGTCAAAATTTTCTTCCCTTTACCACATTCTGTTCCACATGCCACTAAAAGAGTGGTGAAAGGAAACTGGCAAACATCTCCATCATACTTATGCTGTGGAAGGGAAATATTACTCCAGGAAAAAAAATCAGAAGCTATCCATCTCAAGCAAAATGTTTCATGGGGAAAAGTTCCAGTTTTAACTTGTTACCATGTAAAACATTTCCATCCATTCTAATTTACTCAGGAAAGCTTTGGATTTTAAAAAAAATAAGTCCAGAAATCAGTTTCTTTGATGGAAGATGCACTTTTAAAAAAGACACTGTGGAGATTTATCAGCAGCTAAAGGGCATTTTGGAAGATGGGAATTGACAAGATCATCAGGTCAAACTTTATCCAAGAAGTCATCCTGGGCCTTGAAGTCAACCATCATGCTGAGAATCAGCAGCCAGTCAGTCTGGATGTCAGGGCACGAAGAAAGACCACCATCTCTTACAAACAGAGCCTCCCAAATTAGTCTCACGGCTCATTTCCAGACAGGGCAGTCACTGGATCAAAGTCAGGAAGGAGCAGAGTCCTTGCCCAATGTATTCATGACCATTTTATCGTTGTAAGGAGACGAAGCCAGGCCTTTTCCAGTGAAGAGATTCAGTCCGTGGCTGAGCAAGTCAGAGATTGCTTACCTGAGACCACTCTCTGTACCGCGCTTTATCTTTTGGGGACATTTTACAATAAGCACAATGGCCCTACCACTTTTCTAGGGGACATCAAGGGCTTACCTGAGACCACTCTCTGTACTGCACTTTATCTTTTGGGGACATTTTACAATAAGCATAATGGCTCTACCACTTTTCTGGGGACATCAAGGGTTTTTAAAAATGTGAACAATGCTATCTAACAGGATGACAGAACTCATCTAGAGCAATTCTGATATATTATGATCAGGACTGAAAAGCAGCTATACAAACCCTTTCCAAAGCCCCACAAATGATTCTTAAGTTCCTAAATTTTTCCAGTACTACACTGGACCTGTAAATGCTTCTTCTTTCTAGGAAAAGTCAGCAACCCTGACTTCCAATGGATGAGATGATGCATTTCTTTTTAAAATTCCAAAATCTCATGAGATACTCCTAAAATTCTTTCCATATTCTTACACTTAATTAACAAGAGGTAGAAACACTGAGGGAAAACTGTCTCATTTCCATTGATTGTACCTCTGTTATAGTTTTTATTGGGTGGGTAAATTTATGAGAACAGATAAATATGCAGGAATGTAGCAGGACAGCTATATAAAAAATGAATGTGTGTCTCTTTGTAAATAACATCCATTGACCAATCAGACCAATCTGGGTCACAAAATTAGAAGACCAAGGAAGGACTTTATTGATTACCAAGTCCCTCAAGGAGCCAAAAGTGAAAGCTTGTCATGCCCACATAAGGCTGCTCATAGCTCCAATACTAAACTCACAGATTGCTCTGCTCTTTTATGTATGCTACCAAAAAAGAAAATCCAAGGACAGGACGCATCACTATTTCCCTTGGATTCAGACATCAATGCTTAATCATTAAGGGCAAACGGGTTTTTTTTGTTGTTGCTTTTTTTTTTTAGATTAGCTTACCAATCCAACCAACAGTGCCCCACAGCAAAGCCAAGGTGAAGAGGAGCTGCTCATCAGCCTTCACAATTTGTCAAAAACACCAACAGAAGGCTAGATGGCACTCCAGATCTTGTCTTGCAATAGAAGACAAGCTAAATAAAAACAGTTTCAGAATGGCTCCATCTGAACTCTAATGTGTTAAGTCCTCTGATACAATGTGCCCTTCTCACTACCTAAAGGGTAGCAAAATTCTAAACTGTAACCACCCTCCCGCTTAACATTCCTAGCTACAGCCTGCATCAGGCAGGGTTTACAGCTCCAAATACTAGGCAATTGAAAGAACTAAGCTAAAGGAGCCAGACAGAAAAGAAGACAACAAGAAAGAACAGCAAAGAATGTGTGATGTATCTGAATTGTTCTCTCTAACAGTAACTAGGAACCCAGCAACAGCGGCATGGTTGCCTGTGTGTATTTTAAAACCCACACTAGGGGACCGACGATTTAGAACCTCTGCTGAGACAGACATCCCAATCGTGTTCCACTTGAAGGTCCATTATGGCCTTGGCAAACATGCCGGGGTAACCAGAACACTCCATCTACCTAAGCTATGTGCCCCAAGTCCAGTTAATTACCCAAATTTCCCATCAGCTTCCTAACTAAAAGCAGAGCTCAAATATCCTCAGTCCTGCTTCCTAACAAGAGAAAGTCCAAGAGCACAGACAAAAGTATGCACTCCCTCCTAAGAAACACACATCAGCCACTCAGGGCTTGTGCAGTTTTAGGGCTATTTACCAGAGAACACTTGTCCACAAGTCTGATTAGAGATTGGGTGCAACTGCTCCTGGTAAAATATTTTCAAGCAACACAGTTCTGTACCTAGAGATAAAGAACTTCCTGGTACAGACACCAAAAGGCAAAATGGAATCTGTGTTTCTATTTGCTGTCCTTGACTCAGCTATCCCAATAATGAGTAGGGATGCTCCACTCCTTAAACCACAACTTTTTTTTTCACTGTTTCAAGAAAGGCAACCTGATAGGCCATTTTTGGTGTAGATTTGACTTTCCTTAACACAGCTAAGCAAGCAATTGCTGAAAGGATGGCTGGTTCAGTCCTTAAATTCACCCATACCATTCTCCTTTTAACAGAAGCTGCTGCCAATTTTTCCACTACCACCCCTGTAAAATTAGTCCAGCTGTGTGTTCCAAGAACAGCAAGGAGACAGTTCAACTCCAAAGTCTCCAGAACACCACTTTGTTTTCAGGATGCCAGAGATATGGCAGCTATATGAACAAATCTTTAATAATCTAGAAACCAGCCTATCTCTGAGACCAGAAGGGCAGATTATAAAGGCATGTATTCAGTGAATACAGTTACAACTAAAAGCACAAGTGAGCTCTGCAGCAAATGTGTGAATGGCTCTATTCCTTCTGTACTGGAGACACATTTAAGGCAACTGTTACTGACCACAGATGACCAGGAACAGCTAAGCTGCCACCGTCGTTGTGTGCCTTATACTCACTTCCAAGTTATGAAACTAAGGCAAACCTATCATGGGGTTTTCTTGGCAAGATTTATTCAGAGGGGGTTTGCCTTTGCTTTCCTCTGAGGCTGTGACTTGCCCAAGGTCACCCAGTGGGTTTCCATGGCTGAGCAGGGATTCGAACCCTGGTCTCCAAGGTCATAGTCCCAATGCTCAAACCACTATACCATGCTGGCTATTTTAAATTGCTTTACTACTGTAATATGCTTCAAGTAACTTGTTCTTATGGAAGCTGGGGAAGCTGAAATGGGTTATTCTAGGGTTTCTCCCCTGCATTTCCAAAGAGCATCAGCCCAGGCCAGTAACAACTCTAATCTATGTTTCCAAGAGTATTCTAGGAGTTTCAGATTAGGCATGAGTGATATGGTCTGATGCTAAGCAATTAGTGAGCATTTTATATGGTTGCTAATTGAAAATCTGTGTTCTCACAGAATTTTAAGCAGATGACTCCTAATATTGTGATGTATTTGAATTTGCGTTAATAGTAAACATCTAACATTAACTTTATTCTAGCTGGCCTGAAGTAGTAAATTCAAAATGCCCTCATTCATTTACTTTAATTTCATTTGGAGCAGAAAGGGAAAAAGTATTCTTATCTCTTTTTCTGTCTGCATCACCTGACAGTCCCTACCCTGGCCCCACAGATTGCAGAAACGATAAATGGCCCATGTGTGGCTTGGAGAGGGAGGGTTCACTCAGGATATTTGAGCCCTACTGGAGAGGGCTGACCTATTCCTCCCTCCCTCCCCATTAAATTTACACTGCAAGATATAGGGCCAACAATATGGAATAAGCAACATATTTCTCTTTCCCCTTCCATACACCATGAGAGCAGCATAGAAGTCAGAAGAGAAATAGATTCCCCCCCACCCATCCTTCCCTCCATCTCTAACTAAACCATGTTTCCTAGCATCTCTCTTTGACCTGGCTTGTGTATAGAAGAGTGTTGGGTACTGAGGTTTCTTACCAATTATACAAACCCTTATACCAACCATACAATGAGATGTTGTAAAGGGGAAGCATAAGGATCAGCTGCAAGCCAGCAGTGGCAATAGCCATCAGAAAGGTGGCTGCAGTGACAATAAGAACACAGAATTAATACACCCCGCTCACAACACGCCTCTCAACAACAGCATCTTTTCAAAACACAGCTTCAGGTCAAAGTTACAATTGCTTTAGAAGAAGTTCTTCACAGCATTCTTTCTCCCACTTAAAACAAATTAACAGAAAGGAGATGGGCAACAGTTCAGAGTGTGGGGGCAGCCCTTATAATGACTGTTATGTCCCATGAAGCAAGCAGCAGCTCTAGCCTCCCAAACAATATAGTTTCCCACCCTCAGCCTATAGAGTTTCACCCTCCCAAACAGAAGATAATTATGGGTAGTGATACAGAGGTTGAACTGTTGCCTGTTTTCAGCACACATTTTACAGTTGTGGCACCCTAGCTACGTTAATTTTCTCTTTTACAGTAAGACAAAGAAGTGGCATTCCCCAAAAGTGAATCCTGTCTAGTGAACTAAGAACCCCAACACCAAATCTGACCTGAATTACAAAATTTGCAGACAGAAGGGGGTAAAACTGTCCCCTCTGGATTCCATTTCTGTGACTGGAAGAGTCCCTTTGGAAAGCAATCAGGGCCAGATTAACGGAACTTGGGTGCTCAGCAAACCAAGCCAGGCTCCCCCAACTCTGTACTTACCTGCAAGGGGGAGCCTAAGCCCTTGAATAGCTCAGGGGCTTTAAAAAGTTAAGGAGCTTTTTACAAGACACATGCTCTTATAATAAGAATTTAATTTAAAACACATAAACTAGACATAAAAACTTCCCAGAAACAGATTGTACTTACAGTGCATGTCACGTTCATGTTCATATTCAATGAAGGCGTAGCCACGTGGCTTGCCGGAGTGTTTATTGTACACCATGTAAATCTAAAAAAGGATTGGCAGTGGTGGAGACAGTTAAAAAAATAAGGCCATCTTAAATTCCATATGCCTCCGGTGAGAAGTATGCTTCCTTTACAGACCACCTGCGCAAAAACAGTAAGTAGTGTCTTCTCCCACCTTCCAGTTCCTTGACTAGGTTTACTTATTATGATATATCGAGAGAGATATTTTCATAAAAGAATGCCTCAGTGATACAGAAAGACTGCCTCCCTACCACTTCCTATGAAGGAAGCCTAATAACAGTATACTGGAAGTGAAAATTTGAAGAAATCTCTCTCTTGGATTTACAAACTCTTATAAGAGAAAGAAATGTTGTACAATGAGTTTGAAGGTGAAGTAGATTCCCCCTACCCACCGAAACAAACGTGAGTGCTTGTGCTCTCATTGCCTCCTTCAGCAGTATCAATGCAATGAGCGTACAAAAAAATAAGCAAGTAAGGGAAGGTAGTAGGAAAGTGGAAGTTTTAAGAGATTTTTGTACTTTGAGAGATCTTTACAAGTAATTGTATAGAACTAGAATGAAGTCCTTGAACATGTGCAGTACTTCTAATAAGGAATATTTAAATGAAAAATAGAAAACAGAAAACGACCATATATGAAAGAAAAGGAAACCACTATTTCTTCTCTTAGGGCCTTTCTGCACTACACTGTTATAGTGCTATTACTCCACTTGCAACATCCTGTGGAATTCTGAGGTTTGTAGTTTACTGAGGCCAAAGAGCTTCCTGGCTGAGAATTCTAAATGCCTTCCCTAAACTGCAAACCCCAGGATTCCATAGGATGTTGAAAGTGGATTAATTGCACTTTAACAGTGTAGTATGGACAAGCCTTTAGAAAAGCTAAACAGTGATGGGATATAGTCTAGATATAGTAGTGAGTTCTTAGTGAAATTACAGGAAAGAGAATTAAAGAGCATCAGGCACACTTTCCCCTTCAGCACAATACTAGCATGCAAAATCTATTGCCCTGGAATGTGAAAAGGACTGCATTCAAGAAACTCAGAAAAAACAGGAAAAATAGCTATTGTTTGGATGTTTGGTCCAAACAAATATCTCTACTTACCCTTTTGATAGGCCCATAGACTTCAAATTCCCGCCTCAGCTTGGATTCTGTTGTGTCATAGTTCTGCAAGATAAAGTGGAATCCATATGAGAAAGCAGAGACTATACCGGGGGGGGGGGGAATGAACACATCAGCCCTCCTGGAACCAATGAAGAAGCTGTTTGTTCCCATTTGTATTCCAGCACCTTTTTATTAAAGGTAACGTGAATAGTAACATAACTTAAAGCACTGGCAAGAATAAAAAGGGATGATGGTTACTTACAACTCTAGCCACAAAAAGTGTTTTGAAGGCATCTCCTTGAGCATTGGGATCATTATGAGGGTCCCCTGATTAGAAAAATAAGGTAGCAGAGACATTAAAACAAGGGTAAATAAACAAAATATGTGATTAATCATTCCTTCCCATGACTTGTCATTCCCCATAACTTACACATCTTCAGCTCACTCTCAACCTCTTGCTGTCGGCGTTCAATCTTCTCTCGCCTCTGCAAACAAAGGGGCCAGAGAAAAGTCAGTAATGTTTACCTTCTTTTTACACTGAAGCAGAGGTGAACAGCTGCCGCTCCCCAGGAATTTAACTGTGGTTCCTCACAGGTCCTCTGACCACATCCCCACCAAATCACACTCAATCACTTTCACACAAAGTTCTCTCTCTGTACTGTTGCAAGCAGCAAGGGAAGAATGATCTGTATCAGGATGACTGACAGCAGGAACAGAGAACCCTCTCTGCACCTACTCCCTGAGGTATTCTGATACAGATTGCTCTTACCATACTAGAAGAGAAGCTAGAAGCAAGCCTTTCTACTCCTTCACAGGAAAGAAAGGGAAGCACTAAAAGATTTACATCAATTCCTCCGCTGGATATCAAAAAAATAAAAAAGCGTGTACTTTGACCTATAGATATCCATCTTCTTGAACCCTACAGGAAGCATCTACCTCAGCTTTTCTTTTTTAAAAGCTACTAACACATAACCAAGGATATAATCCATAGTATTCTCAAAAACAATCTAGGAGTTTTGGATCAGAGCTAACAGTGCTGTAACCCACACACTACTGTGCACTATACATACCTTTCGTTCCATTCGTTCCTCTCGTGTCTCTGCACGAGTTGGTGGAGGAGCATCACGTGGATCCTGAAAAGAAAGTTCCTTTTTAATAAACAACCATCAACAGTTACTGAAAGATACAGGCAAAGCACTGAAAAAGCAGCTGATTCAGCAGGCGCAGACACTAAGGAATGTCTGAGCAGATTACTCAACCCTAGACAGCCAGGCCCAAACTGAAGTACCTACCTCAAATTCACGTATGTAGGGAGCAATGCCACTGTAGGGTTGATTGTGGTGCTTCTCATGGGGTAGTTTCTCCAAAGGAGGTAGGTAGGGTATAGGATCACGAGGGGCAAACAGTGCCAACAAATTTGGGGGTAGGAACTGCGTCATGTTGGGAAATCTCCTACATAAGAAAAACAATAGGTAGATAATGGAGAACAGGACAAGGAAAATTTTTTTTCCTAACCCACATTCTTAGCTTACAAAGCCAGAGAGATTATAAGCACCTTTTAGGTCAAAAAGTCAGTTCCAGCTGCAGCAGGATAGGCACTGGATTTAAAGTGCAATCTGTTGCATGTTGCTCAGAAATAAATCTCATTATATTCAATCTAATATATCTAGCTCCTTTAAAATATAACTCACCTTTCTTTTTCTCCATACCTGGTTCTCCTTATACTAAACCATTCTAGTAGCTGGTACAATGCAGACTGTAGTCCTATTTACAGTGACAGCACACAAAACTGAACTTCCAGCAACTACTTCTGAGCAGTAGGTGTACGGCAAGCAGTGATTTTGTTGAATTTCTCCATCTGCATTGTCTTTTTTGTCCTTGCTTTGTATAGGGTTGTGATATTGTGTTTTCTTCCCACAATGAAATCTGTGCACATTTTAAAATGTGCTTTCTTAAGCTGCAGATTTATTTGTACAACTTACCTAATCTACAGTTTTCCCCAGTAAGATAGACACTGTACTGTGAGCACTACCAAATATGCAAATACTCGACGCAAGATACATTACTTTCTCACAGCAAGGCTAAGGTGATGCAAAAATGTTACCTTTGTAAATGATGTGCAGTCCAGAGAAATCTCTTTCCCTCTCTGCTGAACAGATAACGGTCATGTTGTAAAATCCTGAAATTTGAACTAAGAATTCCCCAGTGTGAATCCTACCTCTGCTATTTAATTGTTACATTTATATCTTGCCTTTCCTTTAATGAGCTGAAGACAGCTTATATAGCTCTCCTTTCCTCCACTTTATATTTACAACAAATCTATGAAGTAGGTCAGGCAAAGAAAGTGAGAGAAAGCAAGTGACTTATCTAAGTTCACCCAGTGAGTTTCATGGTTCAATGGGGCCTTGACCCTGGATCTCCCAAATCCCAGCCCGGCTATACAACCACACATGAACAGAGGCTTCAACTATACATGCAGCAGGTGACAGAACTTTGAGGTGCTGACAGAACTGCACCATTTCAGGTGGTGGGCTGTCAACTATTGAATTTCCTGCCTTTCCTCATGTACAAAATTACTTGCAGGACAAGAAACTACAGGGAGTGCCAACCCCAACAAAGAAAGGAATCCCGGTTCTACAGTCTACAGGGCTAGCTTTGCTCCCCTGCCCTTTTCCACAGCATTAAAAAACGCGGTTCTCTCAGCCTGCCCACCCTGACAGTCTGAAATGGTACAGTCCATTCTGTCACCTCAGGATTCCGGCCCCTCATTCAGCCGCAAAGGTAGGACGAGGTTGCAATAGGTAGGGGAAGACAAACCACGCACACTTGCTCTGTTATTCAGTTTCAGACCCCCATTTGCCATAAGGAAGTTCATGATACAGCGACGCCTACCTTGCAAGGTTGCTGTAAGAAAATACTGCATGCAATTAACATTATATTGGCACCCCAGCAGCCTCTCGTGTTCCTCACGCACCCCTTTTCTCCGTAGGAGATTTTTACCTGCAATCTCAAGACTTTTTTCTCTCCCGCTCCTTTTCCTGCGGTCAACTTTCTTCCCCGCTTCTTGCAGGCCTCCCTCAGTCCAGATCACTGCTTTCAACCTCCCCCCTCTGGGCACATCAATGCCCCTTCGCCTGCTATTTCCAAGCCCCTCCCTCTGGCCCAAAGACACGAGGGGGGGAATACCTATCTCTTTCCTTTCACAAAAACACAACAGAACACCCCCTCAACCAAACGCGCACCACACACACACACCCCCCACCCTCCCTCACGGAGTACCAGGCCTCGCTATTCTTCCTCTGCTCGGCACCTCCCGCCGCCTCAGGATGGGCCTACTTGGCGATCTCTTTGCGCATGCTCAGCCGGAACTTCGTTAGCGAGTCTAGATTCTTACGCGATGGGACTCATTTCTCTGTTCTGTGACTGATTCCTCCGCGAGAGGGAAGCTTCGTTTGGGAGGATTGGAGGTGAGGGGAAGGAAAGGTGCTGGGAATATAGTTCTCCGGGAGAACTCAGTGAAAGACGGGATTTTTTGTTTGTTTGTAAAGATAATAATGTGAGAGTTTTGAATGGCTTTTCTGCTAGAACAGCATTTCCTGCTCCCTTCATAGTCTTGAAGTCTTTTTCCTGATACCATCAGCTGAATATGTGTGTAGAGAGGTTTTTAAAAAGAAAAAAAACCTCTTAACATGTTCAAACGTGCATATTCTCCTTCCACTTTCATCCTGATATGGTAGAGGCCGGCTAGGACTTTACCACTTGATTATAGCAGTTTGTACACATTGGCTTCATGATGGCTGATTTATGATGTCATGGCACTTTCTTGGCAGCTTTGACTGAAAGGAAAGCCAACGTGATTTCAACCTGAACAGCAGATTTTCCATAAATGTTTAACTACAGCACCGGCAAGGAATATCAATGCCTTTTTTTGGTCAGATTTACTGCCTGGAAAAAGGAGATGGTGTCTGCAATAGAGACTGAAGAGCAAATCGGTTGCCATTCTCAGCCCCCTTAAAGACACACGGCATAGGGATAGTTTAAAGCTTTTATGTTGTAGTCTCATAATGCAAATACACCATAAGCCAGCCGTTGTGAAGGCAACGTGTACAAACTTTATGGTTGGTTGTTTCAAGTTGTTTTTGACTTATGGCAACCCTAAGGCAAACCTATCACAAGGTTTCCTGGGTTTGAGAGTGTTTGATGTGCCCACAGTCACCCAGTGGGTTTACATGGCTGAGGGGGACTCAGACCCTTGTCTCTAGGGTCCATTGTCAAACACTCAAACCACTACACGATGCTGGATCTTGTGTACAAACTACCAGATAATTGAGAGAAAACCACACTGAACATCATTGATTAACTTTGAAGTCCATTTTACTGACTGAAGCTTGCTGACCTCATTAATAATAACACTTTCATTAAGACTTCCAGCAGGCCTTTTACCACCTTACTCCTAAATATGATTACTTAGAACAGCTTTGTGAGTTATGAGAATAGTGTGCTTGCCACTGAAAAGTGCTTTCAAACAATCAGAAGATGTTGCAAGCAGTTGCTTAAGGGTGTGGGAGCTGGGCATCTTCATGCAGGAGGTTCTCTGGGGCAGGCATGTTGCTATCCTATCCATTGTGCCAAGGTAAGTAACCTTTCTCATTCCATTATACCACTGTGAACAGAAAATGTTGCTCACAAACTCCATAAACTATACATAATCAATATTGCAATGACTACACAAGACACTAACTTTGTATGTCTACAAAATGGGGATACACATGCATGCAAAAATCCAGGTTAGGAAAAGGAGGTGGGAGCCCCAAATGATAAGTAGCAGACCACCTTACAATGGGACAAGAAGACAGTATATATATCCCAAATAGATGGGCAACAGTGCAAATATCCCAAATAGATTGGCAACAGTGGGCCCAGAAAAGTTTACGGGCTGCAACACTCATGATCCCTCACCACTGGCTATGCTGGCCAAGGCTGCTGGGACCTGCAGTCTAACAGGATCTGGAAGTTCAGAATTGCCCACTCCTGACCCAAAAGGCAGGGCCAAAAGGAAACCACCACTGGCTTGTCTTCCAGTTTAGAGTAGCCTGTAGCACCACAGAACAGCCTACAGATATTCTTTAACTGAATTGCTTAGCAGCAGATGGCACTGTCAGACAGTGAATGTTTTAGAAACAGCCATCCAAAGAAAATTTGCTTGGGTAGTGAGAAAAATAGTAGTATTCAAAGCTGTAAAATACTTTTCAAGACTTCAAGGGTTATCAATAAATCTGTTTTCCTTACTTTTCAGACAGAGAAGAACAGCCAGTTGAAGAAACAAATTGGAGTTAAACAATGGTTTCTAGCAATCTCCCACGCACACAAATAGGTAAGTGTTGGCAGAGCAATATGCCAACAATGAGTACATTGCAGGAGTGTTAAGGAGTAATAGTACATAATAACCACAGTCTGAACTCCCTTCAGAATACAAGGATGCAGTGTATATGATGCAGTCCAAAAGAATCTGGAGGTGAGCGCTAGTGATGGCAGGTTAGCTCACAATCACAACAAATGTAGTTAGTAAACTGCTCTCTATCATTCCACAAGTTATATCAAGAAGCAAAAGCAGCAGCACTAGGAAGGCCGTGGGCATGAGAAAAAGTACACAGTGTTGGAGAGATCCAGTGACTAGCTGATCAATCAGTCTATGGTGATAGAGAATTGGTGGCCCTCCAGATGTTGTTGGTCTCCAACTCTAATCAGCACCAGCCAGCATGCCTGATAGGGATGATGAGTGTATAGTTCATCTCTAGCTGAGGCAATGTCTGCTTTCTTCAGATAAAGTGTTGCATTAATCTGGTTAAAATGTACTCCTAGCCATCAAATGCAACCTTCACTTCTAGATATAGTGCTGAGTCCATGGGCCCTTTCACACTATACAAATATAGCTGCATCCTATGGAATCCTGGGGTTTGTAGTCTGCTGAGTGACTAGAGCTCTCCAGCTGAGAATTCTGAATGCTCCTCCCTAAACTGTGAATCCAAGGATTCTACAGAGTGGAATCACAATTAAAATTGAATTACAATACTGTGTAGCATGAAAGGTCCACAGATGACCATGGATATTTCCACTCACATGGCTCCAGTGCCTTTCAGCAAGTGAAGATTTCTCATGGTGGGAAAAGCAAATTATGAAAGGCACAGAAATCTAGGGATGTATGGGTTTCCCCCATTTTTAGTTTGATTGTTATATGGAACCACTCTAGCCTTCATTCTATTCTGAATTCTGGTTTAATGAAGAATATTTCTGAAATTATTTGAATAATTGAAATAAATGCACTTTAACACAGCTTTTGTTTTCCTGTGTCTTTGACGTCTACCACCTACTGCTACACATCAATAATACACATGCATACATCAATAAAGACAATGTGAAACAGCTGTTTTGATGTGAATGTAGGTATCACTGCATCAGGATTTCTTTTGGGTTTTGTTTTGTTTTTTGAGTGATGGAGTTTGCTGATATGCAAATATTGCTTTTGCACATTTGTAAAAATTTGTAAAAAAAAATTGAATTGTGCAATCGTGTGTGATTGTATTGGAAAGGCTTTCTTGCAGTGTGGAGGTGATGGTGAGAAAGGTACAAATGACCTGAAGGAACTGAAAGCTGTGGCACACTATCCATACACAGTGCCACTGGTGCATTGGAGGGGGCATGAGAGGAAGTGCACCCCTCAGTATTTTTTTTATTTTTATTTTTATTTTTTTTTGAGATGAAGAGGAGTCATGGCGTCTCTTAGAGCAATAGGGTAAATAATTAACCTCTTTGCACTGGCAAGTCTAACCTAGTACTAATGACGCCATCAGGATTTTATTGTTGTTTGTGACAGTTTAGCTTAGAGAAGGTCAGAGAACAAGGAAAATAAGCAGAGGCTGGGTACTTCTTTCCGTTTCTTTGACAAGTTCCTATATCATGCTAGCAATTTAAATGATAATACTTCTTTGCAAGATAATTTGGCTTTCTAATTTCACCTTGAGCTGGCCCAAGGTTTTATTATAAGTGGTTAAAGATCTTAAAGCTTAATATGGGATACCTTACAATTTAAACCTATGCAGTAACACTGTGAGGGCAGGGCTGTTCCTCTCTGAAGCCTCTTTGAGCAATAGATCTGGGACATCATGAAAAGGCAGTAAATTATTATTCAGTCTTCTGTTTTACTGCCAAGGATGAGGAGAGATGCTTGTGGATTTTCATGGGCTAAAACCTAGATCCTTTGAGTCCCAGTCCAACATTTTAATGATTACACCATGCACACATGTGTGCATGGCCACAAACATACATTTCTAATTCTTTTACTTTCTGAGATAAAGGAGAATGAGAATAAGATTTAACCCTACTCCTGTTTTTCCAGAGTGTAAAGACAGTGAGATGAAAGCACATGATAAGACAAAAACTTATTGACATTGATTTCTTTAATTAAACCATTAAATTAAATAATTTCAGGTTGAAAATATTAACATATATGTATTTGGTTGTGCTATTTTGTATTAAGATACAACATTTCACAGATGAAAACCAGGACACATGTGGCCAAGTAGTTTCAGTGTAGTCAAGATGGCAAAATTTATTGATGAGAAAGAACACAAAAGATAGGAGAGGCTGCAGCAGTTTGCTTTTGTCTGAATCTACAGGGAAGAACAAATTCTGCCCCTCCTCTCCCCACTGCTTAGTTAATTGAATACAACTACCTTTGTATTTTGAACTCAGTCTTCAGCAACTGGGGTAAGCTGAGGACAAAGGGGAAAAGTGGGAAGAAGAGGAAAAAAATAGTACATTTGAAAAACAGCTAAAAAGTGGGACAACAGAGGATTAATTGGGACTGCCCCTGCTGAATTAGAATAGTTGGGCAGTATTATAGGACACATGTCTGTTATCAAGGCTTCCTCTTAGGCCTTTCTCTTCCCAACAATTCTGATTACAAATTTTAATCTCATGTATCGTTTCTTCTACCTCGTGTAATACATCCTAGTTTTTCTCAAGATAATAAATGAACAAATAGAGTGCTGGAGTAACTATTATGAAGTATGCAATAGGTTAAGTCCTAGCTATTTTTTCTTTGGCTGGGAGTAGTACGCGAAAGTCTGGGCTTCCTTGGATGCTTATCAGGATCTTATGTCAGGAAGAGCCTTCCCCAAACCAATTGGCTATGCTAGCTGGCGAAAAAAGGGCGATTCTAGTCCAGCACATCTGGAGGGCATTGGTTTGTGAAGGACTAAGAGAAGAGCAGTAACCGTTAATATGTTTTCCTTAAAGACAGTTTGCACAGCTCTATCTCCTCTTGCAATGTGCTGTAACCTTGTGGGCATTGGTGCCCTTATTTAGGATTTGTTCCCAGTGCCTACTGAGGCCTGAAAGATCTGGGCACAGAGCCATATGAACTGGTCAGGCTTCTAAGAACCCCTTCCCAAAGACTCTGCAAGAAATATGCATTCTGTTTTAGGTTCATATGTCATTTTCATTTAGCTTTCCTGAATTTTTTTAAAACTGGGCAACGTGGTTAACAAAGAATCACATAACATCAAAGCAAGGGGCAATGAATGGTCAGCAATCTGCCACAGGGAAAGGATGGTCTGCTTTGGTGTCATGAGGACATCACTTTGGGGTAGACATCAAGGTCTCAACAGAATCAGCGGAAAGGCTCCCAGCTTTCCTGTGAAATTCATGAGGTTGCCATAAGTGGACAGGCAACTTGAAAGCACATAGAGGCACACATAAGAGTGTACAGTCATCCCTCCACGTTTGTTAGGGTTAGGGGCACAGGACCCCCGTGAAAGTGGAAAAACCATGAATAACTTTAGGCCCTCCCAAACCATATTTACCACAAAACAGTATGATCACCATATTCAATCCACCATGGATTCTTTTGAGGCATCAGGGCTCCTTCACGAGGCAGAAGTGGCTGGCTGGTGGGGCTTGCATTGCAGTCCTGGCTTTTGCTGTGCTTTATGCTTCTTTCTTGATCTTAGTTGTGGGTAATGTGGCAATGCTGAGGTGGATGGGGAGAGAGTGTGTCTTGTACCACAATGCTAGAAGTTTGTAGCATTACAATGGTTTCTAAAAAGTAACTAAAGTAATACATTTAGTTACTTGCCGAGAGAACAGAAAAATAAAGAAATACTTTTTGAACATTGTATAGATACCAATAACTAATAGTTTTGTGGAGTGAGTTGCGCCTTACTATTTTTTTTAATAACTTTCCCATCTCTGCCTAGCTGTACATTTAAGCAGAACGAGACTGTTGTCTCAGGCAACAGATGGTTGTGCCAGAGGTGCTGCCATTTAGAGTTGCCTGTTTAGGATTGTCTCAGGCCCTGAGGTTTCTGGGCCAAAACCTAAGCATTAGGGATGAACTCACATGCACGTGCACACACAAACACGTATACGTACCACAGAGAGAGAGAGAGAGCAAGCAAGCAAGTAAGGGAGGGAGGGAGGAGATAGTATCCTGTTTGGAAATTGAGACAGAAATCTCAGCTACAGGGGCTGTGCCCAGGTGCAAGTGAAATGAGGGGATTGTTGTTGTGTGCCTCCAAGTCATTTCCAACTTATGGCTACCCTAAAGCCACCCTATCATGGGGTGTGTATGACACACCCAAGGTCATCCAGTGGGTTTCCATGGCTGAGCAGGGAATTGAACCCTTGCCTCCAGAGTCATAGTCCAAAGTTTACTGCACCATACTGGCTCACTAGCCTATTTGCTTCTAGCCAGAAAGTGGAGGCAGAGCAGAGGGTGAGCCCTGTCATTGCAACAGCTAGGACAGAAGGAGCTGTTGCAAGCTGTTGCAAGTTGCTGCAACAAATCAATAAAGCCTTTCAAATTGCAGCAAGCTGATGCTCTACTATGTGAGCTATAAATTTGCACAGAGCTCTTTCCTCTTGCCCAAAGCTGAGCACCCCCCGAATTGGAGCATTTTGAAAAGAGACCAAAAAAAAAGCAATGAAACAAAGGAATAAAACCCCATCAAGAACCAAAAGGAGAGGAGCACCTTAGAGGGGGGAGGGTCAGCTTTGTAATTGATGTATGAGAAGCGAAAAGGCAACACAATACAGATTAAAGTAAAACCTATATATCAGCTATGTTAACCAGTTAAGAACCTAACAATAGGAAGAGAAATTATCAAAGAAATGAAGTAGACAAGCATGTGAAGATAAACACATTTCGATCAGTTGTTCAAGTGAAAGCCAGTTAACTATCAAAAGAGAAGATTGTGTGTAGAGTGTCCTACTTTACAGAGGTCAGTCCTCTGCATAAAAGCATCCTTTGTTTGCCAGCTGTCCAGTTCAAGTCTAGTTTAAAGATAAAGAATCATAAAATGAGAGAACCTTGAATTGAACACCTGGTTGCAATCTTCCTCACTAATGGTAAGACGTTCAGCATTTCTATTTCTATTACAGTACCTATTTCCAAATTTGTATCAGCCAACAACAGTTAGGATATGAACACTTTATGCAAACTAGCACGGCATCCATTGTGCTGATACATTTCCTTTGTTTTGGGTAACATTTAAGTGCAAACACCCACACAAGGGGCCACAAGGGCCAAAATCATGGAGGGGGGTTAGGAAAAACAATAGAAGAGGATTAAAATTGAGTAAGTACTGTTCCACTGACTGAAAAAAGGGACCATGAAGAACAGACACAGCACTGAGGACAGGCAATAAAGGAAGAGCATTAAGAAAATAAGATATTTAATCTTAATAGTAGAGCTTGAAAAAGTTGCTTTTTCAACCAGAATCCCCAGAATCCCCTAGTCACTATAATGATCATGCTGGCTGGAACATTCTGGAAAACTGTAGTCTAAGAAATTAACTTTTCCAAAGCTCTGCTTAATTTGGGGAACTATGTGTCTACCTTTTCCGTGCCCATCTTTGAGTGTGAATATTGACAGTTAAGAAAGAACTAATTAGGTGTTAGAGAAGTCTGGGGCCCTAAATGTGGTCTAATGCGGTGTCTCCTTGCCTCTAATCCAGGGCTCAGTATGGCCCTTGAGCCCTTCCTCTCAGCCTGAACCACTCCTCATGTAACTCAGGAGACAACCCCACCCCTGTCTTCTCAGAGACCCAGGTGCCCTGGCTCAAGCACCACTTTCTTTCTAGAGAGCAAAAGAGTTCCTGCTGGCAGTCCTTTCTACCATCCTGAAGGTGCCCTGCCTATCGCACCCCCACCCATTCCCTGCCCCAGGCACTCTGCCTGCCCCTATGTCACCACCATTCAAGCTATTTTAAGCTCTCCCTGCCTCTGATCAGAGTACTGCTGGGATTGCTTTTAGGCATGGGGATGGGGGTGGTGCTGGGATGTTGGCAAGGGGGCCAAGAGTCTGTACCGTCCTGGGGCAACCTGATACCTCTAGGTCTGGGGAAAGTGTTTACAGCAGAAACCTTGGACGCTGGCACTGGAAGGCAGGGGTGTTCTCAGAAAGGGGACATAGAGAAGGGCAGTTGATGCTGGTAGGGAGTGGGGGCTAGATTGTGGGGTCTACCCCCTTTGAAAACATCAAAGCAAACTTGCCTTCAGTGGAGCGGAGGGGGACAGAGGAAGGGCGATGGCACGTGGGTGTCAATGGCAAGAGATTGGCTTTAGGAAAACACATTAATGCCAAGAAATAAAAGAGATGGTGTGAAGTAGAGAAGGGATAAGGAGCGGAGGAGGAGGAGGGAGACAGGCTAGAAGCTAGGTCAGCTATGTCTGAAGTAGGGAGTGAATTAGTGAAAGGAAAGAAAGTGGAGCTAGTAGGGTAGCAGGGCAAGAAGAGAGATCATGTCAGCTGAAATACAAATAACAGCATTAGTTAACTGATGTTGGAAAGTGTGTACAGCACAGAGTAGCTTCCCAGAGGATTCAAGGACAGACCTCCTTCTCTGGAGGGAGACAAGGCCTCAGCATTGTGGTGAAGTTTGGATCATGGCTCCTTACCTTGTCCTGAGATCCCTTTAGCTGCCAGCCCTGCCATGGAGAAACTACTGCCTTTGCCAGCAGGGGATGACGAGCCTGTTGTCCCTTGTGGGGGACATCTTCGTAAGGACTGCTGTGAGCGGGTCGTGATCAATGTTTCAGGCCTACGCTTTGAGACCCAAGTGAAGACCTTGCGTCAGTTCCCCGACACACTCCTGGGTGACCCACGGCGGCGCCTGCACTACTATGATCCCCTGCGCAACGAGTACTTCTTTGACCGCAACCGGCCCTGCTTTGACTCCATCTTGTATTATTACCAGTCTGGAGGACGACTCCGACGGCCAGCCAATATCCCCATTGATGTTTTCCTGGAGGAACTCAAGTTCTACCAGCTGGGGGATGAAGCGCTCACCAAGTTCCGTGATGATGAGGGGTTCATTAAGGAGGAAGAGCAGCCCATGCCAGAAAGGGCATTCCTCAAGCAAGTGTGGCTGCTTTTTGAACATCCAGAAACTTCCCAGGCTGCCCGTATCATTGCAATCATCTCTGTGCTGGTCATACTTATCTCCATTGTGATCTTCTGCCTGGAAACCCTGCCTGAATTTCGGGATGAGAGAGTATATCATTGCCAGTAAGTAATGAGCACCATACTGATCTCTTTTCTCTTTTTCCTATTTTCATAGCACTGTTGCCATAAAACTATTTTGGTAGTTCAAAATGTATTCTGTTTCTTCTTCAAAAAAGATAATATTAGCGTACAGATCATTCAAAAGCTTTAGAATATAATAACATTCTAATATTGATCCAAAAACACCCCTGCCTTCACTTCACAGAAATAAAAGTATTATCATCAGCATTTTGCTACTGAAGCATGATACTCATCACTCACTATAATCACCAAGCAGGATTTCTCCACTGAAATTCACAATTTGGGAGGAGGAGGGGTTCAAAGATGCCAATTTTAGAATTTGGTATATGTAAAATGTGAAGGGTACATTTCAAATTTCATTGTCTAAAACCCTTATTTTATTTGTTTCCCAATCATCTCATTGTCTCTGCCTGGAAAGCTGAGGCCCAAAATATCTCCTTGCTAAAGAATGATAAGATATGAGCAAGTTCTTACCTGAAAATGGTCATTAAGTCTCTACATTGGCATCAATCTCTTCATAATGTTAATTTTCAAGATAGCTTTCTAGCTAAGTCTGCTTTGCACATGAACACCAGTGAATGTTAGGGACAATAGAAGAAATACAGGTCATTTCAGTGTTTTAAAATTTAGAGCAAACAATTGACAATTCATATTTATTACTGACAAGTCAAATTAGTGCGAGTTTTGCAAAGAACCTCATCATTCTTGTCTCCATCTTTTCAAATTCTAGGACAGGCTTCCTCAGAACAGCACTCTTGAAATTCCAGATATGTTGGATTATAGTGCCCACCATCTCAACCATCACAATTAGTTAGGGACTGTGGTCCAGCATGGGGGGGCAGTCAAACATATCTGGAGGACATCATTTCACACACAACTGCCCTAGGAGATCTACATCCCTGTTAAATGAAAATTTCAGAAAATAAACATGGTCTGTAAAGCTGCAACAGCCTGGAATATGGATATATTTTCCACAGCCCCATAACTGTGCTTTCAGGTCCTTAGCATTTTTTAAAACAGCAACCTGAACCCATTTCAAAAAGGGAAGGAAAAGTGGACTCACACAACAATCATCTATAGGCTGAAATATGTGCAGAAAAAGAGAAGGATCAGCACTAACTTGCTTTGATACTACTACTAATAACCTTGGGATTAATGTTGGACCCATTCCCTATTCTAGCTACAAATACTTATTTACTGAGAGGAAACTGGGAGCAGTCATGGAACAGTGAGGGAAACAATTGCAGGAATCCATGCTCTGAATTTCAAGGTTGTGAAAAGATACTTCTGCCTTGTCTCAGCCTGCAATCTCAAACCACTTGTTCAGTAGCCACAAATCATGATGCCATTTCCATTGCCTCAGTCATCTGTATGATATACGCAAATCTTGAGTCGTCGTGGTGTAGTGCTATGCAGTTCCCTGATACTGTGACAGGGAGAAGATTCAAGCATTCCCTCCACTCCTACTTCTTAACGGAACTTGCATCCTCCCTGAGACTGGTGATATTAAAATTGGTTGTCTGGGTCTTTAGTGTTTCTAGACAAGCTTTTGCTATTGAATTGCTTCGCTTTGTTCATGGAATTTTACAACGGGCCAGCAGGTTACATCATCTCCAGTTTGCAGCCCTAGCCGTATTTTCCCAGTATTTCTTCCATCTTTTTTTTGGGTGAGGGGGAAGTAGCAAAAAGGGAATGGAAGGAAAAGACAGAATAGGTTATTCCTTTATCTTTATTAATTCAATTTGTGTCTCACCTTTCTTCCTGCTGAAAGGCACAAGGTAGATAACAGTAAAATGTTATAGAACTATGCACATCACACTGCCTACCTAAAGGTTTCAAAAAATTCAAACCAAAAATAAAAAACATCAACTCAGGTAGCAGTCAGAGCCTACCCCTCCATTTGGAAATACCCCATGTTACATAATTTCAGAGCTTAGAAAAATCACTTTTTTGGACCACAACTTTCCTGGCTCCCCAGTCATCATGGCCAATTCAGCACGTCATAGTCCAAAAAGGTAATATGCAATATCTCTAGAATTGTTGTGTAGAATGTCATATTGCCCTTCAATCAAGTCCTGTTCAGACATTAGAATTCTACAAGGGGGTGAAAGAGCCCACACTTGCTGGCTATGAATGCTCTGACATGTTCCTGTTTCACTCCACATTACCCTCCCAGAGGGACGGTTCTTCTAAACAGTTTAGGGAGCCTCTACAAGTGAAATAACACTCCACTTCACTACAGATGTTTCACCTCCCACATGTGGGGAATAATGGGGCTAAGTGACAGAAATGTGACAGAGAACGCTGGGCTAATGAGCATGGTTCTGCTTTCCTCATTTCAGGGCCAACCTAAGATATTTTGCAGGCTGAGGTAAAAAACAAGATGGCACCCTACCTCCTTTTCTATGTATAAAAGCCAAATAGATTTGAATCTTTTTCCAGCAGTTATGAGTGGATATTGTCCACCCTTGTACTAGCAGGTAGGATGTGTGGTACATCATGCTTTCATGTGGTACCTTTTGCACTGCCTCCCAGCATTTACCACCTGAGGCAACCACCACACTCTGCCTAATGATAGGGCCAGCACTACCCCTCAAATGAATTTTATCGTGTAGAACCTTTAATCTGTTCTGAGTAGAGTGTTTTCCTTTGGAAATTAAACTTATGGTTTAAATTAATTTTCAGAGGGGTAAATCTTAGGGGGATGATGCCCTTCCCTCATGATTAATATGGACTTTGACTATATGACATCATAGTGACAAAGAAAAGATGTTTCACAGTATTGGCCATTTCATGAGATTTTAACTGGTGATTTAAAGCTTTATTTCTGTCCTCCTTTCCATGTTGTCATGTTGCACACAGTCTGTTAAGGAACTACATGAATACAGTGCATTTGTTTTTTCAGTTGCTTTGCACGCTTCCAGTAAGCCATCTTTGTAACATTTATATGAGTTCTTTTACATGAACAGACAGAAAACAGCTTGTTTCAGAACATAACATTCTATTCAGTGAAGAAAAATGACACTGCACTGTATTTATTGTGCTTGGAAGACCTCAGCATCTGCTGGCCCTATCTCTAAAAGTGTAGAAATTGCCTTAAGTGGCAGATGCTGGGGTTTGCAGTGGCAGCCTTCTGGTTGTTATTGCTGGAGTGTGTGTCCCCCATTGGACACATAACCTATCCTAGACCCCCTAAATAGCCCGACACCTCAGATATGCTGGTAGATGTTACTTCAGATATGAACTAAGATTCATCTGTCAGATGAGCCAACTTCCTGCATTTGGAACAGGGAAAGTCTGTTACGTCCTTTACCTCAGACAGCAAAATGTCTTGGGCTGACCCTGGGAGCCAGAAATGAATTCATATGTTGTCATTACAGGAAAAATAGTGCCATATATTTTATACACATTTCTATTACAAACATGGCAACAGTGAACCTGACAAGTTGATTTGGTGGAAGGGATAAGAGGTTGAGAGAAGTGTGTGTGTGTGTGTGTCTGTGTGTGTGTGTGTGTGTGTGTGTGTAATAAGAACAAATTATTCAGAATAAATTATGAACTATGTTAGAAATTTTCTAACATAAGGGGGGAAATTATTTTTTTAAAAAAAAATTCAATTGATTGGTTTAAGTTGGAATTCAACATTAACTTACTTACAGAATTAAATTATTAAATATATTATTAATTAATTAAATGTGAAACTGTACCAGAGAGTCAAAAGCAATTTACATTTCTCAGCTGGTTCTTTACTCAGTCTTTTTTTTTTTTTTAGATTTTTGAAAAAGCATTTATTTTTTGCTTTTTGTTTGCCCCTTGGCATTGGGGAATTACACCGTTCAGGTTACAAGGTTCAATCCACTTACTCAAAAATAGTTCCAGTGAGATGAACTGTGTTAAGGGCTTTTATGGTTAGCAGTCTCAGTGACTGTTCCTTCACCTTCTTCCACCTGATTTTTAAACTCCATACATAATCCATGTCCCCGAAACCAGACCTTTCTTTGTACTGATAAAATCTGGAGGACATCCAGAAGTTGTAGAAACATCTGAAACCCATGTGGAGTAAAAACAAAAGGACAGGGAAATGAAGAGTAAAATCATGGATGACATTTTTCAGCTTCATTCTGATAAGACTTTTAGTGCAGGATTTTAACTTAAATGATGCTTTAACATAAATATCCTAGTTATTTTTTTCTTCTTCTAAGCAAAAATCTAACTGGATTAAATTTTTACAATTTATTAATAATTAACTAAACTCTATTTCTACTAACTTTCCTCTGCTGCAGCAGAGGGGGCTGTATGGGCAGCCTTCCCAAACATAGCATTGTCCCAGTGATCCCCTCTTTGTTAAGTGGAAGGTGCCAGCCAAGTCTGGTGCCAGCAGCTGCTTTGCCAGCTGTATCCTATTTAACTTCCATGCATGCATTTCTCATGAGAACTTACTGCTCAAACCTTTGCAAATCATAGTCCCCTCCAAGATAGCCAGGGGCTCCTAATTGGTTTCGAGCAAGATTTCTCTGGCGCCTGGTTTCCTGCTTGGTGACTGGCACTACTAACTTGCTGCGTAGCTGGGCCAGGACATAAGCAGGTGGGCAGGATTAACACCCTCAGTGCTGTTTTCACCTTGGAGGGATCCTGAGAGTAGCAGGGGCATGGGCAAAGAGGAGAGGGGAGAATTGATGTAATGTCTCTGGCTTTCAAAGCCAGAAGAACCTGGCTTAAGAGGCCAAGAAGGGAATCCCTGTCGGGCACATTGCCACGGAGAGCCCCTACTGTCCCTCCCCATCATGTGCTACCCAAGGCTTCTGTGTCACATGGAGCCCCCCCCCCCCGCTGTCCCTATTTCAGTACAGGCATGCAATCAGGCACCTTATGGAGATCCATGGAAGCAGTTTTCTATCCTGACTCTGCACTCTGATTACATTCTGCAAAGCTAAGCTCTTTCCTTGGATTTCAGATAAACAAGCCCAGTTTTGCGTAACTGGTACTGGGACCAGTTATGAGAGTTTTGAACTTAGCTTGGTGTTTTATATTCTTTCCTCACAGTCCTGCTTACAAAAAAACAAAAACACACACACAGAAGATGGCAGGGGAAGTCTGATGGATCCTAGGGTTACAAAGTCCCAAGGTGCTGGCTGAAGTCTCAGAGAACTGCTATACTTTCTTGGGACTCTAGCTGTGGAGACACATCTCCGTTGGAAGAGGAAAAAAATCTGCTTTTGTGTATGGGGGGTGGCTTTAATGGCTGTTCATCTATCTCCAACCATTTGGAGGCTCAGCACAAGAAGTATTTGCATGTGTGTTGCATTTGTATATACATTATACATCAAAAAGTTAGAACCAAGCAGAAAGCCAGTGGGTGCATGTTCCTGGGATCACTCTATTTTGAACAAGACAGGGAGAAAAGGTCCAGAGGTGTGACTCGTGAGTTGTCTTGTTGCACATAGTCTGGAAAAAAAATGTACAGATACTGTACCTTCTACAAGCCCCAGCAGCAATGTAGGGGATGGAAAACCTCCATGTGTCATGTGTGCCATAGAGAAGGCTTTGTGGGATCTGAATACTAGTCAGACTGATGGGCATATCTTGCTACCTACTCAGTTGTTAAAAAAAAGTCATCCCCTCCCTGAGGTTGCCATATGAACTGGATAGCCAGGTTTTACCAGATTCTTGGCCCATTTACCCACATTCCTTTTGTATCTATTTTTACTGTCAGCTGGCCCAGTAATTCCAGCTGCTTTCCTAACCTTTGCCTGCTTTTTGAATGCAGAAGATCCCAGTGCCAGTTCTCAGCTGTTAGGGTTGGAACAATTCCTTTCTGAAGCCCTGAGCAGCTGTTGTCAATCAGTGTTGGCACTACTGGTCTGAATGGACCAAGAATTTGACTTGGTCTAAGGCACCTTCCAGTGTCTTCTCAGAAGTTAGTCCCACTGAATTCAGTAGATGTGTCTATATGCATTTGTATAGGAATGCAGTCTAAAGCTGCAGTTCTAAACTTACTAAATCCCATGGAATTAAGTGGAAGTGACTTCTGAATAGGTCCGCATGTGATTGTATTGAAAGAATCCTCTTCACTTGCTTTCTTGGTCCTGAGTGTCCTTACTTCTCATACTCCTTTTCTTAGCTTACCTACATATCTTCCTCTGTTTGTATGCCCTGTGAGAGGTTTTTCCTAACTTTGTTTCACTGTGTCATCTCCTCTGTTCCTCAGTTTCCTCTCTACTTCCACCCGCCCCTACTTTCCCTACGGCAATGATAGATAACGAGGTACTCTCCAAAGGTTCTGGATCACAATTATCACATTTTACTATGGGCCTTTTTGATGGGAGCTGGAGTCTAAAATATCTGGAGAGCTCAATGGTGATGGCTCTTGCCTTGGAGCTTCACCACCATCCCTCCTTCCCTCCACCCTCCTTTTCCTGTTTCTAATCAAATTGCTACATGTTTTGACCTCTTCTTTCATCTACTCCTTCCTCCAATGTCTTACTCCCTGTCTCTTGATTTTGAGTCTTCTTCATTGCCTACATAGTGTACATGGCCTCTAGTCATGCTGGTTAGGGATTCTGGGAGCTGTAATCTAAAAATACTAACTTTTCTAAGCTTCAGGTGGAATATCAATTAAAAATTCTTTTACTTACCTGACACTCTTGCTTTCATTCAGTGGTTTGACTACTGATTATAGATGAGACTGATAGTCCAATATTTTGATGAGGTTTTGAGTCATTTCAGTCAAAGTAAGAATTTTTCTTCAGTTAGGAAGAAATAGAATGTTTCAGTGAATCTTTTTCAAGAGAGAAATGCTCTGATTTAAATCAACTCTTTTAATTAAGTTTCTGAGTATCTCCGGATTTGTGCTGAAAAGCGTATTTCCAAGTCTCATTAATGTAAAGGAAAATCTAAGAAATCAGATAATGCTGGACTAAGTTTTTCCTCCATGTACACTTCCCAGCTCCTCTGCAAGTGTCTTATTTCATTCCCATTGACATTTTAATTGAATTCTACCATCATCCCACTATTTTGCCTTTTTTCTAAAGAATGACCACACAGAAAATTGGGCATTTCATTAACTATGACCAGGTTTAGATTTAATGATGTCAAAACAGTAAATTATGATAAGCTTGCACAGAAATGCAGAGCCAAGCAGCCTGTAGCCTTCCAGATGTTGCTGGAGCTACATTATTCAAAGTCCCAGTCAAACTGGCCAATGATATGGTCAGGCCCTGAATGATGGGAGTTGCAATTAAAGAACTTCTGGAGGATGACAGGTTCCCTCAGCCCTACTGAAATGTTTCAATCAGGACTATGTGTTTGTCACTAGTTATATTTAAGAGAAACAACAGCTATCTCAGATGTGGTATGCTCTTATTCTGTACTAGAGATGGAAAAGGATGAGTTGTGGCTACTTTGTGTCTCCTATAGTCCTCTGAAGGCCCCTAAAGCTCCCCTAATCCCAAACATTTTAAAATAAGAATTGTTATGACATTTGCACAGCTTTTGCCTGAAAGCTGCATCAAAACACCACAAAAATGTCCCCAAACCTACTCACAGTATACAAGCTAAAATGACAGCCAGAAGTGATACATTTCCTACTTCTGGTTTGCTTGGATGGGGATGTAGCCTGTGGGGGTCAGGAGGCAAAAATCAGTCCCCGCTTCTCACCCCTGTTCTATGATATATGATTGAGTATAAATTTTCACTTTCTCCCTCTTCTTCCCTGCTTTTTCCCTCAGTATCCAATTTTTTTTTATGTTGTTGGTTGCTTTAACCTATATAACCACTGAGCTTTTACAGACGGCGTTTATTAATGGTTGTGTATAAATACACTAAAAGCACCAGATGCCATTGGATCTTGGAAGCTAAGCAGGGTCAGCCTTGGTTGGTATTTGGATGGGAGGCCACCAAGGAATACCTGGTACCGTGGGCTATATTTCAGATGAGGAGCTAGCAAACCCCCTTCTAATATTCCTTGCCAAAGAAGACCCTTTGAAATTCATGGAGTCTCCATAAGTGGATAGGCAACTTGAAGGCTCATACACACCACATGCATACTCCACTCAAAGCACCTTAATAACAAAAGAATGCTTTAAAAAATACCTTGTTTACTGCAAGAGGGCCAACCTGTGGCAGAGCAATGCTTGGGGACACTTTTGTGCAGTGGATAGAACTGGGCAACATGCAGGACTCCAGATGGTGTTGAACTGCAACTCCCAGTATTCCTCATCACTGAGTCTGCAGTCTAGGTTCTCTACAAGTTGCAGTTCAACCACATCTGGAGGGCCACATGTTGACCATTCCTCCTGTAGAGATTTCAGGTCCCCATGCAAGCACTAAACAAACATGTCATTGACAACTTTTTTCAGCTACATCATAAATGAGAGCAAAGCAGTACCTTTCTAGAGGCTGAACTGTGATGCAAGTTGGGCTGACACATTTTACAGATACTAGAAAGCTTTTTGTGCACTGGGAGGCTATGCATGTCTACACTGAGGTACATCCTTTGTTACTTGTTTATTTGTTTTATATCCCACCTTTCTCCCAGTGTCAGATTCAAGGCGGCATTCTTGTTGTTGTGTGCCTTCAAGTTGTTTCTGACTTATGGCAACCCTAAAGCAAACCTATCACAGGGTTTTCTGGGACTGAGAGTGTGTGACATACCCAAGGTCACCCTGTGGTGTACAACATTTTAAAAACACAATGTGATTAAAAAAACGTTAATACAAAAGTTAAAACACAATTAAATTGATTTCTGTTTTATAAACACAAGTGAAAAATAGCATTAACATTTGTAAAAACATAAAGTAAAAACACTACACCTCCCATACAAAGCTTTATCTGCCACAACACACTAAAACCCCAAAGCTTTCTTAAATAAAAAAGGTCTGTACCTGCCAGCAGAAAGACAGCAGTGGAGTGGGGGCAACCGGACCTCTCAGGAAAGGAGTTCTGTAACTTCAGAGCAGCCACTGAGAACGCTCTCTCTTGTATCCTCACCAGATGAGCCTGGGATGGTGGGAGCACCAAGAGAAAGCCTTCCCCTATTGATCTTACAGCACAGGCAGGCTCATATAGAGAGAGCTGTTTTTTCAAATAGTCTGGACTCAAGCCTGGACTGAAGCTTATGTCTGCAAAAATTTATGAAGGAATGCACCCTGAAGGATGTCTTATCCTACATTATCTACAACTAATTTATCTAATAAATACATTTATTCCCTGACTTTCCTCTATTGAGTTCAAAGTGGCATATGTGGCTCTCTTCTTTCCTATTTTGCAATCACACTAAATCAGTAATGTAGACAGGACTCATGAAAGACTTTTCATTTTCATGGGCAAGGGGGAGTTGAACTTAGTTCTCTCAGATCCCAGTCTAGGATTCTCATTGATACACTCTACTGGCTTTCTCACAACTTGCATGTGTGGTTCAAGTTTGGTCCCATGCCCTGGTGGTTGAAGCCTTCCATATCATTTGGGCATATCAGCCACCCTGTCTTGTAGCTCTGAATCATTAAAGAAGCTATCCAAGGTGCTGAACTCCATCTGCCAAATCAGCTCAGTACTTTGGATGACCCCTTTAAAGTTTGGACTAAAACCTGGAATGGATTCAGTGACCCACTGAAGCCACCAGCACCCTCTCACAACCAAAACTAGGGGACCAAAGCTGCAAGACAGGGTGATTCAGCAGACCCCCACTTTTGTTTATAACAGGAAACTAACTCTGGAGACCTTCCATGGAGAGAATAGAAAAAATGACCAAAATGAAGTCATTTTTATACATAACTCTAAAAGTACCTTTTAGCCTTTCGTGCTCTTCATTTACATGTGGGCATGTTTTAATATGGGATAGAAAGATAGACATGTTTTAATGCACTTTACAGTTGATGTGAGTATGAGTTGAAGCCAAGCAGAGCTTGGAAGACCTACTCCTTTTTGTTTTAAGGCCATTTCCACATGACAGGGCTGTCCCACTATGGGAACAGGATAGCAGTAGTTGGCTGGTCATGGTTCTGCATGATGTCATCGCCAGCCCACTGCCATCTTGTCTCCATGCATTGTGTTCATGGGATATTCACTAAATGGATAAAATCCATTTAGTGCCCATGATTGTGCTATGCTCCCATACCTACCTGTCCTACAGAAGGGCAGGAAGCATGATGGTGATGCTTCCTTTCCCAGGGCAGCCTGGGAAAGTGCCTGGCTGCACTGCAGAAGGAAGAAGTGTGGCCATTCTGCTCCCTTCCGCAGGGAACAGTCCCGTGCAGAGGGGAGCATTCCTATCATGCTCCTTTCCCTGCCAAGACTGCGACAGAATGACTCGCAAGAGCCCCGTCATGCAGAAATGACCTAAATTCCAGAATCTACTGGATAACATAAGCAGAGTTTCAGCTAAAAAAGTAACTTTCCCAGGCTCTGAATTCACATGGAAAATGCAAAAACCAATTTAAAGATCACATGCGTGAACAATCTAAGAGACTCCACAACTACATGTTGCTCTTCGGCTTTCTAAAAAAAATCCATATTTCAAAGAAATGGACTGAAACATGCCCTTAACGTGCATCTGCGCACATCTGGTATTAGAACCTCCAGCCCTGCCGCCACTCATGCTAAAAGGGACCAGAGCCTCTTTGATAGAACATGTGCTTGGCACACAGAAGGTCTTGGAATCAATCCTGGTGTCTGTGGTTTGAAGAATTTTAGCTGGTAGACAACAGGGAAGGAAAAGACCCTCTCGTTGGGCAGTTTCAGGACATTTTGCTATTTGAGGCAAAGGACAAAATAGCATCCCTTTCCAGTTCCATGTTTAAAAGCCAAGTGAGCTGACAGCACTCAACACTGATAGTGGGTCAAAATCCTCATTGCATGTGAGGGGAAGAAGCTAGCCTGAAGAAACAGAGCAGGCTATGTGGCACATAGTTCTCTTCTCTAGCACCTTGCTGCTTCCCTCCAGCATCCATTGCCTGAGGCAACTGCTTCATTATGTCTAACAGTAAGGCTAGAGTTACCATGGAGAGCTCCACGATAGGGAGGGGAGCTATGAGCTCCTGCTGTATGAACTGCAGTATCCCAAGACAAGACAGCACCTAGGTTTAAGAGCTAACCTGTGGAAGAAGAATCAGGGTTTCTGCTTGCCTGATGAGGAAGAAAAGACATCAGGGCTCAAATGGGATAGAGTTACCATGTATTTTACCTTACAGAGGGACAGTTCTCTATTTGAAGGCATTCTGTGTCTGAAGGTCTGTTTTGTCCAAGTCCAGTTTTCAAAATAAAGAGACCTAAGAAAGTCAAACAAGCACTGAGCAACTTTGCAGCAGATGAAACAGAGAAACAGGTCGCCTGATCACCGGTTCTCCCCACAATGGTGAGATTGAAGAGCACTGCATTCTTATTTAAATTGTAGTCTCTGACCTGAATCTAATTGTTAGTCCTAACTACAGTAGACCCATTGACTCAGTGAGATTAAAGAAGTGCTGATTTACATTCAGCCACTGATTCAATGGCTATTCTCTAATTGCAACCAACAATTGGTTTTAGGTCCTTAATTCTAAATTTGCACCCTATAGATATATATTTGCATATGTACATTTTATGCAAAATCTTGCCCTCTTCTTTTAGTCTTCTTTCGTGATGCATGCCCTCTTTTTGGTGACAAGATCAAAATTGCAGTAAAACTTTAAAGGCTATCAGCAAACCCCCTTTCATCTGTGTGTGTTTGTGTCTGTTGTGTCTATCTGTATGTGATCTCAAAGCTGAATTTCCCAAAGTCTGCTATTTTTGTCTTTGGTATTGCTGCTGCCTGCTGAACCCACTCTTAAGGAAACAAGTTGCCTAAAATCTATTGAGGTCTGGGAGAGAAATCCATGGTAATGAAGTTTACGGTGGAGTTTCATGGATCATAGAATTAAAGCCTTCCCTGATATATTTAATAAAAGTTGTTCTATATTCCCTTTGGGGCCACTGATGGAACTCCTTCCTCTATAGAGGTGCAAGTGTGTAATAGCCTATATGTGGCAGCTACTTTTCCCCACACCATCTCGTTGACCCTGCATTATATAGGTCATTCACAAGATATTCCTTTCAGTGTCTTAAGTTCTCTCCTGCCCTATGCTCTCAGTTGACATCTCTGTGTGGAGTTTGTCATCTTATTTTGGTCATGGCCATCTAGAAGGCCGTCAACACCAAAGCCTAATTACTTGGAACTTGGATCTATATTCAGCAAAGCTGTTTTATGCAATGGCCTGATTTCAACCTGCAGGGTTCAAAAGAGCCATAATTATTACTCTACCAAAACTTTTTTCCTCAGCTGTTTTGAGGGAAGATTCCATACTCAGAACTTAATTCTGGACTGGCTCTCCTATTAGACAGGGTAAAGTGGCTCTTTCTAGTGGCTGATTTGGACTCTCATGAAGCAGCAGTATTTAAAACAGAACTGTTGTTTTTTTATTGCCAGACAAATGGTGGTGGGGAGTTCCTTTGGGGATTTTCTCTCAAGGTGCCAAAGTGGCCTTGGATATTATTATTTAGCTTGGCTTGTGTGCACAGCCTAGAAAAATTAATTTTGTAGACTACATCCCCCAGAACTCCAGCCAGTGCTGGCTATGTTGGGTCACGAGTTGTGGTAGACCACCTCCCCAAACTATTTCCAAGCTCTGGAAGTACCTGTGGAGACAGCAGGATTGGTGATATCAATTAAATAGCAGGGGGGAAAAACTTCTCTTGCATCTTCTGATATTTTTACCACTATGAGAGGAACACAGATTTTAACATTTGCCATTTCTCACACAAGGAGAGAACAATATGTTGCATGGAAATGTTTGAAATAAACCACCGACAATTTCTACTACTAAGCAGAGACGTTCAGGAATTGGGAAGAGCTGGACTAACTCCTAGTGGATGCTAGTCCTCCAAACCTCATTCCTTTTTGATGTATTCCTTGTGTATAATGTGAAAGTTCTGTCTGTTTTTAACCCTATGTTTACACCTTCTTGAGAGCTAATGGTATGGATAGAAATCACTTCCGTAAGATGTAGCAATGGCCATTAACTTAAGACAATTTAGAAAGACTATGTGGTTCCTCCAGTAACTGAGACAGTGTGACTGTTGGTACCAGTTGCTAAAAAAATGTGAATGGGAGGGTTTTAATGGTCTGCTTGTGAGCTTCCCTCAGGCACTGGGTTGGCCAGCATGAAAACAGAATGTTCGACTAGATGGGGTCTACGAGGTTGTGATTAACAGATCTGATATAGCAATTTGTTTCTCTGTGGAAACTCTGAACACAATGGAGAGTTGTAATATCAATAGAATATGTCAGTTATTGTTAGTGGACATGCAGAGGCCACGAGTTACTCCAGAATGCAGTGGCCTATCCATTATACAGAAATACGTATCTTTACATTTTGGTTTTGAACACAGGAAGTTACTGTGTTCAGAGTCAGAATCTGATCCATCTAGCTGAGTAATATTGTATCAGCTGTTCTCTACCTGGTACCATCCAAATGTCTTGAACGTTGCTTTCTGTTACTCCGCACCAGTGTTAATTAACCAAGGCCCAAAACATCTGGAGGGCACTAAGTTAGAAAGATGATCTTTGACCAGCAATGGTCCTCTTTCCTAGCTCTACCTGCAAATGCCAGGACTGAATCTGGTACCTTCTGCAGGCAAAGCAGGTGATCTCTGTTAAGTTATGGCTCTGAGCTGCACTTAACGTAGACATGTATTCCCCATGATTAATGAAGAGTGAAGCACAACTTCACTTCCTTGGTGTAGTCATACTCTATTTGACAGTAGTCTGTCTCACTGCTAATCATTAGGATCAGCATATTTGTGCAACCTCATAATGCTACTAGGATTTGATCCTCCACATGAGGACTTAGAAGGATTATTTATTTTATTTAAGCTTTTACTCTTGTGCCTTCAAGAGGTTCAAGGTGAATACTTATAAAACTGAACAACAAATCCATACATTACACTGTAACTCAAGTTAGAACCCATCCAGTTTAAAAAAACATCTAAGTACATACACACAGCCCTATGAATGCTCTGTGGCATGCTTTCAGGCTTACTTTTGAAATGCAGCCGCAGTCCTGTTTTAACCAGAAAAATGTGGGTAGAATGTCACAGTATTGATTTTCTGTGGAGCCTTAGGGGATGATATGAGCTGGGACACCTCCAGGTTAGCACTAAGCATGCCTGCCCCTATAGTCAGGGCCATCCCTATTATTAGGCAGAGTAAGGCAACTGCTTCTAACCGAAACTATTAGGGCAGTAGTACAGAGCCCTAATGGCACAGTGGTTAATTGCTGGTACTGCAGCCATAATATTGTGAGTTTGATCTGGCAGGGCTCCAGGTTGACTCAGCCTTCCATTCTTCCGTAGTTGGTAAAATGAGTACTCAGCTTGTTGGGGGCAGTTAGCTAAACACATTGTAAACTGCTTAGGGAGAGCTTAGCACTGATAAGCAGTATAGAAGTGTAACTGCTATTCCTAACTGCTACATTTTCAACTATTTTCTTTGTTGTCTGGCAACATGTACATGCCGTGCAGCCTACTCAGCAAGCCCCAAACTTGTCTGTTGCCTTCAGGTGCAGTGCAGGGCATTGCCCCAACACCACTGCTGAAGGAAAAGTTCAGCTACCAGTTGAATTTTTTGCATCAGGCAGTAAACATGTCTTTGACCATTTCTGTCCATGCTGTCATCTGTGCTCCAACACAATCAAAAGGTAAAGAGGTGCAAGGATTCTTTATGGATGCAGGGGATCAGAGAGCAGGTGCAGTTTCTTAGGATCAAACTGCATAGTTTGCTATGTTTAAAAGTGTTCTGAGCACTGAGCAGGCCCACAGGGGCTATAAGAAAGGGTGCCATCAAGCCACACTTTTTCAGTCCAGTCCATTTCCCTTTTTCCTGTATTTGCCTGTCGACCATGAACGAGTCCTTGTTTGGTTGTTTGCTGGAGTGGATTCCCCCTGTTAAGGTTTGCTTTTTGCTAAAGGATTGTTCCTCACTTCTGTTAATAACTTTTGGATGATGCTATGTTGGCTACATAAGAATCCATGCTTGAGTCTGAGCATTACAGAGAAGAGTCTCAAGATGCGTAATGTGGTTCCATTTCTAGGATGAAGTAAATTTAATGCTGGCCGATAGCAACATGGAGCATGGATGGGGTATTAATAGGAAACTAGAGGCTACAGGCAAGATGCAGCACTTCTTTGGATAATCACCAAACCAGATCAATATTGTAATGAAGCCAGGGCTCTCAAGGATGATGCTCCAGGATTTTTTCATTAGCAGGGTCAGTGGCATGATTTGTCACCCCCTGCCCCTGGACTCCCTTGTTCCTTCTGAGTTTAGCTGGAATCTCCACAATAACTGGAAGGGAAACAGATTTTTCCAGCAATGATGCCTTGTTATGAGCTACCCCTGTATTTGGAGGTGGATTTCCAAAAGGTCTATTTTTAGTAGATAACAACCTCCAAAAATTGTTTTAAATCAACACAGCTACCTACACCTTTGGACTCCCTGTGAGGCTGTTCTGTTGGAGACTGTCCTAGTAAGAACCTGCGCTTCACTACTGCTACCACCACTACTAGTACTCTTCTTCATCATCACCATCGTTGTCATCATCAACATCATTTTATGTCTTGATTGTCACCACTTATGGGACTCAAGATAGCTTACAAATTATTAAAACCAATAACAGATTAAAAACAGATTAAAACACTAGTACAAATTACATATACAAGTTATTTAAAAAACGAAGAGCCAGTGTGATATAGTGGTTTGAGCACAAGGCTTGGACTCTGGAGACCAGAATTTGAATTCTCACTCAGCCGTGGAAGCCCACTTGGAGACCTCGGGCAAGTTACACTTTCTCAGCCTCAGAGGAAGGCAAAGGCAACCCCCCCCCACAAATCTTGCCAAGAAAACCCCATGGTAAGGCTCACCATAGAGTTACTGTAAGTCAAAAACAACTTGAAGGTGCAAAACAACAGAGAGTTAAAACCATTTAAAATTTAGTTAAAAGAGTTAATATAAAACAAAATGGACAGCATTAAAGGACTATCACAATCAGTTCCTAAAAATGTGTTAGAATAGGAAAGTTTTCACTTGCTGCCAGAAGGAGAGCAAGGAGGTAGCCATCCTAACCTCACCAGGGAAAGATTTCCAATGGGAGCCACTCAAAAAGCTCTCTGTCTTTTAACACTAAACCATTGCATCACATGTGTAAAGAAACCCTGTTTGTATCCCAGCTCCACCAGGCTAGAGTGTGCAGAGAAGAAATGTGATAAGAATGTAACTATAAGAAGGCAAATGGTGAAGTGTGTCCCCAAATAGTAAATCTGCCACCACATTGGAAATATTCTCTCAGTCCTAAAATTTCTAATAACTCAGTAACTTAAACCATCAGCTTAGTTTACACAACTTTTTTTGTGTATGGAAAATAAAGTATTTAAAACTGATTTGCTTTTAAAGGTCAGTGGTCATAATGAAAATACACGAATTGGGATCAATGTCTCATCCATGGATGATGAAGGATGTTTTTAGGCTCTGGGTTGTCATAAAATTGAACTAAGCTTGTCCATTTTGCTACCCATCAAAACTCTCTCTCCTTACATTAGCCTCCTTTGTGTCAACCTATTTCCCCAAACCGAGACCTCGGAAAGTTACTTGTATAGAGACCGAATATCATATGCTAAAGCCACTGAGCAGTGGTAGGAGGATGCTTTGAGTCACACAGTTACAGATGGGTCCGGTGTGCCATTATATTTAGTCATCTTGCAAGTAACTTTCGAAGAGCTGCTTCCCTGCAGTTCACTCTTACTTATATCTTCTCAGTATTAATGCAGATAGTTCCATTCCGTTTTTGTTTTTTTTTGGTGTTCCTGAAATGGCATTTCTGTTGGCCACAGTGCGAGAAAAATAAGAAGGGATGGTATGGAGACTGAGGAAACAGAATGTGAAGTACAACGTCTTTAGCGTTTCCAGAGGAAAACTTGTGCTCCTTCAAATGTTGTTGGTATCCCTCTCTTATCAGTTCTGGATAGCATGGTCAATGACCACAGGTGTTTGACTAAATTGTCCCTGGATCTCTCACAACCCTACAATTCTGTGGATACATGATGGGAGATACAGTCTAGAAATATCCAGAATGCCTTAGGTTACACCCCTGGGATCTAACCAACCTCTGCCAATTATTTCTTTCTGGCTTTACTGTGAAGTCTGATTTTAAATTCAGTTTCAGCAAAGTTATTTGGAGGGCTGTGTGTGTGCCCCAGAGCATCATTCTACCATTACATGGTCATGGTTGGCTTCAGCCTGACATTATAAAGTTTCTTCAAAGCTTAGTCCCAGCTCTCTTCCCTGTCCCATTTGTTATCTTCTCCCCTAATGTAAAAAAAAGCCCTCACTACACTCTTGGATCCTTAGCTTGTTTTACACATGGACATAAGGCAGAGTGATCCATTCTGGGAACTATTCTCAGTCTGAACAGATCTGAGACAGAAATCCCTCTGTAACCCACTATGCACCTCACTTGCTTGCAAAGCAAATGAGCCCTGCTTACATGAAGACCAGAGTCAAAATTAGCGAGCCAGGAAATTAGAGCTGACCAGAGGACAGAGCTGGAAGGGACATTTGACCTTGACATTCGGCTTCTCTCCAGGCCTTAGAAACAGCTTTGATTTGATTCCTCCTGAGAATATCTAGGCTAACCTGCTACCCCCTCCCTCTCACACTGCTGCCCACAGCCCAGCTTCCTCCAGCTGCTCTTTTGAAATAAATCTGCAATGTACGGATCTTGAGATTATCCTCTCTCCTATCCCAAGCCTCAACTGACATCATTACTGTTGTTGTGCGTCTTCAAGTTGTTTCCAACTTATGGTGACTCTAAGACGAACATATCACGGAGTTTTCTGGGGCTGAGTGTATGTGATGTGCCCAAGGTCACCCAATGGGTTTCTGTGGCCAAGCAGGGAATCAAACCCAGGTCTCCAGAGTCAAAGTCCAACCCTCAAACCACTGAACTATGCTGCCTGTACTGACATCATACCACCCACCCCCATATCCCTCATTCCCATTCTTATCAGGTTATGCTAGGTATGCATATCTCTTGTAATCAGAGCCTGGGAGTAATAAGTCACAATGATACTATGACTAATTGTATTACTTTTAAATGATTCCTTTTTTCCTATAACAAAGGTGTGACTGTATTACATTAAAATGGTAATTTAGCAAAGTATACAATCATTTATATTGCAGTATAACTTTAACTTCCGGTTACTTGTGAAGTTACAGAAATGGAGAGGGAATATCACATTGCTGACTTCTACTGTGCCTCATGCTTATGCCTCATGCTCCATTGTGGTTTTGGGATAATGCCAAGATAAACAGAAGGAGAATGCACACTGTACCACAAACCACTTGCTTGTAGCAATCACATAGTTTTGTTGTATTTAAGAAACTAAAAAGTAGCTGTCATTTTTGATAAATGAGTGTTAATAGTTGCTTTTTAATGTGGTGTATCTGCGAGGAGATTCAGGCTGGAGATTTCTTTCCCCCCTATCCTGTATGAAGACACCAATGATTTCAAGGAATACAAGGATTGGGGGTCTTTGGAAGTGAAATTAATGACTGCAGTGGGCCAAGCCATGACAATTCATGAAGATATCAAGGAAATGCCAAGTAAAACCCAGCTTGAAGAGAAATATGACAGTGGTAGGTCAGCCCACCACATCACCTACCAGATGATCAAATCCATATTCCCTTAAAAGGAAAGGAAGAAAGGTAAACTAGTTGCTAGCAGGAAAAAAAAATATTGTAGCTTGTTGAAGCTCTTTTTCATGTGTACGCGTGACATTACTGGGTGACTTTTAAATATTAAAAAGATTTAAACTGGAAAAAAGTTGCTTTTAAAAAAATCTAACTATAACACAAACTGTAGGGGGACTGACCTATTAAGTGCAACTAATTGCCTGTTTGAAATCATATTTGAAGCTTTAAAATTTAACACACACATACAGAGAATACTTTGTACCACTAACTTTGAAAAAGTGATGTTCTTAGTAGAAAAGGTTGTGCTTGTGAATGTTGTCTTTCCTGATAGTTTCATCCCACTGAAAAGGTAATTTCTGCCTTCTCAGTCATGGATTTGATGCCTATATTTCTTATTTCCAGGGATGCATCCAAAGCCAACTGGAATACTAAGCCTAAATTGTGTAGTAGTAGAGATCAATGAAACTCGTGGGACTACCATAAATTGACAGGCAATTTGAAGACATGTGCAGGCACACACACACACACACACACACACACACACACGGGGACAGATGAGAGCCAGTGCAATGTAGTGGTTTGAGTGCTAGAGGACTCCGGAGACCAGGGTTCAAATCAGCCATGGAAACTCACAGGGTGACACTAGGTCACACTGTCTCAGCCTCAGAGGAAGGCAATAGCAAAAAATCTCTTAACAAATCTTGCTAAAAAAAACCATGATAGGTTCATCTTAGGGTTGCTGGAATTCAGAAACAACATGAAGGCATAAAACAACAGCAAGGGGTAGATCAGTTTAAAAAGAATTTTTCAAAAGTCACAAATTCCTTCATAAATTCAGTGGAAAGATTTTGAGATTTTCAATAGCTTGAATGTGGGAGAAAGCTAAACTAACAGATTTGTCCATCCAGGCAGGATTTGAGCGCTTAGAACTGAAAAATTTGAGTTTCAAATTCTGTATACTTGACTGTGTTTGTACTACTAAATTATGATTGTTTCTATTTTTTTCCTCATCTTTACCAGCTACAAGGCAGGCAGGTACAACATAATAATCTGTATACCAGGAATAGTTCTACCTACTGAATTTAGGGATGCAAATGGTTAACAAGTTTGTTTGGTTCATTTTTTATAAGAATTTACAAAACTCAGAAATTTTTCATAAGTTCTATGTGTTGAATTAGAAGTAGATTCCTGGGGTGTTGGCCCTCTTCCTGGGGAAGACAAAGACTGGTCAAATTAAGATTCAGCCTCCTGCAGCAGAGTTCACAAGTGGAAGCACTGTATCTTTTGGATCTCTCTAAGACTAGTGTTAGCAAAGTAAGGCAAGCAGGCAGTATGCAGGTTTCATGACTAAAAAAGTTTACTGAGTATAGTTAAAGGTACATTCAAAGATACATACATGCAATGCCTAAACCCTGGCAAACTACAGAAAAGTTTCAAGAAGAGGAGCGGTAAAGAAGGAGCAGCTATCTTGAAAGAGGAGGAAGAGAGAAAGAAGTCTTTTATGTGCTTTACAAACACACCTCAAAAGTTTTCTGGTCACATAGTGTGGTTGCTTAGATAGGTCCCCAGAATGGGTGACTGAGCAAATGGGGCGTGCTTTAGAGACAGTGTGTCTAGAGTAGAGGCATGCAGAAACCCTTACTATCTAAAGCCCCATTGTTGTACCTGCAAATAAGTGAAGGGGGTTAAAGAGAATACTTGATTAGGAAGCATTTTCAACAATTCCCCTCCTCATTCTCTTGCACCCCAACCAATGACTCACATCCTTTCATGCAGTCTCTGGAAGTGGTCTTTTGGGAGAGGCTTGGTGAGGATGTCAGCAATCACACCTTCTGTGCTTCAGTATTTTGACTCAACAAGCCCATCCTGACACATTTGTTGCACCTTATAGAAGGCTATGTCAGTATTCTTTTTGAGTGGCTTCTCATTCTCAGAAATCCTAATGCAGCTTTAATTGTCTTGCAGCAAAATAGTTGGGTTTGATTCTGTTATCCCAAAGTCTGAAATTAAGCTTTGCAGCCACTTTATTTCATCCCAAGCTGCCTTTGCAGACACACATTCTGCCCCTGTGGAGGAGTCAGCAATCACAGATTGTTTCTTACTTGACCAACTTTATGGCTCATCCGCAACAGAAGATCGGAGTCCCACTGGTTGACTTTCTGTCTGCCAAGTCTCCAGCCCAGTCTGCTTTATAGCCTACCAGCTGGAGCTGGTAATTGACTGGTAGCATCAATCTGTGACCTGCAGTTCCCTTTAAATGTCTGCACATTCTTTTCACTGCAATGAGATCTTTTTCAGAAGGAAAGTTAACCATTCTGCATAAAGTTCCAACTGCATTTGCATTCTCAGGCTGTGAAAACAGCAGTACCGGTATATAGAAGTTTATCAACTGCAGTCTTGTACTTGTCAGTATTTCTTGAAGGTTCAGATTTGTCAGTGTTTCTTAAGAAAATCATATCCATTGGAGCTGGTATGACTTTAGGATCTTTTAGACCAAGTAATTCAGGAAGACCTATTTTGTTCCTTTGATTAAGAAAGAAACTTCTATCACTGCTTCTTTCTATTTGTACTGCAAGATAGCATGAGATGTCTCCCACATTTTAATGTCTATGACCATTTCCGCACTAGACCATTTCCTCTCCCTAAACTGCAAATCCAAGGATTCCATAGGATTTTGAAAGTGGAATAACAGCACTATAACAGTCTAGTGTGGAAATGGCCTATGCCTTTCTTGAGATTTTGGATTGTCTCTTCACTATCTTGCCTTGTCTTGACAGCACAGGATAAGATCATCCGCATAGTTTACAATGTAAGTTCATTTATTGTTCCTGAACCTTTTGTATACATATTTGTCAACAGCACCTGGAGTGAATCCTTCTTTGATAACAGGTTGCTTCAGCTTCTCACTCCATGCTCTGGCAGCTTGCTTCAAACTCTTTTTCAATTTACACACAAGATGTGCCTTCCCTGGAACTTGCAATCCTGGAGGCTATTCCATGTAAAGTTTCTCATCTAGATCGGCATACAGGAAGACTGTTTCAACATCTTGATGTTGAACATGCATGTGCTTTGATGAAGCAACATTTAGGAGAGTTCTAATATTGTGTGCATGACTACAGGAGCACAGGTTTAACTATAGCCCTTTGCTACAAGTCTTACTTTAAATCTTTGAATCTTCCCTTCTGCATCCTGCTTTGTGATAAAGACCCATCTACAGCAAATTGCTTTTTTACTGTTGGGCAATTCTTACAAAAATATATGTTTATTTTTATATAAAGATTACCTCTCTTCATTAGCAGCTTGCACACACTTCTCAGTGTTTGACTCTGGTGATCACTTGATTTGCTAATTAGAGGGCTGTGAAAGCCTTTCCTCTGTGGCACATCTCACCTCTATTGGGGTTCTGGGACTTCCCACTTGGACTTGGATACCTGGCTCTGCTTTTGCTCTTTGTCTGGTCCTTAATCACCTGGGAGGTCCTCTGCATTAGCAACTTCTTGTGGCTCAGGCACTCCAGAAGTGCCAGAAGTGCTAGTAGGATGCAAGACACCTAGAAGATGAAAGAGCTCTCCATGTTCTGGTTCCTGATGGTCCTTCTCTTTCCACTGCAAACAAATCTGGGTAGACCTTTTGGTTAGAGTACATTTGGAATTTTGTCTTTCATCAACAAAAACAGCAGTTGATAATTTTATTTTATGTCCATTAGGTTGTAGGTTCTTGTAATCATTTCTAGCATTACCAATAAAGATTCCCTCTTCACTTCTGCAATCAAGTTTGCACCCCTTCTGTTTGAGAATATAGGTATATGCTTTGCTTCCAAAAACTTTGAGATAATTAGATTAGGTCTGACTCCATGCTGTAACTGGCAAATAGCTGCATCTCTGGATTTAGTTGGGAATCTGTTATTTAAATATTTGCAGTCAGTGTAGCCTCAGATCAGTAGCATTTGGGCATGTTGGCTTCAAAAACATAGTCAGTGAAATATTTTTCAGAGTTCTAAGCATCTTCTCTGTTACACTGGTCTGCTATGGACCATAAGTGTGTGTGGTTTGATGCTCTGTGTTATGCTCTTTTAAGAATTCATCAAACTCAGCACTGAAAAATTATTTGCCACTATCCGTGTGTAGGTTCTTGGATTTGTAGCCAAATTTGTTAAAGACATGATTAAAATACTCTGAATTTTGAGAATGCTTGACTTTTCTCTTTAGGGAGGTATGTATAAGTATATTTACTAAAATCATCAATAATAGTCATATAGTAGGAATTTCCACCTGTAGGTATAATGCTGAATGGGCCACAGAGATCAGCATGTAGAAGATCGAGTGGTTTGGTGGATTGTCTTTCAGTGACTGGCAAATGTGGAGTCTTGGTTCCCTTTGCCTTTAAGCAATTTATACATTTCTCATTGTTAGAGCATGCTTTGAAACTGAAGTCTCTTGCAAGTTTCTGACTGGCCAGTTTCTTAATGTATTCTGTATTGCAGTGACCAAGTCTACAGGGCCACAAATTCAAACAGACTGTATGGTCGTATTGAATCACATTGTTTGCAACAGGAATGGAAATATCCATTTCATAAATCATTCCTCAAAATTCCTTTAAATATTAAGCAACTGCTATGAAAAACAAAAGAGTTCTTTTGCCTGAACAAGACCTGATCACCTCTGGCAGTAGTTGTGTGAAGAGTAAAGCTTTTAGATCTGGCCCATAGAAGGCACCATGAACTTGTAAAGCCTCTGTTCTGTTCATGGTTGTTTGTTTGCTGTTTTTGTTGTGTGCCTTCAAATCTCCTCTGACTTATGGTGACCCTAAGGCAAACCTATCATGGGGTTTTGTGGGGCTGAGAGTGTGTGAAACACCCAAGGTCACCAAGTGGGTGCAAAGTCTCATCTGCAGAACAGCTGTGCCTTTTCCTTCTGCCTAAATCTCTTTGCCATTTACAAAGTAAACATGGAATTTTACATTTATGTCAAGGTCTGTGAAAAACTCCTTCTGGTTAAAACAATAATAATAATGTTGCCCCACTATCAATAACAATTGCCTTGGGGATATGATTTGCAGAAATCTGAAATAGTTTTTCATTGATCAGATCAGTATCAAGTTTTGGATCTAATCTCTCTTCAGAGCTAAAGTCTGCCTTCTTGTGGTTATTTTTAGCTGCTTGCTAGGATTGTGGCCTCTTTTGCTGGCCCTTGACCTTTGAGATGCTAAATTTCCTTCCTATTCCTTTGAGTTTGTGGAATAATTAACATGCAAATTCTCCTCAACTAGGATCTAGTTCCTCTGCAGTCTGATATCTGATTTCATAATGGCTCTCCCACTGTTGATATTCCAGTATTCCAGCAATTGCTATTTCAAGACGTATATCTACTTTCATTGGCAAAGCATTAATTATTGGAGAGCAATATTTTGGAAGACTAGCAAAGAACAGTTCAAGCTTCCAAGATTCTGAGACAGATTCTCTAGAAATTTGAAGGTCAGCCAGTATAGACATGAATATGTTAATATGTTCATTCAAAAACTGAAGGCTCTTTAATTTTGTATTTACAAGCTGTACAACAAGTGAAGTCTGGGTATTTCTGCCTGGCAAATCATATAATTCCTTAAACTTGCTCCATAATGTTTTTTGCTTTGCTTAAATTCTGAGTGTGATAAATTAAGCTGGTATCTACTGCCATGCATATGTAAGCTTTTGCTTTTTCATCATTTATATCAAATTCTTTTTGAGATTTTCCTGCCTCTGTAGTTCTCTGATTTTTCACAACACTGAGCAGGCCCACTGTGATTAAGTACATTTCAATATTCTAAGCCCAAATTTTAAAATTACTGCCTTTTAGCTTCTCCATGTTGAGGACTAGGCTGGAAATGTTGTTGTTGTGTGCCTTCAAGTCATTTCTGATTTATGGCAACCCTGTTATGCTGTTTTCTGGGGCTGAGAGTGTGTGACATGCCCAAGGTCACCCAGTGAGTTTCCATGGCCAAATGAAGAACAAACCTTGGTCTCCAGAGTTGTACTCCAATGCTCAAACCTCTACGTCAAGCTGCCTCTCAGGCGGGGATAGCAGCTGCCATTTTTGCTTTATCACTAATCCTTGGGTAGGAATGCAGGGACTCTTTGCAAGCTTGATGAATCAGTAGCAGTAAGGTGGACTCCAGAAAACACGAAAAGATCTTTCCAACTGGAACCTAAAACCCAAGTTCGTTGGATTAAAAAGGATGCTTGGTTGAAGAGGATGCTTGGTTGGAAAGCATTGTCTAACACTTTAAATTTCAAAAATTTAAATGTGTTCAAAAGCAAATTTGACTGATTTGTCCACTCCTACCTGGCACTGATGCTTTTGTCATTTGCCAGTGTGAAAGGAAGAAATCATTTGAAATCTCTGATTCCAATATTTATACTATTTTTCAATTGCAAAGCCATTAATAGCTTTTTAAAAATACAACCCCTTCAAAGCAACAAGTTATATGTTCAGCTCAATTCAGCTACAGTAAATGCTAATCACAAATCCACAGAGGCATTAGATGTAGAATAATTAAAATCATAATCATAACATTCTTTCTCAGGTCAAACCTTTTGCATCATTTTCTGCAGACACACTGCTGCAGACCAACACTTAAAGTCTTTCTCCAGCCTTCCTTCACCATTCTCCCAATGGCAATGTGGCAAAAAAGTCTTCCAGCTAGACAGAAGAAAAGAAAAGAGGGGCTGGGCTGGGCTAGGCTGGGCTGGGTTTGCCTCTCATAAAAAGACTTTGTAGAAAAGAGCTTCTTTCTCAGAGCCTTTGTTAACTGACCTACGCCCCTGTGTAATGAGATAACAGACAAGCAGAGCTAAATGTAATTTTATTTCTATAGTTAAGACAACACTTCAAAAAAAGGTAATTTTCTGAACCTCAGCTCATCAAAATCTTTGAACTAATGTGCCACACCACTCTAGGTGAATGACAAAATAATTGGGGTGTCCCCTTTAGGGCCCATCAAAGGGAATTTTTTGTGCGTGACACAGAATGTATTCTCAAGCAACCCTCCAAATTCAGTGAAAATCCAATGGAAAAAAGTGACTAAACTTTGTGTAATCCACATAGCCTATATATGCAGTCAGACCATCCCAAACACATTTTCCAAATTTGGTGATAATCCATCAAGCCGCTTTCATATGATGAAGTAATAGACAAGCAAGCAGAAATGTAATTTTATTTATACAGAAATTCATAGTGCACTTTCAAGCACCCAAAGTGCTTCAAATGTATTATTTATTTATAATTCCTACAACAGTCCTGCAATGTAGGTCAGCCTTATTCTAAACCAGCATTCAGATAAGGTTGAGGCTGACTGAGTGTGACCTGCCCAAGTCCATCCAATAACTTTGTAGTAGAGGAGAAGTTCAAACCAAGAACATTGTATTTCTCAACTCACATTCTTAGCCAATACGTCCTGTGATATCTTCAAGTAGGAGCACCATACACAATGCCTATAATCCACAGTCCTCTGCATCCACATTTGATCACAGAATTTGACTGAATACCTAAAGGGAACATGTGCTAGAGTCAGAAGATGTGTTGTGAAAGAAGCTCAGCCATCTCTCTATGATGCAGAAATTGTGCAATTGTGCTGTCATTTTTATATGACTACAGGAACTAAATGGGAAAATGTGGAAGAAGGGAGGGGGCTGATCAGTTTGGTAGCTGTGTCGATCTGGAGAAGCACATGGTGAGGTAAATTCCAAGAGCTGGGAAAAAGAGAAGACTCACTAATAGCATAAGTGAATGACAGTATTTTTGTGGCCTACACTGCTCCACACTTTTCCTTCCTCCCATCCCAGGCTTTCACATTTTTGTGTTTTTCACAGGCCAGAGTTATTCTTTTGTGCAACCATCAATACACCCAATGTTGGTCTTGGGCTATTGCTTTTTCATGTTGACACAAGGTAGAGTGAGATGATTCCTAAGCATCAGGAGACTATCTCTGTGTTGAGTACTAGATGTCCTTCCTACGGTTGTCAGATTGAAAACTGGATACAGTTTCTGGGCCTTTAATGGTTGTGTAGAACCGAGTAGAAGCAGCACCTTACAGGTATGGGAACCAGGTAGTTTTCAATCTGGCAATCCTATTTTTTACAGAGGACAGTCCTCTGTCTGAAGCTTTATCAGAAGACAGGCCTTAATTTGAAGGCATATTTTATTTTAAGGTGTAGTCCTCCGGACAATGGAATGCAACTCCCATTTGCCCTAATCAATATACTCAGCATAGTGGAAGCTGGCAGTTGCAGTCCAGCAATATAAGGAAGACTAGATGTATTTAAGGGTTATATAGTCCAAGTGTAGTATAAAGATAAAGGAGCATAAAAAAGATCAAAGCCACAGTCCCTGTGCACACAAACATTTAGCTGTTCCCCAGAGAACAGGATGAGCAGGCAAGCACATAGGTCACCTAGTCAGAGTCTTCCCCATTATAACATGGCACATTTAAATTATAGGAATTATTTCTAAATCTGCATTTATATATGCAACTTCGCATATGAAAAATACAGCCAACTTGGCATCTTCTATTCTTCTCGATTTGATGATACATGTCCTCTTTTCTGAAGATGGATAAATAGCCATCTTACCTCTGGTATCACAAAAACATATTTCAAACTCCTTTTCCTGCCATTAGCAAAATGATTAGGCAAGTGGAAGTCCAGCAGATGTAGTACAACTATAGGAGCTCAGATCCCAAGCTTTGGGAGGGACAAAGGTCCACTACAAAGGTCACTATAATGATAGTGACACCTAGCTAATTGGCATGTTTTGATCCTACCCCTAGTTGGGCATCTCAAATAGAGGTTCACTCACAACAAGATGATGAAGTGGACTATTGACTAATTCATGATTATCATGGTGTTTACTGCGAGCTGCAAAGAGTGGAAGTATGTACTGTTCTCAGAGCTTGAGGAAGTCTTTTTTTAAAAAAATGTAGTCCTAGAATTCCTGGGGAATGTTGGGAGTTATTGTTCAAAAAGTGACCTTAGCAATGTTTGAAGAGAAAATGCAATTGTTCTTAGAATGAAGGGAAGGCAGAAAGCTAGATGAAATAGGTGCGTGCTGGCATCTTAGGGAACAAGAGTTTAATTCACCTCTCCAAGCTGCTTCTAATGGCTTATTCTGGTAATCTTTAAGTTCAGCTTAACACAGTCATGACTTAGTCTCTTTCTCTCTCTCTCTCTCTCTCTCTCTCTTCTCTCTCCCCCCCCACTCACTGCCTCTCTCCTTCCTCTCCCCGCTTTCCACAGCCTGTTCATCACCGTTTGAACAACAGCATCCCTCATACACTGCCACCAAATTCTCACGAAGATCCCTTCTTCATTGTAGAGACCATGTGCATCTGCTGGTTCTCCTTTGAGCTCCTTGTGCGGTTCATGGCCTGTCCAAGTAAGCCAGCCTTTTTCAAGAACATCATGAACATGATTGATTTTGTGGCGATAATACCTTATTTTGTAGCCCTCGGCACCGAGTTTGCACGCCAGCGTGGTGTAGGCCAGCCTGCCATGTCTTTAGCAATCCTCAGGGTCATCCGTCTGGTGAGGGTCTTCAGAATCTTCAAGCTTTCCAGGCACTCCAAGGGCTTGCAGATCTTGGGCCAGACACTCAAGGCCAGCATGAGGGAGCTTGGCTTGCTTATCTTCTTCCTCTTCATTGGAGTCATCCTCTTCTCGAGCGCCGTCTACTTTGCTGAAGCTGACCATGACGACTCAAACTTCACCAGCATCCCTGCGGCCTTCTGGTGGGCTGTGGTCACCATGACGACTGTGGGTTATGGTGACATGTACCCAGAGACCATAGGTGGCAAAATTGTGGGTTCTTTGTGTGCCATTGCTGGAGTACTCACCATTTCCCTCCCAGTGCCTGTCATTGTCTCCAACTTCAGCTACTTCTATCACCGGGAGACCGAGTGTGAAGAACAAGGTCAATACATCCATATCACTACCTGTCCATATACCCCACCACCATCCCCATCCCCAGCTGCCATCCGGGAAAAAGCTCACCTCAGGGAGAAACATCAGTACAAGGACACCACACTTTCTGTGCCCAATTCGGAATTGCTTGACGGGATGGTGCCCGTGGGTAACTCAGAAATGCCCAACAAACGTCTTGTGACCCAAGTGTGATCATCAGATCCATTCATCCAAACAACCATCCTCTACACCCTGACCTGACCTTTCCTGCACCTCAGTGTCTTTGACTGGAAGGCTCTGCTGCTGCATAATAAGACAATTAGCCAAAAAGACTGCTCTCTAATTGAGCTTAAAAACTCAGAGCCAATAACAGGTTCAGAGAGAACATTTCACACCAGTTTTGGAGAGGGGCTGGAGAGAGACAGCCACATCTAAATTTGGGATGAGGGCAAATCTCAATAGCTTGCTACTGAAGCAGACACATAGCAAGAGGGAGAGAAAAAAAGGAGTCACGTGGACTAAATTGCAAGGAGACAGTTCCATAGACATACATGCACAAACCCACACACTCTATTGCTCCGTTCCTTCTTTGGTTGATTTAGGGTACAGCCAGTCCAGTAAAAGGACCTCCTCTCTGCTTCTTTTATTCCCCGCTCTGGCCAGTTCCCATCTTCCTCCTATGACTCAAAAGAGCCTTTGGCATGAAGATGCCTTCATGAAGTCACAGCAATCTATTCTTAAGTTACATCTCCTGGAGCGCACAGTGGAACATACCCAAAGCAATCATGCCCCAAATAGAAAGAGTGGGAATAAATAAGGGAACGTAACCAGCCAACTGCTTCAGAACCAGGGTATCACAGGGAACATTGCCATCTCACTTGGGGGGGGAATTGTAAATACATTTCCAAAATGAGGCAAGCTGTTGCATCCTCCTTTGTCTCCCATATTGTAGGACCTGCTTGTTCAGGCCATGACAATAAGCAACAAGACTCCATTTTGCTAGGAATTCACAGGACATGCATTAATTTTGGAGGCGCCAATGAAACTGTAATGGTTATGTAACATATTTTTCCAAGTTTTGTTTTCTGATAGACTGTTTCTCAGACTTAACACAAACTTCCTCCCTAAGCAATAAATGCCAAGAATCTCACCATCTTCTCCCTCCTAGGAGGCTGATTCAGTGCAACCCCCCCCCCCACCACCAATCTCAGGTCAAACTTCCAAGCCCTACTACCATTAAGCAGGGTGAGGCAACTTGGATCGTATTACAGATCTGAGAATATAATTCAGGGCTGGCCCTACCATTAGGCAGGGTGAGGCAGCCTGGATCAGATAACAAATGTGAGGATACTATTCATGACTGGCTCTGCCATAGGCGGAATGAGGCAGGTGCCTCAGACAGCTGATTTGGGGTGTCATGACAGGGCAAGCAAATGGTTATTTAATTTATTTATGTATATTTACTGCCAGGAAGGGAAAGCAGCCCCTGTTCAGTTTTCTGGCTCAGGTGCCAAAAGAACTTGACAGGCCTCAGGTAGCACACACCTTAATTAGGAATGGAACACTATTTGTTGCTCCACCCCAGGCACCAACATGTTTTGGGCCTTCCCTGGTATTCAGCAGCAGCTGGTCAATTATTTGTCTTGTTTTTATATGTTTACCACCATGCTGAGGAAGAAGGATAAAGTACCATTTAGATTTTTCCATCTGTAGCACTAAAACGTCTTGAGCTATTTTTGCACAACCCAACAGGATCTCCCTGTAACACAACTCAAGTCAATCTCCTCGGACTGATACAACTCTGATACAATACAGCTCTCTTTCATCCTAATCACCTTCTGTCGCGATGTAGCCATTTTGAATGTCACTGAAACAGAGTACATCCCTGTGCCTACACAGTCCAAGCAGCTACAGAAGTACTTCATTCCAAGCTCATTTCATTCTTCTGCCAGTCCAAAGCCTGGAAACATCCTTCATCACCCAAGGGGTAGAATTTCACCTGTAAAAATATAGGTGCTTTCGAAACTATGCCCTGGGACAGAGCAGAGATATTTGTTCAGGAGAGGAAAGCTAAGTGATTCTTTTCAGAAGTCTTAACTCTGCAAATATTCATCAAAAGAAGATGGAAAACCAGGGACAAGAAAAGCCGTCCTGATCCCTGCTCTCTCAGCCATGTTACTAGTCTTAATATGTATTTTTCTTCTATTAGTCTTAAGTGCTGGGTAGAGTGAGGGAGAAGTTTATGTCCAATCAGTACTTTTCCCCAGCTAATTTGAAGCACTGTGCGATATAAAGAATGTGGAGAAAAAAATACCATGCAACTGAAGAATAAATCCATAGTTGCTTTGGTTTCATTCAACTGCAAAAGTACAGAGTGTGCGTAAGTGAATAAGAACTACTGAGTGAGCAATATATGTGAGCAACAAGGCCATGGATGTCTGTACAGAAATGAAGAGAACCTGAGAAAGTGGTATATTAAAACTAACTGCCATGGTAGGTGCAGTGACATTGATGCTATTGTTCCTCTCCATTTTTTCAGAGAGAATTTTAATTACAAAGTAATTGTGTAGGGTGTCAATTACACTGCAAACACAAAGTAGTAGGTGTTGCTTGTAGATGGGTTTGCAGGATATGGGGCAAAGCAGAGGTCAGCCAAATGCAAAAGAGGACCGGCTTTCTAGACCATTAATAGAGGGATTTTCAGGAGATTCACTGGGAAATGGGTGGCTCTGCTGGTGTTCGTAGATTACAGCTCCCTGTGCTCTTCACCATTGGTTATACAGGTTAGGACTGATGGGAGTTGTAATATAACATTCTCTGGAGTGGCACACATTGTCCACTGTTTTAGTTGTCTGCTAGAGTCTATGAATGTTTCAAATCTTTCTTTAAAAATAAGTGTCTCCATCATCATGTCTTGTGGTAGAAAACTCCCACAAACAAATTATGTGCTGCATGAAGAAATGCTTCTTCCTATCCATCCTGAATCTTTTCCCAGTCAGACTCGAAGAGGACAGAATAGCTTCTGTCCATCTGCTTTCTGCATATTAGGGATGGGGAATCTGTGGTGTTCCAGGTATAATTAAATTATCTCTATACTTGTAGCATTTTTATCCCATTCTACAGCCATAAAAGGTTCAAGGAGTGGCTTATATACATTATGTTGTTGGGCTATAGCTCCCACCTCCCCTGGTCATGTTGGCTGAAATTGATGGGAGTTGGAGTCCAAGAACATCTGGGGACAGCCAAGGGCTCCCACTGCTAAATGCAGCTATCAGGCCAGTGAAGCTGAGTGTAACAGAAGAAAAAGTATTATATTGACTGGGATTCCCATTTGTATTTGACGACTCTGTGCCTTTAATAAATAAGGAGCTCCATAGCTCCATGATTTGCAGAAATGCAATCAGAGAGCTTTAAAAGAAATGAGGCTCTGCCAGGGATGGACATGGCAACTACCTCTATTACCAGCCATGGTATTGTATGCTAGCTGTAACTTAAGCATTTTGAGCAGCATGCAATTTCTCTATGTAATTTTAGTAATTGCAACATAATTTGTACACGAAGAATTGCACTGTAGTTGATAACTGCACTCAAACTCACTACATTTACTGTTGGCATTCACCCATGCAGCAGTTTCCTTGCAATAACTGCTCAGTGGATGCAGACACATGAGTAACTGTTTGAGAAAAAGGTATAGTTTAAAAGGAAAATAAACTTATAGTGCAGATTCAGAGAACTGGGATCCACATAGAAGCTGCTACAGGCATTACTGCATGGGGGAGTGCCCATCTCTACCCTTAAGATTCATCATGTTTATATTTAGCAGCAGCATCTGTAGCAATTTTGTTTTCCTGAACTGTATCATTCATACTGCAGGTGAAGAACTGCAACAATGAAGTCTTACATATGTACGTTTTTTCCTGCACATATCTTATCTATTTATTTATCAGTCACATTGATAACCAACCATTTTTCTAATGGGCTCAAGGCAGAATACATGGCTATCATCCATGCTGCTTTATCCTTACAACAACTCTGTGAGGCAAGTCAAGCAGAGAGAGAGAGCATGAATGAATGAGACGCTCACATAAAGTCATCTAGCAAGTGCCATACTCACTGGGGACCTGGATTTGCTAAGTCCTGATCTAGCACTCTAAGCATTGCTGGCATGTGTGGAAGAAGTGTTATAAACTTGAATCTTCCAGTCCCTATATGCTAGATTATTACATTCAAGTAGATATTCTTCTCCCTCCATGGGCCCTCAGACATGCTGCCATGCCCTTCACCTGTAGTCTCATCCAAGAAAAGCTGTACCATGTCATTCTGCTGCAAGTTTGTCACATATAGGTCTAAAGCAAGCCCTTCTACTTCATCTCCTTTCCCTAATTGTGAAGAGGCTTTACAATGTGACCATGCCCCTTGATGCTCTCTCCTTGTTTATTTCCAAGGATGTGGTAAAAGGCAGGCCTGTCTATAGTTTGTCAAGTTAAAAGTGGTGACTGGAACTACAATGCTGATGTACTTTATAAGTGTGTGTGTATATGTGCCTTCAAGTTGCCTGTTGACTTATGACAACCCTATGAATTTCATAGGGTTTTCTTAGGCAAGGAATACTCAGAGGTGGTTTTGCCAGTTCCTTCCTCTGTAATATAGCCCACAGCACCTCATATTTGTTGATGGTCTCCCATCCAAGTACTAACCAGGGCTGACCCTGTTTAACTTTCAAATTCAGGTGGGATCTGGTGCCTTTAGAATATTTAGGACCACTTTACAAATACAGCACCACAAATGCAACCACATAAAAACTACCCAGAATAAAGTTACTTTTTGGATTAGTTGTGTTGAGATTCTGAGAGGCATACACAAAATTTTTCTGCGCTTTGAATCTGCCTGAGAGTCAGACAGAATTGTGATGCGGTCTAGAGTATTAAACAACTGTGGCTGATCAAAGTTGGTAAGTAGTTGCTGCCTTGAATACTTATTGTAGTAAAGAAAGTTGCCAGCAATTTTTTCCAAAGCTGCATGATAGGTAGAAATTCAACAGGTAAAGTGTTTTGCTAACATAGACATAAAGCAAAAGGTTTGTACCTATTCATTATGCATAAAGTTTATCAAAAAATGATACAGTCTTCTAAGAACCATTGGGGGTGATTTCATAACTTTACTATGACATTTTAGCAACAGCAGTACAAGTTACAAGGCTTATTAGCTGGTAGCACTGTAAATGGATATCTACTATAGGGCAGTGTTGGTAACTACCAAGAGGCCATGCTCTCTGGGGTATACCCCGTACACACCACTTAATTTGTTCCCATATCCCTTATTTAAATGTTTAAAAAAATGACAAGTTTTACCACCACCATAGCTATTTTAGCTTTAGTGAAGATCTTGGCAAGGGCCACAAAAAGAGCTGAAAGGACCACAAAAATAATTAACCTCCCCATTACTATGTGTTTATTACAGGGGTATAATCTGCAACTGATTTACTCCCCAGTGGTATCACTGAGACTGCCATGTCATATGCACTTCCTGGAAGTAAGTCCTAAGGAACTCAATGGAATTTACTTCCAGGTAATTGTAGATAAGGATAGGAATGCTCCAGAATAAATGGCCTCCAGTCTTGAGAGCCAGCATGGTGTAGTGGTTTGAGCATTGCACTATGACTCTGGAGACCAGGGTTCAGTTCCTCACTCGGCCATGGAAACCCACTGGGTGACCTTGGGCATTTCACAAATTCTCAGCCCCAGAAAAAAACATGATAAGTTCGCCTTAGGGTTGCCATAAGTCAGAAATGACTTGAAGACACACCACCACCACCACAACAACAACAACAGTCTTATTGTGCCTAGGTAATAAAAACACTAGTGAATAACAACTGCAGTGGTTATGCAAGGTTAAGAAGTTAAAACTGTGTTAGTTAAAACTGACCTGTAGCTACGATGCAGTGACTCCATTTTATGGCACACTATCTAGCAATATTTCCAGATAGGAAGCGTCTATACCTTCCACTTTACAAGAAGCCTTCTGATCTTCACCATGCATGGAATCTGCCCTACAGTGTCTTGGAAACTCAGAAGACAGGAGACATCAAGTGGACCTTTCCCACCCCATTTCTCTGCCTCTCTGATGGCATCATGCATCTCAGTGACACAGTGTCTACATGTTCTTCAGATGATGCTTCCTACCCCTGACTGGGGATATGGGAATGCTTCCTGCTTCTACCAAGAGCCATTTGTTACAAGGAAACTTACCAATCAAATTTCAGGTCTTGACACTATTTCTTGACTTTTTGTGCCATAGTTGCTCCTTGAAAAACTCCTTGGGAGCTTGCTTGGAGCTCGCCTTTTCAAAATGTTTCACAAGGAGATTATCTTCCAACTTCACAGGCACTGGATTTTTCCAGCAAAAGGTACCTGATGGGATACCTTGCTGTCTTGTTGTCACAAGGCCTTTTTCTTTCTGACTTTTAGAGATTTCAAGATACTGTTGGCTTGCTGCTTGAGTATGTTTTACAGAGGAAAAACTCTTGTGAGTATGGTTATCATTTCCTCACCCACCTTCTGAACTTTCTACCAGTTGCTTTATGAGAAAATGACTGAATCAACTTGTGTTTTTTCACACGCTAGCTGCTTGTTGTTTCCTCTCTGCGGAACCTCAGATCAAAATAATAACGGACATGCTGTCCACTAGACATGCAACTGTCTTATAGAGGCTCTTCTAGAACAAAGCCAAAGTGTCCCACCACCTTTTCCACTTAGAGATGATGGTGGGTACTTGTTTTGTTACTGTATGGTTAATATTAAGAGGTTGCCTCTGAATTCCATCACCTGAACTGGAGTCCTTGGTCTTATCCTTAACTAAACAAAAAGTGGGAATAACACAAAGCATTTGGTGACACTGGGTCTGTTTTACAACATCTGATGAGACTTCGATAACTTTGCTAAATCCAGTGGCTGTGGACTGGCAGATTCTGGATTTTCAATTGTGCATAAGAGGGATCGTTTACAGAATGCCACCTATGCTTCTCTTCAAAGTGGGTGGTCTCTTTTACTCTCATCTTACATAAGAGGTTTTTGGCTGTCATCTTATATATTGTTGTGAGGAGAAGGTTCTCTCATCTTGTTGGTTTTATCTATAATAAAGTAAAAGAGAGTTGTTATTTATTGAGAATCATAGAATCATAGAAATGTAGAATTGGAAGAGACCACAAGGGCCATCCAGTCCAACCCCCTGCCATGCAGGAAAACCCTCAAAGCCCTCCCGACAAGTGACCATCCAGCCTCCGCTTAAAAACCTCCAAAGAAGGAGAATGAAGCAGAAGATTAATGCTAAGGTTATTCCCCCTTTCTCTCTCCTTCCATGCTGGGAATTCTGTTCTGGGGCTTGAATAATTACAGTTTTGGACTATAACTCCTGGAATTTGTCATTCTAGCACAAAAAATTATGTTTCTAATCTGTTTATTGGGTGCCAAAAACAAAAACATTGGGGGGGGGGTTGATTAAGTAACAAGGCATTTGATTAGCTCAGGAGCAACCTGCCATGACCTCCTATTCCTTGTACCTCCTCTACCAGCCACCTCCCTTCCCTTTTCTCAGGGTGTAAGCTCTCTTGAATCCCAGTCTTGGAGGCCCCGTGATTCCCTCTGCCCTACTGAGATGGCAAGGTTTAAATATAGGCTGTCAGAATAGCCTGGATTCCAGAAAGGCTTGGCCAACCATTAAAAAAAAAATCAGCTGGACAACCAAGACTTTAGAAGAGAGGCCTGCTTTCAAAAAATACAGAGCTAGGGATGCCATGAAAAGGCAGATTTCTGAGAGCGAAGGCTCCTCTTTGTGGAAATAAATTGACTGAATAGGATATTGGCAGGAGCAGGCCCACCATTAGGCAGCGTGAGAGTGCCATCTCTGACAGCAGATACTGACTGTCATGAAAGTCATGTCAAATTGTTAGTCATTGAATTTATTATGATTGCATTTTTACTGCCAGGAAATGGGAGAGATCCTTGTGAGTTTTTCTGTCTTAGGTGCCAAAGAAACTTGAGTACCCTCAGCTAATGCACCCCAACTTTGGCAGTGGAAAGGATGCCATTTGCCGCTCAGACTCTGGCAGCGAAATGTCTTGAGCTAGCTCTGGATATTGGCAAGAAGTTATCTTGCATTAAATCCTGGAGCAGGGAAGGATGCTTCCAGGCAAGACTTTCCGTGTGCAATTGCCCTGCCTCATTCATGGAATGTTACCAGAGGTCCAGGCATTGCCAACTTCCATTTGTAATTCTCCTGTTCCTACTAATCCATTAAGGACAACAGTATGAAGCCTTTTAAATGGCAGTGTTATTCGCTGTCTAGAAGCAACCCTGGTAACAGCAACCAATTCCAGTTTTATAAATGAGGAACACTGTGGCTAAGAGATATGTGATTGGCACAAGGCCAACCACAGCAGCCACTGGGAAGGGGACAATTTTCCATTTTACTTGATTAGTTAAGACTAAGGGAAAGCAGAAAGTTTTACAGATCTACTTCAAATCTCACAGAGATGTACCAGTACCTCCCAATATAGCTTACTGTAGGGCACAGATTCAAGGACATTGAAAACTGCTTAGATACTCCAGTAAAACCCATACGTCAGCTGCTCACATATATTCACAGTCACTTTTTCACAATTCATAGTTATGTTTTGAATGGGAATATGTGTGATGGTGGTTTTAAGTACTGAACTAAGGCACGGTGAATAGCATTCTGTATGAGATACTACACAAGAGATCCATTACTGTGCAGCATTCATCTTCACCTGAGTGATCACACTTTGACCTAAAGTAAACCACAAGGTAATCCAAAACGGCCACAGCTAGATGTATCTCAGCAGTCAAGTGTGAGTTCTGGTGAGGCTGAACAAGGACAGAAGAAGCAAAACATCATCGAGGGAAAGGGAAAGAAGAAAGAAAATAGTTAAAACAGAATAAAACCAGGTCCCTTGCTAAAGGTTGGGTTTAAATGCAAGGAACTCTCCTGAGTGTGATAAGGTTTCAAACTACTGGCTTAGACAGCCTTAGGTAAAATTATGGCTTAGACCAGCAGCTCTTAACCTGGGGTCCAGGAACCACAAAGGGCCTGCAAAGTCCTACTGCTGGATACCAACAGCAGAGGCAGCTGCCGGAACACCACAGTGGGGTGTGTGCAGGTGCCCAAAGTGCTTCCTCATTTGCAAATGAGAGAGCCGTTTCGGCACATGCGTGCCACCATATCCCTTTCTTCAGGGACACAGCAGCAGGGAGTACAAACACTGAGGGACACAGCGACAGATGTGTGTGCGTGCCCAAACTACTCTTCTCATTTTCAGTTTGGGTGCATGCACACGCCTGCTGCCATGTCCCTCGGCATCCGTACTCCCTGCTGCTGCGTCCCTGATGAAAGGAACATGGTGATAGGTGTGTGCTCGCACCCAAATATGACTCTGGAGACCAGGGTTTGAATCTGAACTCGGCCATGGAAACCCACTGGGTGACCTCAGGCAAGTGACATTCTCTCTCAGCCTCAGAGAGAGGCAAAGGCACAAATATGACCAAGAAAACTCCATGATAGGTTTGCCTTCAGATTGCCATAAGTCACTTTTCAAAGGGGAGAGACATGATGGCTAGGAAGAACCTCCCCCTATCAGTGGCACTTTGTTGTTGTCTGCCTTCAAGTCATTTCTGACTAAGATAAACCTATCACAAGCTTTTAGTTGGCAAGATATGTTCAGATAAGATAGGATTTGCCTTTGCCTTCCTCTGAGGCTGAGAGAATGTGACCTGCCCAAGGTCATCCAGTGTCTAAGTGAGGATTTGAATCCTAGGCTATTTCCACCCTATACTGTTATAGTGCTATTATTCCACATTCAACATCCTGTGGAATTCTGGTGTTTGTAGTTTACTGAAGCCAAAGAGCTCTCTGGCTGAGAACTCTAAATGCCCCTCCCTAAACTGCAAACCCCAGAATTCCACAGGATGTTGAAACTGGAATAACACCATAACAGTGTAGGGTGGAAATGGCCTGAGTCTCCAGAAGCTTTTAATAAATAAATACTTGAATATTTAAATCTAAATTTAAAGATTTAAATCTTGAGTTAAGTTTTTGGAATCCCCAGAAACAAATTATATTTACAGGGGGTCCCAGTAAAGAAAAGCTTAAGAACCACTGCCTTAGACAAAATTATGCCCCCCTCCCATTCTGACTGAATCTTTCCTTAGTACTACACACCTGAATGCTAACTTGGGGTGGAGGACAGGGCAGGTTACATGACACACAACTCTTTCCTCTGGTAGCTTCATGCCACCTCCCAGCATCTGTCACCCAAGGTGATTGCCTCACTTTGGTAGGTAAGGCTGGCCAGCCCTGTCATTGTTACATTGTACTATAGCTTACTCTCCAGTGTTTCAAAGGTGAAAATTGGGACACATGCAGCCCAGCAACATCAAAGTGTGATCAAGGTAGCAAAAGTTATTAATGAGAAAGAACAGACAAGCTAGGGGAGGCTGCATCAGTTTTGCCTGATTATATAGGGAAGGGCAAGATTCTGCCCAATCCTCCCTCTCCCCTGCTAAATTAATTCAAAATAATTTCAAAATTAGTCCGCAGTAACTGCAGCAAGCTAAGAACAAGGCAGCAAAGTCAAATGAGAAGAGAAACACATTTTACAAGCAGCTGAAAAAGCAAGATCATGGACAACCAATTGAGACTGTCCCTGCCAAATTGGGAAGTTGGAGGATATGCTAAAGGTAATGTTTGCCCTGACTGATGAATGAATAAGACAGGAGGTGGGAAGACTTATGAGAGCAGGGTCACAGTAGGCAGCGGTGGCAGTTCAGGGATGTCACACGCCTCACCCCATGCCTTCTGCTAACTTTGGGTTTTGAGAATCACACATGGTTGTCTGTCAGCTGAGGCCAAACTTGTGTCTCCAATGTAAACAGGCTGTGTCTCCAGGTAGCTAAGAATAGCCTGTCCTGGAACTTGAGAGTTGAGCTTAGGGGTGGTGGTGGTACAGAGTTTACCTACTCCTTGGCTTTGAAATGGGAAAAGCCCAGAGTGGAAAAGACCGTCAGGCTGAGGGTGGATTGTTAATGTCTGACAGCCCAAGGGAGTTCATCGTTCAGCAGGGCACTTGTACGTTTCAGTGTTTGAAAGAGGAAGCTTTTGGCTGAGGCAAGACATTTGTGTGCCCCACTTACACAAGAACAGGAGGTGCTGGTTGTGTGCCTTCAAGTCGTTTCTGACTTAATGGCTATCCTAAGGCAAAACTATCATGGGGTTTTCTTGGCAAGATTTGTTCAGAGGGAGTTTGCCTAGCCTTCCTCTGAGGCTAAGAGAGTGTGACTTGCCCAAGGTCATTCCACGGCTGAGCAGCGCTGCAAATACTGGTCTCCAGAGTCATTGTCCAAAGCTTGAACCACAACACCCTGCTGGCCTCTTTAATTCAGATATCCTAGGTCCATGAAGCAATGTTGGAAAGGGGAAATCTGGATCCCATGGTAACAAGAAGCTGTGCAACTCCCACTGTGTACACCAGGGGGCAATGGCCACCAACAATGAAAACCTACAGGTACAATTTATTTAATTTTAACACACTGGGGGAAATAAATATTCATGCACTTTGTGCCAGGGCGCCCTTTAGAGGAAGTGGGGGAAATGCCACAATGTTTCCCACCTCCCATCTGGCCACAATTCATTTCTTATGCTTTATGAAAACCTGGAGTCAGCACCCAGCATCCTAGGGCAGTTAACAAGATTTAAATACTCTCAGATCTAGAGCTGGTACTGCCATGAATCAATCTTTCTTTCTTTCTTTCTTTCTTTCTTTCTTTCTTTCTTTCTTTCTTTCTTTCTTCCACAACAAGGGTAGCTGTTTGCTCTGTTTTGGGGTTTGTGTGCCTTTGACAATAACAAAATCTCCCTGTCATTCCCTGTGTGCTTGGGAGGATGCACTTGTTAAACCTCTGATTTACATGTTGATTGTCAAAGATCCAAAAAGGAAGCATGGAAAGAGAAACATCTTCTCCCAAAGTTTTTATTTTTCATTAGTCCACTCCTGTTTGAGCCATCCTTGTTTAATATTCGAGGATCACATTTCTGTCCCAGAGATTCTTCTAGTCTGGTATCTCAGAGACCCTAAAGACTTGGATGGTAGTATTGATGCCTCGCTATGATCTTATCCAGGAGGAGTGGCTCTGGAACAGCTTCCCCCTCCACACACACTCTTGGTTTTTATACTTGGTTCTGTTAATCCTTTTCTTCTGGACATATTCATGACCATGGAGAACTATTGCCAACTTCCCAAATCCCTCTGGGGCCCAAAGGGGAGAGGACGAGGCCAACTGCAAGATCTTTATCATCAGTTCTTATTCTGATGTTAATCCTAGCATTGAAATTCAACCTCAAAAGCATCCCTACCAGGTGGGAGAGTAAAAGTGTGTTGACATAGGGATTCTGCCATTGTGACAGTGGAGGGTTGCTATTTCCGTACACTGAGAGAATGGCTGTAGCTTTAGGTGTTCAACAGAAGAGAGCATTCCACCAGGTGTAGTTTCTTCTGTCATCGCCTATCTATATTGACAAAAGGCAACTAAAAGATCACAAATAGGAAAACAAGATTCAAGTTCATCAAAATCCCTCATCAGACTGAAGAGTTTTAATAAACTCAAAAGTTTACTTCTTTGAAACTGTTTAACTGGAGATAATAAACAGACCCATTATCTCTCACAACTGATATATTTGCCAGGGATGATGGAAGTCAGAGCTTAACATCTGAAGGCCAACACACTGCCTGCACCTGAAATATAAGTATTACGCTTCCTTTGGGATTCTGCCCTGCTCAGGTTCCAACATGGCAACCTACAGTTTTTAATTTTTGTTCTTAGTAAGGCAAGATGTTATACTATTTGAGGTAAAAGGTCCACTCCTGCCACCACCCCTATCAGTCCAGCTGTTTCTTTCAGGCTTGGAAATAACTAGTTTTCTGGACTGCTGGGGTATTTGGTAAGTTGTAATGCAAAGAGTCATTGTAGTGGAAGTTGTAATGCAAAAAGTGGATCCGTACTGCTGATCTCACTCACCTGTACAGTCAATCCTCCACATTTGCAGGTTTATTTTCATGGATTTGATTATTTGTGAACTTCTCCAACCCCTGCCCCCACCATCTCAAGGGCTTCTTTTCCAGGGAAACCTTCCCTCTCAGCAGCTTCAGTCAGACTGTACAGCCCTTTAAAAATCCCTCTCTTGTCCTCTCCATCCTCCACCAGCCACTGCCTGGCCAGCTAAGGGTGGATCTCAGCCCAGTTTCTCAGCACCACAAACTCTCTCCCAGTGCCCCATGAACACCCAAGGAAGGGGATGGGCCAGAGGAAGGAAGTATAGGGCCACTATACTTACTCACCCCCTTTCCCTCTCTTTTCCCTGATTTGGATATTGGTGTCTGCTCTCCCCACCATACCTCAGTCCCCTTCCCACAGACACACACACATTTTGATATGTGTGGTTTTTCTACTTTTGCAGGAGTCTTGTGTTATCCCAAAACGTAGGTGCCACAAGGGTCACCCCACAATGCCAGATACCTCTTGTAAAAGTGGGGAATGAATTAGCTTAAAGAGGAGGCTTGCAAGCGGGGAGTAACTTAATGAGACCTTTCCTACCAATGTTTATGGGCTCACGCAGGAAAAGAACCAGCCAAAGATTCAAAAGTAAGCTAAAATATGTTTTTATTGAGAGGAATTAACTCATGCATGCACACAAGATACACACAGTCAAACATTCACACAAGAGCTAACTGAAGGATAAAAGGGAGGAAAAATTATATGGAGAGAGAGAGAGAGAGACTGAGGGTTTGGGGTTATATAGTTACCATTCCAGAAGAGTAGTGAAGAGCTTGAAATGTGACTTAGACTTCTGTCTAAGGGCAGACAGATCAGGATTCAGAGCGACCTAGTGGGGTCCAGCATTTCATCTGACTGCATCTGACTTCTCAAAACCAAGGCTTTATATACTGTTTTCCTCCCTGTAGCGGTGTGAGTTAATTGCTCTCCAGCCTAGTAGAAAATGGGAGTTGCAACACAGACAATGGGCTATCAACCCACTAATATTCGCAGTGTTTGGATGACAAAGACATGATATGTGTTGTAATAGCTATTCTGGATGCTACAATGAAAGAGGAAGGAGTCCAGGTGCACAGGGAATGGGAATCTGTCAGTCAGTGTCCTGGTGGGCTTCTCACAATGGCGTTCTCCAGGAAATTCCAGCTTCTATTATTCTCTGGAACAGGGGTGATTTACCTAATAATTGATCCAGGTTATACCAAGAGGGCATTTTAGGCTGACCTGCCTGTGACCTCATGTTTACAGTCAGGTTTCTTCCTCTTTTGGTTTGACTTCCCAGTCACCTTCAAGTTGGATTTTGATATCAGTGCCAATTAAAGTGTGTTGCCAATTAAATATGATGCCAATTAGATATGGTGCCTATTCCAAACCATACTGATATCGGGGACCCCCCAAAGCAGAGACTTACACTTGCATCCCTAACCCTAGGAAAGGTGGAGGAACTGAGAGTACTTTGCTCTGAGGGCTCTTCAGAGTGAAGCATTGTGGGTGAGGTTGCCATTGAGACTTCCTGGTCTCTGTTGTGGATAACCAGCTGGGGAAATGTGGCCATTTGTGAAAATAGCATTTTGCCCTTCAGAAGGTAGATGGGGATTTTGTGATCCAGTACCCAGATAGCAGCAGACTGGAAAAGCACACCGATCACCAGATCACAGTCTTCTCCAGTATGTATTATATTTCTTTTTAAGTTATACCCATTATTTCCAAATTAGCATCGATCTGTACAAATCAGTATATGCAAATTATTAGCAAATCTGTGTCTTTTTTTGGTCCTTATTTGGATGGTGCTTAAGTGACTGACTGATCCTGCACTTCACCCACCCTGAGGTCTGACCCTGATTATTATTTTCACCACCACTTGTCGTAGTTATTGTTGTGTACCTTCAGATCATTTCTGACTTATGGCTAACCCAAGCTGAACCTATCACAGGGTTTTCTTGGCAAGACTTATTACAAGGAGGTCTGCCATTGCTTTCCTCTGTGGCTGAGAGAGTGGGACTTGCCCAAGGTCACCCAGAGGGTTTCCATGGCCAAGCAAGGATTCAAACCTTGGTCTCCCAGAGTTCCAGTCCAACACTTACACCACTAAACCTTGCTAGCTTTCTTCTACATATACATATAGCACATGCAAATTATAAGCCAATCTTTGTCATTTTTGGTCCTTTATTTGGACAATGCGTAAGTGACCACCTTATCTTCCGCCTCTCCCACCCTGAGATTTGATTATTTTTGTACATTAATAATATCGTCACCATCGCTATCACTATTACATCCTTTATCTATTTAGCCCTACCTCCACTTCCTTCTCCTTCTTTTGTCAGTTTCCCTCTGCCAAATTTTATATTGCTACTAGTGTATATACCTGGCATTGCCCGGGTTTTTATTTTCTCATAGGTAATACTTGTTAGAAAGATTTGAGATCCTGTGTCTCTTGTTAGAAATACCTAAGGAATTGCCTTACCTTAATTTAGGAATTAGATGCAGTTGAAATACACTGATTTGATATTCTGTGTCTCTAATTCCCCAAACTGCATTGTCCAGTACCTGTAACTTTTCCCCATATTCCCCAATCCAATCTGTATTCAGAGTTGTTAACATACAGAGGTTCAGTTTCTGAGGCCCTTTCCACACGGGATAATTAAAACGGTGTAGAGTGACCTCTAACGGAGGTCGTCTACACCGTGGAGTGCGCTGGGGCGTTTATAATTTTGAGATTCTACACCTCAAAACGCCCTGAAGCGACCGGAAGTGGTGGCGCTGCGCGTTTTTTAAAACCACTTTTCAAGTGGTTTTTATAAAACACGAGCGTGTAGCCCCGTTCCACCCTGTCGCAGCGCCCCGGTGTAGATTTGCAGGCGCGCGCAAGTGCGTGCCTGCAGATCTGCCAGGGGGCGGGCTTCCGGCTGGTGAGCTTCTCCGGTTGGTGGAGAGCCTCCGCCAGCCGTAAGCCGCTATTTTGGATGCCACAGGATGCCGCAGGAGTGTGGAGCAGCGAACTCACACTGCTCCTCGTGGCGACGGACTTACCCGACTTCTGGTAAGCTCCGTTTCTGCTCATTTTGCCCCATTTCTCCCTCCACGTGTGGAAAGGGCCTGAGAGAATACACTGCCCTCCTCCTTCTTGCTGCTAGGCCTCATCTCCATAGCAACTGGCCAGGCCCAAGAACTCCCTGGCTGAGAATTCTAAAGGCCCCTTTCTAAACTGCAAACCCCAAGATACCATAGAATCTTCACAGGCAGCCAATCATATGAGGTCGTCACCTGCCTGACACAGACAAACTCACAAACTTTGACTTTTATATATTAGGTGTTTCCTAGAGTGATGATGATCCTTTTCCACTTTGCACAATGCCATGCATTATCAAAATAACTCTGTGTGTGTGTGTGTGTGTGTGTGTGTAGAGAAAGAGAGAAATAAGGGAAGAAAACAACTGTGGCCTTTTTAAATAGACAGTTTATTTGGTTTTCAAACCCAGTTTACCAATTTCTCCCCTGCCTATCCATCTCTCATTCCCCCACCCCGCTTTGTATTTTACAGTTGTAAAATATTTTTTAATTGTAAATTACAAGGTTGGGAAACAGCTGTTAGTAACAGAAGATTTTCAGTGTCTTGTTGTTGTTCTGTGCCTTCAAGTCATTTCTGACTTATGGTGACCCAATCATGGGATTCTCTGGAACTAAGAGCCTGTGACATGTCTAAAGTCACCCAGTGGGTTTCCATGGCTGAGGAGGATATTGAACCCTGATAGTCTGACACTCAAACCACTGCACCATGCTGGCTAGACCTCAGCAATTTTATTAAGAGTGAAGCTTGGAAACATTACAGCCACTGACCACAATGTCTGGGAGATTCTGGGAGTCATAGTCAAAAAAGATGCATTCGCAAGTTCTACGGACTGGAAAGAATTAAGGGTGACTTAACATGTGTAACATATAAATATTCCTCAGTCTAGTCTGCTTTACAACCTTGCTCTGGGGATAAATTGAAGACCAGCCCTGTCACCTTGAGCTCATGTGTGGAATTGGGTTAATATAATCAAATCTATTAATAATAATTAAATATTAAAAATGACAAGAAATATGGGAATATTAACACTGAGCACTTCCACAAGGAGGGCTTGCGATGCTACCAGTCAAAAGAGACTGTGTAGCTATTCTGCCTTTCCCTTCTTAATGGGTTATTTGTTTTAAGAAAAAGATAGATACGGTGTGAAAACATGGGAAGGCTACAAATGAAAGGTGAAAATGTCATCTGGACATGCACACCCAGTTCCATGAATGAGGCAGGGTGACTGCATGATCCCAGCCTCATCTGTTAAGGACTCACAGTCTTTCTGAAAGCTCTTCCCATGGTCTAGAAGTCTACTCTCTAATACCACCTGCCATGGGATCTAGCCATGGTTATTCACTAGAAAGGAGTGATATTCTGCAAAGATTATTTTCTAGTCTATTTGCTCAAACTACAGTATTAGAGTTCTTCAGCAGAGAATGCTAAGTACTTCACAAAATTATAAACCCCAGGTTTCCATTTGTTGGAGCCATGATAGCTAACATGGCATCAAATACTATACTTGTGGAGAAACAACCCAGCTGTCCCGAATGTGACATCCTCTAGATGGGTTGGTGGCTGAAGATTAAGGGAGTTCTATTGCAACCCATCTGAAAGGGACCAGGCTGGTATACACAATCAGAGAACTATCTTCTTCATTTACCCTACAGGTACAGGGAAAACCAAGGAGGCCTAGCTAGAATGATAATTTAAGAATAAAATGGTAGAGTCCAATAAATTTATTAAGTTGTTCCTGTTATTATTTGATCACTAGTCAGGCAAAGTGAAACTTTAAAGCAGAGCTTTCCAAACTTTTCATGTTGGTGATACATTTTTTAGACATGTATAATTTCATGACACAGTAATTCAGTTTTACTAGCAAACCAGAGGTTAAACTAACCCACTATAAGAGATCTGGGCACATACACAAATTATAATAACGAAATGTATGAGGACACAACATATCTCATGAAAATCTTTCATTTATATTTTTAAAAATATATGATTTATCTATAACAAATAACATACATTTCCAAGGCTCAGGTGGGGGATTCATTCCCAGTCCAAGGAGGTGACACACCTACCCCTTTCAGGCGACACACTAACATGTCACAACACACCATTTGGAAAGCCCTGCTTTAAAGGAAAAGAGGAAACTTTAAGAGAGGATGCTAATGAACTGGGACTTAACCTCATGAGATTTTTTTTTACCTCCAACAAAGCTAAAACTCTTTCATTTGGACTACAATTGGCAAGTTTTACCTATATAGTATCTAATGTTCTCCCAGATGTAACAGTACAGGGACTTGAGAAATTCAATGTTTTCTGACTAAGAAAGGGGCATTTAATTTCACACAAGACATGAACAACCTGGATCTCAAAGGAAATTACTTTTCTGTTGTTAATGAAGTTGAAATTTTATTACCCATCTTTTATTGCTCTTTGTCCTTGGTCCTCACATGGCCAAGAAGGGGAGTGGCCTCTGCCTGCATTGAGATCCCAGTAGACCATCTTAAGTGATAACAGAAGCACATCTAAGACAAAATGCAGGGCTGTGACTCTAACATTGTCACTTTTCTTCTCCTCTGTGATTTTTAACATTTTTGTCTGATGAAGAAGCCAGAGAATCTTTGAAAACTTATATGATATATTTTGTGCATTTCAGTTGGCCAACAAAAGTATAACTCTTTTGCAGATTTTGGAGTTTGTTGTATTTTGCCGCATGGCCTACACAGCTACCCCAACTATGTTAACCAGACAGAGGCTAGTTTACAAAGAGGAATTTCTTTTGGTGATATTGGATTCTGTAATTGATAGGAGCCTGTCATAGTTTTACACATCTCACTATGAGGGAGATATCGGCTAACAAAGCCCCACCACTAAGCATGTAACATCAGCAGCAGCCCATTTTTAATTCATTCTTCCCACTCATCCCACCAATACAAACCTAGTTTCCCCACATCTGCTGCATCTGGTTTTTACTGCCCAGAATGTAATTTCCGCCCATTAAAAAGCAGAGAAAAAAAAAGAATCTTACCATTCCAACAGCTGTTTCAAACCCTTCTTATTGGGCAGATGATTGACACCTCTAAGGAGAAAAAGGGGCCCGTTGGAGGGCTTCCATTCAAAAGAGATCTTCTCTCCTAATTTTAGGCAGCAGGGGGAAATACAGTAGAAGACTTCCAACTGTATCCAAGTGAATCTAGTAGCCAGTGGGAAGAAGCAAGCCAAAAGACTGGGACCACAAGTTACTTCTCTAACATCATTTCAGTTTAGGGAAATCTTCCCCCAATCTGATGCTGTTCAGACTGCAGCTCCCTTAATACCCAGGCAATTTTAGAGAATGTAATTCAACACATCTGGACGGTGTCAACTTGGGGAAGAAAGGCTTTGTTACCCTGTGAATTGGGGGTCCTGGGAGGGGCGCCCAAACAACCAAACAACAACAAACCAGGTGGGGAAATTAGCTGGAGCACTCTCTTGGCTAACGAGAGGCAGGGCAACGCAGCAGGATCTTTTACCCTATGTCTACAGTGTCAGGTCAGTGAGGAGGCAAATGGTTCAAACAACAATTAAGATTTATTAAACAGTTATTAAAGAAAAGCACAAACACACTCCTAACTAGAAAAGGAAATAGAGTTTCAAGGGGAATGGGTGATACGCCACCTGTCCTGTAGTCCTGGGGAAGCCAATTGCAGAGGAAGAAACCCGGCGTGGCGACCGAGGGGAATCTGCTGAACCGAGCGGCAGCAAGGCAAAGTGAAGTTCAGACGATCTGGCGAGAGTTCCAAAGAGCTCTCAGAGCGGGGGATTTTTATAGGGGAAAGAACAACCGCAGGCTAGTCTGGTCTTGGGTGAAAACAATAAGTTTTGGGTTGGAGACAAAGCCTCCGGAAGGTCAGAATTTGCATGATTGAGTTAGAGTCCGAATTGACAATAGTATGACCGGTATGTAGATGCGGCTAGCTTGGCAGTTAAGTACCTAGCTCACCAGGGTGTCCTCTCAGGGCAGAGGATCTCTTTGTGGTAGCGTGCATTTGTAATGAAGGTGTTTGTTTCGGGAGGTCCCCTAAAGCAGATCTGGCAATATCTGGCTTGGTTTGGTGAGAGCAGCAAGTAATAGTCATGCCTAGTTTCGCGCTTGTTCGGCGGGCCTCACAAACACTTGGCTGGTGGCAGAGTAGGGCCGAATTATGATATCAAAATGATATCTTTGGTTCACCAAAGGTCAGGCCAGAACACAGTGGTAACAGCTTGATGGCTCATGTGATGTGAACTTTTCCCATTGCTGCAAGAAACAGAATTCCCCAGCCAGAATGGCCAGTTCTTAGGGGGCCCTGATCACATAAACAGAGGGCGTATTGCTCTGCAGCCTTGAGAAAGGCAGAGTCTATGGCTGAGGAACAGACTAGGGTTACCAGATCTCTGGCAAGGAGAGGAGTCTCAAAGAGAGAGAATGAGAGAGAGAGAGTGCGCACTGCCTGGAAAAGAAAACTCTGTGTGTCTGTGCACATGCACATGTGTGTGTCTATACATTTTTTAGTTTGAACTTCTAGCTCTCCCTGCTGCAGAACACTTCAGATCAGCTGCTGTGGATTGATCTGGAAATGAAATTGCATTTTGCAGGTAAGCAAAGATGTCAAGCTTTTGAATTGTACATGGCTCTTCTCCATGCTGGCAAACTAGAAAGTTGCAATAATTTCCTTGTGAACTGAATTTTTTCAGACTATGCTTTAAATTTAAGCACATCAAATAATTTCAAAATATGGTAAGTTTACAAGCTTACTTCCTTCCATAAATAAAGGTGGGGATGTGGAAAGAAGGGTTTTACAGCGGTTGGGAATTCGGTCATCCTAGCTCCCATCATTTCCATTTTGATCTCCTCTTAGCAATTAGGAGGTCTGTATTCTAGAACTCCTGCTGAACCAAATTATTTTTCTTTCCAGATTGAGCTTTCTAGTCTTCCCCCCCCCTTTTAATCCAATTAGTTGGGATGAATGTAGATATGAACCTGTAACGCAGGAGCAAGATCTCCTCCCATGGAAATGTCATCTGTCCCACATCTGGTGAAACTAAACAAGAAGGCTAAATGGGCAATAATGCAAGTACACATCTGGTTGAGGCAGAGGAGGGGGAGACAAAGCAGGTTCTCCTCCCTGAGTAGCAAGAATCCTCAAGCTTCCAACAAAGCTGCAGGTGGCTTTCCATCATGTGGAATTGCCTGTCCTGGTTGGGGATTGACTGGGAGAGCACCAGGTTGAGGAGGGCTGATGCCTGTAATGCATTAGAAGGAGTTGACACAAATCGTAATGCAACATACCTACTTAAAGCGGGCAGACAGTCGGTGTACAAGTTCTTTCTCATCCTCTTTCTTTCTTCTGCCCTCTAGAGGTCATGGTCTCCCATTGCTCCATTTGTTTCAATACATATTTTTTCACTTAGAGCCAACATGGTTTAGTGGTTCGAGTGTTGGACTGCGAAACTGGGAGAACACAGTTCAAATCTCTGCTTGGCCATGGAAGCCCACTGAGTGACCTTGGGCATGCCACACTCTCTCAGCCTCAGGGGAAGGCAAAATCCCATGATAGGCTCACCTTACAGTCGCCACAAGTCAGAAATGACTTGAAGGCACACAACAACAACTTTCTCAAAGTCTCAGGACAAAACTACACAGAATGTCTATAAATACTGAAATGCAGTTTGCTTGTTTGTATGTTTTAAAACAGTGGTTCTCAACCTGTGGGTCCCCAGATGGTTGTGGACTTCAGCTCCCAGAAGCCCCAGCCACTATGGTCAATGCTCAGGGCTTCTGGGAGCTGAAGTCCACAAACATCTGGGGACCCACAGGTTGAGAACCACTGTTTTAAAAGCAAGTTGTATGGAAGGCGAGAATTAATGGGATCAAAAGAATGGTTATAGAAGGTTGATTTAACCCTTTCCTCCCCTCCTGTGGTCCCAGAGGAGGAGGGATTACTCTTTTGAAACAAGTATTCAGTGTACTGTAGTGGGTTGAGCATTGGACTATGACCCTGAAGACGAGAGTTTGATTCCTCACTCAACTATGGAAACCCACTGGCTGATCTTTGATAGGTTACACATTCTCAGCCCCAAAAACCCCCACAGTAGGTTTGCCTTTGGGTCGCCATAAATCAGAAACAGCTTGAAGGCACAGACCAAAACCAACATTTTTTCTGAAGCTGTAGGTGAAAATTTCCCATTGACACCAATGAGACCAAAGCAGAAATAATTTAAGGGCTGAAAAAGGGGAGAAAACATTCACAGTCACACTGTCTGGCTATTTCATTATTTATTTATATTATAAATATTTTTGCTTTGCCTTCCAGCCCACAGGGGCTCCCGAGGCAATGGCCATGCTCCATTAACTGTTGCTGTTCACATATTTTAAAATTTCCACTTCAGATCTGGCATATGAATTCTCCCACAGGGTAGAGAATAATATTTTGTCAATACACAGCCTTCAGTCCTACACTCATTTTCTCTAAGTCCCACTGGGCTCATTGGAGCATGTGTCTGGGTAGTTATGAGTAGGATTACACTGCTAGTGTTCCATACACTAAATCCACATGAGTTATATACTAATTGCAGAGTAATGAGGTTCCCTCAGGTGGCATTCTCATTCCTAGAAATTCCTTCTTTCCACAAAATATAATAGTTTAATGAGAGAATAGCATTATTCACCTGGTTAGTATATCCCTTAAATATTATTTGCAATCAAGAGCCAGCATGGTATAGTGATTTGAGTGCTGGATTACAATCATGGAGACCAAGATTTGATTCCTTGTTCAGCCATGAAAACCCACTGGCTGACCTTGGGGACAGCGCACACTCTCAGCCCCAGAAAACCCCATGATAGGTTTGCATTAGAGTTGCTGTATGTCGGAAATTACTTGAAGGCACATAGCAACAACAATTTTACATGCAATCTGATTGTGCCAACTGTTCTCCATTGGACAGCCCTGTGCCCGCTTTTAATCTGTTAATGGAGATAGAAGGGACTCAGGAAGCGGTGGGAGAATGACCACATGAAAAAGAGGTCAGGATTGCTCTACTTTTGATCATTGTTTAGAAGTAGTAATTTTGTTAGGTGCAGCTTGTCCAGCAGGGATCATTAATGGAAATTACCTCTTCCATGCAACTATTAAAGGCACAGGAGCCCTCTTTTCTTTTTTATGTGGTCCCTCCAAGGGGCAGGGCTTAATTGGACAGAGAAGGAGGGGGTCAAAAAGAGAGATTTCAGCAGGCGACTTCCCAGAGGCCAAACTAGGCCCATTTGGATCAAGGCTCCCCTCCCATAGCTTGTCACAACTGAGGACATATTTTCCTACCCATTATTTATACCAGAGTTTCTCAAGTGGGGTTCCCTGGAACCTTAGCCTTCTAGGAGAGTTCATTAAGGATTCTAAGGTCATGACCGGAGGAAAAAATAACTTGTTTTTAGCTATATATATATATATATATATATATGAGGGGAAGTATTCTCTATCAGCTGCTTAGTTAAGTATACTCAACTCTCCAGGCCTGACCCCTGCAAATCTGACAGAAATGTCACCCCCCTGTCTCTGATTGCTGGCAGAATTGACCTCCTTCTCCCCATGCAGCTGACACAGTAGGTTTGGAGGGGGGAGTTAAAATTGTGGTAGTATGACTAAGTAGTGGCTGAGAATATAGAACAATTACAGATGAGTAAATTTGGGTAACTGTTCCGTATTCAAGATCACTATACTGAGGCCATTTCCACACTAGCCTGTTATAGCGCAATGATTCCACTTTCTGGCCCCTCCCAAAACTGCAAACCCCAGGATTCCAGAGGATGTTGAAAGTGGAATCATTGCGCTATAACAGGCTAGTGCGGAAACGGCCTTAGTCATGATTGTGACACTTGCGACAATTGCAACTCCTCCCCAACCTAGGCTCTGCCATGGAGACAGGAGAAGGATAGGACCATGACAACACTTCTGCATGATGTCATCACAGTCCTGTCCTTCTCCTGTCCTCCGGTGGCGCGATTGTGGGTTAAATCATGGATGGTTTTTCCCCATCAATGACCCATGATCACATCACCATCCCGCACTGACCTGTCCTGTGGAAGGGCAGAAAGTGCGATGGAGGTGTTTCCTGCCCCAGGGCAGCCGGGAAAGTGCCTGGCTGCGCTGCAGAAGGAAGTGGCAGGGCTATCACACTTTATCTTTGGCAGGGAGCCAGTCCTGTGCGGACGGGAGTGCTCCTGTTGTGCTCCCTTCCTGGCGGAGCCACTCCCAGGATCCCTACCAGACGCCACTGCAAGAAAGTAAGCTGCGGAAAGGGCCCTTTTTAGGAAGGAAGCCTATTCTGCCAGCAACCAGACCATCGGTGAATGTTTCTCTAAGGTCTGGAGGGGGTTGGGCCAGGAGAGGTTAGTTAGTTAACCTAAGCAGCTGATAAAGAGTTGTTGTTGTGTGACTTCACGTCATTTCCAACTTCTGTTGACCCTGCCCAACTTATGTTCAACTTACGCTGAACTTATCATGAGAGTGTGTGATATGCCCAAGATCCTGGTCAATAATTTGCACATGGGATTTCCTCAGACCTCAACATTATTTCAAAGGTTCTTTCAGTGTAAAAAGGTACAGAAAGGCTGAAGAAAGTTTTTTCCTTCCTTATAATACAGGCAGGAGTGGGAAAAGTGGAGATTATTGGACTTGTGTTTCTGTCAGCTCCCACCAGAATGGCTAGTGATCAGGCAATGAGTGTTGTAGTCCAACAAAACCTCAGCTTTCCTCCCTAGGGACTAACAACTGAGCTTCCCCAGTACAATTACCATTTTAACATGTTTATATTAGATTAAAAACAATAAAAAAACAAGGCTTCTCCTTATTACCTTCCCTCCCCCCGCCTTGTCATTGCAGGTAGTTTCCCTTGATTTCTTTTTGATTCCTTTCAAGCTGTGCACCCCCCCCCCCCCCCGCTGATTGAACCAGCACTGGAGTTCTCATCTAGTTCCATGTATAAAAACAAAATTAAAAAGGAGCTGAGAACAGCACCATGAATATCTCCACAGCAAGGTTTCTACCGGCAATGTTAGAGGGGTGCAGGATCAAAGAAGAGGACAAATGTGGCCTCAGAAATTGAATAACATTCCTCAGTAATATAAAAAGCTTTTACTTTTATGTGGAAAAGCCCTACAATATAATATAATCCTAAAGGGAGGGAGACTGGGGTGCTGGACAATTCAGGATCCCACAATTCCTCTTAAAAGGAGAGAAGGTATACATTTCATAACATTTAATTATTATTTTAGATGTCTAAAAATTTCTGCTGTAGCAACTATGTCTGAAGGTTCACAGTTCACACAAAACTCAGTTCAGTTCCTAGCTCCTAATCAATAGTCCTTTGATTAAATTCAAGGCTGCAGAATTAGAAATCAGGACTCAGGAGATGACCTGCTTTTAGAATGTCCCACCACTATCATGGAAGCTATAACCCTCTCAGCAGTTCTGTACCGACAAGGGAAGGCAACCTGCATGTAATTATTCTGTTATAGTACTATTGTTCCACTTTCACCATCCTGTGGAATTCTGAGGTTTGTAGTTTACTGAGGCCAAAGAGCTCCTTGGCTGAGAATTCCAAACTGCCTAAACTGCAAACCCCAGGACTCCATAGGACATTGAAACTGCAATAGTAGCACTATAACAATGTTGTGCGGAAATGGCCTTTTTGTGGTAGTCTAAAGCTTAATTGGTTGCTTAATTCATGTTAATGCCTTTACGTATTGTCGCAGCCTTCCAGAGCTGATGCCCTCCAGATGTTTTCCTTGACAACTCCCATTATCCTCAGTGGCCAATACTATTGGCAATGATTGGAGTGGTGATCCAATGCATCTGGAGGGGATCGGGTTGAGGGAGGCTAGTAAACTGTTTTTCTGTTGACAAATCCAAAACAGTTCCTAACTTAAAACACTAAAGCAAAAGGCAGAGATGCAACCTTCTTCCAAAAAAACTAACAAAACAAGAAAAACCCATTTTTAAGGGATGATGGTATGAGGTCCTAGATCTCTGGACTTGTCCTCTGCTAACATCCCCCATATGGGTTTGGAAGGGAGGGAGCAGAGTAGGCCCTATGATTTGGCAGAACAAGAGACTATGGTCCTCCAGATGTTTTTGGCCTGCAATTCCCAGTAAGCTCTATAGCCAATAGTTAGGCATTATGGAGGTTGCAGTCCAAAAACATTTTCAGGCCATCATTGTCCATCTGTGAAATATAGACAGGCAACTACTTCAAGTAACAGATGTTGGATATCATGAAAGGGCAGCAAAATATTAGTTACTAAATTGGTGGTTATTACAGTTTCACTGCCAGGGATGCAGAGAGGCTGCTTATGGGGATTTTCAATGTTCATGTGCCAAAATAATTATCTGGCTTTAAGTACTATGCACTTTGAGTTGGGGGAAGCAGATCATTTGGTACTCTGCCTCAGGCAGTGAAATATCTTGGACTTCCCTAAGAGGGCTAACCCAACCTCAGTTCTCTTAGGCCATTAAAAAAGATTATTTAGGAATAAAGGGCACATATTTTCTCCTGGCCCTGCCTCCTCTTTTGCCGTCCTCTCAAGGCACACAGGTCTTTAAACAGGCTCATGGAATGTGAATCAGGGCTTGTCTGAGTTGAATCTCTCCTGCTCTCGGACACAACAGATGTTTAAAATTCAGTTCCGTTCTTCAGCAATACTTATAAAATAGCTTTGTCTGTTTGAATATTTAAATTGCTAATAAGCAGAATTTTTCCATATCCATTGGCAGCATTCACACAATGTCATTTGTCCCCATTTTGATACATTTTGCAACTGATTTTAGAACCTGTGAAAGTACACCAATGTTGTTCATTTATGAGCCTTCAAGTTGTTTCTGGCTTATAGGTATCCTAATGTGAACCAATCACAGGGGTTTCAGGGGCTGAGAGAGTGTGATGCCCCCAGGGACACCCAGTGGGTTTCCTTGGGGAGGAACGGAGCAGGGGCAGAGCAGGGAATCTAACCCTGGTCTCCAGGTTTGTCATACAATGCTCAAACCACTACACTGTAAGCTGGCCACATAGTTTTTTGAAAAGGGGAACAAACAGGATCTCATGACTTCCCAAACCAGCAACTGTTCTCAGGCTAAGGGTCTCTCTATGTTTCAAATTAACATGTTTATAAGATTGAAACTAAGAATTAGTTCTGAGAATAACAAGTCTTGTGGCAAGTGAAGGACTTAACTAATTTATTGTGGCATAAGCTTTTGTAAGCCAAAGTCGACATCACCAGATGTCTTAAACTAACACACAGCTTTCCCACTGGAACGTCTCTTTAAGGTCATTTCCCAGGTGGCAACTGCAGTGGTTTCAAACAAACCTCCAGGAAGCTGTGTTTCCACAATCCATTAAACAAAAAGAAATATATACTGAAGAAATTTCATCACATGTGACTGTAGTAATGGGATTTATGTCCTCAGGCATTCTTGTGATTGATTGCATGTGGGCAGGACAACTCAATTAACAGATGAAAGAAACGACTAAGCATCTTACTAGACTCGTCTTCTCCAACCTGGTCCCCTTAAGATGTGCTTGACTGCAGCTCCCATCATTCCCTCCCAGCATGGCCAATGGCATCAGTTTGGAGAAGACTGTCCAAGACTTAGAAAAGTTACTTTGGGGACTACAACTGTGTTGGTTGGGAGAGCTCTGGGAATTATAGCCCCCAAAGTAGTTTTTCCCCCCAACGCTACCTGCTCCTAGTTGGATGACTGAGTCATAGGGCCTGAAATTCCTTTGTTGACAACTTTTTAAAAAAAATTAAAGTAGCTGAATAAAATGTGATGAAGCTGTTTAGTCTGGAACCCATGGAGATAAAAGTTTTAAAAGGAACTGAAAGTGCATGAACGGATATGTAACATCTGATTATGGTTCTTTCGGCAGGCCTACCCAGTCTATTTTTAATTGTATTTTTAATTGTTTTTAATTGTACTTTTAATTGCATTTTAAATTGTACTTTTAATCATAATATATTTTCATCATAGTATGTTTCTATTAATCATTCTATGTTTTAGTGTATTCTAATTATGATTTTTTAGTTCTATATTCTGTAGCCCACCTTGAGCCTTGGGGAGAGGTGGGTAATAAATAAAATGTATTTTTTATTATTATTATTATTATTATTATTATTATTATTATTATTATTATTATTATTGCAACTATACCAATTTACAGCTGAACAAGATGCTATTGAAACTAGACAACTATCTGGGTACAAATTGTATCTCCTGTTCTGCCTGTAAGTGTTTTGGTCTGCCTTTACACATTTATTATTGCGATGTGGTTTTATAGGGTTAATTTCATTCTAATGGTCCAACTGGTTTGATATCACACATTTGTTTTTGTTTTCTTTTAAAGGCAAAGGTAGCAACCTATTGGAGTCATAATTGCAACAGTCTTTCACTTACAGTGTTTATGTTTTATGTTTACCTCATTTCTTTGCTTAGTTGTAAGTCACAATCCATCACATTTGGAAAGCACCAGGTTGGGGAAGCCTGTATTAAACCAACAGGGGTATGGTAACGCTCTTTCTCATCTTGCATGCATTCCAGAGATGTGCCCTCTGCCTTTTAGGAAGCAGAAAAAGCTCTTGATCCTTTCAGTTGTCTTTTCCTACACATTTTCCAAACAGAGTGAGGGAGAAAGAAGCTTGACACAAATAAACGAGGCTGCCTCTGGAATCTGCTTTGTGCTTTACATGTTGCTTTATGGTATGCAGTAGGTTAAATGCAACAGTGCTGGTGCAATTACAATTATGACAACAGCATCATAATACTTTTTGCTTTATTTTTAGCCCCTTGGCTAATAAATAATGACACATACCATTGATATAGTGAGTTTCAAGCATTCATAATTAGCATTGTGTCATTAATCCTTAAAGCAGCCCTGCAAGATGGTCTGTTCCTAGGACTTGCCTGTGGTGACCATTAATCCTGTTGTACAGAAGACACCTGTATTTCAAGGTGCTCTCTATTTCAAGCATTACCAGATGACATTCCTCTGTTGAAAGTGTCCTCTATTTCAAGACTTTCCAGTCCAAGTCCACTTTCAAGATAAAGAGAGCAAAAAGGAGCCAATCTACAGTTAGCACTCAGACAACAAACAGAGCAGGCAGACAGATAGGTCATGCTTTCATTTTAAACAATTATAGCACTGTGATTCCGCTTTAACTGCCATGGTTCTATCCTAGGGCTGTTCAGAGAGAGGTACTTAGAATTCTGATCCAGAGAGCTCCAGTCTTTCCTCACCTTATAAACCCCAGGATTCTACAGGATGCAGCCATGGCAATTAAAGTGGGACCATAGCACTCTAAGCGTGCAATGTGGATGGTCCCCTAAGTGCAGTCCTCTTTGCTGTAGTATGACAATTAATGTATGAAATTTTATGCATATCTGCTCTCTCTTTGGCAATATGTTTCCATCTATAAGCAGAAATATTAGAGTGGTATTTTCTATTGCTGCAGCATACTGAACTGATTTTTTTGGAGAGTTTTATGCTGTTCTTCCAAGATTTTATTTTATTTTATTTTGCAGCAGGAAACCAGGCCTTAGAGTCCCAGGTTGTTTTGTCCACAGTCCCTACACTTCAGTGCCATCTTTATAAATCCTCCTGCATCTCTCTCCAGCACCATCTGGATTCTGTGCCTTTCCTTCCTCCCACCTCTTTGTTTTTCTCCTATCATATGTCAGGTGTTAAATAATTTGGCAGCGGCAGGTAAAGCCAGGTCAGGTGGAAATCCATACCTTCTTCAGGACAGACAGCTTGAAATGGGAGCAGGCTCATCATCTACCCCTGACTATCAAAGAAGAGTCAACAAGCAAACTGGACTGAAACAGCAACTGCCAAGAGTTGACAGCACCATGTGGCAACAGGGCAGGATTACAGCCTTGACCAGGTACAACCTCAGAACTTACAGAAATTACTTTTCTGAACAACAACTCCCCCTTTCCGAGCTCTGAGAAATCAGATAGCTTTTACATATGTATCACCTTTCTTTTAGGCCAGAGACAGATATGCGTCAGTCATTTGCTTTCACTGCTTTTCTTTTCTTCTTTAGAGGCAAAGAGTATGGCCTTTCTGTGATCATTCCGCATCTTTCTCAGGGAGCATTTTGCTTTTGGTATGAAGCCCTGGGAATGGGGATAGGTAAGACTTTCAGTTCAGTTCATTTTTGCTAACATTTACCCCAGCATGTGAATGACCTCTCAAGCTGAAAAGAACTGAGATTTTGGGGGGAGAAAAACTAACTGAGGGTCTCATTTATTCAGGCCTAGGATTTTAATGTTCATTTTTCAGAGATTAAGCCATTTCTGCCCTACACTGTTATAGTGCTGTTATTCCACTTTCAACATTCTATGGAATCTAGACTATATTGTTGCAGGAGCCCAGAGAACACAGAGACCACAGAGCAAGAAAAAGAGTAATTTATTACGTGCGGGCTTTTGGCTGGATGTCTCCAAAAGACCAAAAGCTCTGAATTCAAGTTTCACAGCTCTTTTATAGACAAAGTTCACAGCATACACAAAGATCACAGGCAAAAATGGCAGGCATGTCTCGGTCCGTCCCTCCGGGGTCACAAATACCACATGCTGTTACTAGCTAATTACCCCCACACTCAGACCCCGGAAAGTGCTTATCTACAATCTGCAATTACCGCAGCCAGTCAATAAACAACACCCTGGCTACGTGATCAACATCCTAGCTACATGATACATTGGCTCTCGTGACCTTTTTACCCTTCTTAAATCTTTCTCCGTTCCTCTGACCTAAGCCCCCAGCTTCTACTTTATTTCTACTTTATTATTTCTAATTCATACCTATATCAATATCACATCCCTCCTTAGTTTTCTTTTCTAAAGGCCTTTCCACACTACACTGTTATACTGCTATTATTCCACTTTCAACATCCTATGGAATCCTGGGGTTTGTAGTTTAGGGAGGGGCATTTTGAATTCTCAGCCAGAAAGGTCTTTGGCCTCAGGAAAGTACAAATTTCACAGGATGTTAAAAGTGGAATAACAGCACTATAATAGTGTAGGCCCTACGTCTGAATCCCAGTGTATTCAGCCATGAGTGTGGTGCTAAATTAGGGTGGCCATTCCTTTTTCTTTTCCCCTGAGAGCTTTTATTCCTATATGGAAAGCAGTTGCAATGTGACCCGCCCTGTGCTGCAAATAACAATAGGTATTGAATTTGGCTGGGGCAAAATGTGGGACAATTTCATTTCCATTTGTTTTAAAGAATTTACCAAAATTTGAAAATAGATTCACAGATGGGATGGAAAAAACTTGAGGTTTTGAAAAATCTGAATGTGGAAGAAAGCAAAACTGTAGAGTCCCACCCTTACAAAAGTCCAAGGAGTTTCCTTGCTGTTATATGATATTTCTCCTTGGCCTCTTCTTTTCTTTCTGAAATGGCAGGAAATTCCAAGGTCATCGTCTTTGAGGAGAATTTATTTTTCCTAATGCATATTCATTCCACAAATGTATAAGAATATCAGGTGGGAAGCAAGTTGGTGCATAGCGTAGTAATGTTCCATACGTTGCATGTATATATCTATTTTCCACAGTCTCTAATTTTTGGATCACTAATAAATAATTTCCCTTGTATTGGTTAGAATTTAGAAAATAAGACCATTTCTGCACTACACTGTTATAGTGCTATTGTTCCACTTTCATCATCCTATGAAATCCTAGGGTTTGCAATTTAGGGAGAGACATTTAGAATTCTCAGCCAGAGAACTGTCAGTAAACAACAAACCCCAGAATTCCACAGGATGTTGAAAATGAAATAATAGCACTGTAACAGTGTAGGGTGGAAATGGCCTAAGTTTCACTTAATTTCCATCAAAATCAGGGGGACAAATTAGATATGCCTTAATTTAAGTTCAGTTTATTTCAATAAGAACTGTGAAAACAAATTCATCCAAACCAATCCACAGTCTCTATTTTTGCCTTCATGGGCCAATCTAGTGTGGCGGTTTGAACACTGGACTATGATCCTGGAGACCAGTGTTCAATTCTCTGCTCAGCCGTGGAAACCTACTGGGTTACCTTGGGCATGTCACACACTCTCAGCCCCAGAAAATCCCATGAGAGGTTTGCCTTAGGATTGCCATAAGTCAGAAAGTACTTGAAAGCACACAACAGCAACAAGGGGATGCCTTTTTACATTTCAGTGTGAGCTGCTAGGGTAATTCTTTAAGGTTTTGATCCTTCCTTTGGGTGTCTAGAGATGAAGTGTGTAGGCAGGTGACATTTAGATGTCAGTGACTGAGCCAGTAGTACAATTAGGTAATTTTAGATGTGGGATTTGATGATCGAGTTGTGGCAGGAGGAAGGCTCTTTAGATGGTAATTTTAAAATGTGGTGAGCCATTCCAACTTGGCAGCCCTCTTCATACTGTGGAGTGCAGCCCTTGGTTCTACTCCAAGGTTCTGCTCTGATGGCACCATTGGACTGCGAGTCTTAAGGCACTGAGTGTTGCTGTTTTATAAGCAGCAGCAGCTCTGATATATTTAGAACTACTAACATATTGGCCATTTCCGCACTACAGTGTTCTAGTGCTATTATTCCACTTTAAACATCCTTCGGGATCCTGGGATTTGCAGTTTGGGAAGGGGCCTTTAGAATTCTCAGCCAGAGAGCTCTTTTGCCTCAGTAAACTACAAACCCCAGAATTCTACAGGATATTGAAAGTAGAATAATAGCACTATAACAGTGTAGTGTGGAAATAGCCATTGTGAGGAAATGGTATTTTAATAGATTTCTTTCATTTTTCTATCTATCTGTCTGTTTGCTTGAATATTTGTATCTCACTCTGTATCTGATGCATGAATAGACAGAACCTGACTTTATCTTCCAAAATAAAAGTGCCTCAGAGGTTATTCCCAGTTCCTGAAGAAGCCTAAAACAGCCCCCAAGGCAGGATTGGTTTTAAATAGCCAATTACGCACCTGATGGTTTCTGGGTTTGCAATCGGCCATGTTTAGACCAAAATGTGAGAAGGCTGGGGGGGGGTCACATGCAACCTTCATGCCTCATCATTCCCACTCCTTTGTGGTCTAAGTATGCTGATAACACTCAGCTCTATTTCTCCTTGTCATCAAAGTTAGTTGGGGCTGTGCAGGTGACTAGATGCTGTAGTGGGCTGGATGAAGGCCAGTTAACTGAAACTGAATCTTAATAAGATAGAGGCTTTGTGGTCTGGTGGTTCTGGGGTCTGGGAACTGGGTATACAGCCTGTTCTGGATAGGGCTGCACTCCCCCTGAAGGAGCAGATGCATAGCTTGGAAGTTCTTCTAGATCCAACCTTGTCACGGGAGGCCCAAGGAGACTCTGTGATGTTACTGCTCTCCACTTCCCCAGATTTGATATGGTTTAATTGGCAAAACATGACTTAATTGGCAATATGTATTAATTGGCATTGATATAAAATTAATCCTGATGTGGCTGTAAGGCCAGGCTGGGAAAAGGAAAAATACTATCTGAACACGTGTATCACCTAGTAGGTCAGACATCCCCTCTAGGTGTGGCCTAGGCCATTGTCAGAACAATCATCAGGTAACTCTGCAGATAATAGGCTTAAACTAAACTGTATCATCTCTACTGTCAAACAATTGCAAAGGAAAATCCTCATCAAACCACTGATTCTCCTTCTTACCACATAGTTTTCCACATTGTTCCTTTTTCCTGTCCACCATTACAGAGCTATTATGATAGCCATTAATTCCTTGTCACCCAGCACTAAGATCATCAACACAGTCTGGACCTCATTACACCCCTTGCCCTCCAGGCAGATTTTGGGTATAAAAATTCTCAGTTTTGACCAGATAGTTACCGTACCTCAAACACTGAACACCACTATGTCGCTCTGAATTCCAATTTGTACTGCCCTTAGACACAAGTATAAACTACATCACTGCTTCTTCACTACTCTTCTGGACTGATAATTATAACCCTAAAACCTCAGCTTTGCTATCCATAACTTTCCTCCCTTGCCTTCAGTTAGCTCTTGTGTGAATGTGTGACTGCTTGAATCCTGCATGCATGCATGATTGAATTGTCCTCAATAAAACGCATTTTAATTTACTTTTGAGTCTTGGGCTGGTTTTCCTGCAAGGACACCATAAACATTGGTGGAAAGATCCTGCTAGTTAACTCCACGTCTTGCAGCCTTCTTAATTAGAACTAATTAATTCCCCGTTTGAGCACTGAATTGCAGATACTACTGGAGGACCTCAAGAGATCCCCCATCTTTTGGGGTAACAGTGACATAGAGTGCCTGACACGAACTTCAACTGGTTCACCAGCTACTGCCTTTCCTGGACAGTGATAAACTAGCCACAGTAGTCTATGCACTGGTAAGCTCCCAGTTATACTACTGCACTGCCCTCTCCCTGGAGGCCCAACTGACAGCAACACCCACATCACTTGGGTGCCAAGTTAAAACTTGGCTGTTCTTCAAAGCCTTTGGTAATCATTAACTCATCTCAAATATGGCTGCATTATTTAAATTTTTTTAAAAATCTTTTAGATCTGTCTTTACCTTATCATGGCACTTTAATATGTTTTAGTTTATTTAATTAGTTAAATTATTTACTTATTTGTTTTAAATTGTATAACTTCATTTAATGCTTTTTGTAAGCTACCCTGAGATCTTTGATATAGGGCAGTGTATAAATATTTTTGAGAGCCAGCATGGTATAGTACTTTGAGCGCTGGGACTACAATCCTAGAAACCAGAGTTGATTTCCTGCTTGGTCATGGAAACCCACTGGGTGATCTTGGGCACATCACAGACTTTCAGCCCAGAAAAGCTGTGATAGGTTTGCCTTAGGATTGCCATAAGTCAGAGAGTCAGAAATAACTTGAAAGCCCACAACAACATAAATATTTAAATCGATCGATCGATCGATCGATCAATTAATCTGTTTTAAAGGGGGAAAACCCAGAGGGCCCTTTCACAGTTATACAGTTACATGGTTATAGTGCTGTGATTCCACTTTAACTACCATAGAAACATTCTGCAGGATCCTGGGATCTGTAGTTGGTGAGACGCTAGAATTTTCTGGCTAAGAATTCTAAAACTGCCAATCCTGGGATACCATGGGATTTGTCATGGCACTTAAAAATGGAATCATAGCACTATATGAGTTTGAACGTAAATCATTTCATACACAAATTTCTTTTGTTTCGGTAGCCCTCCTCCCAAATATTTTCCATTTTAGAAGCTTAATTTGTGGGGGTGGGGAGAGAGGCTTTTTCTACTGTGGAGTGCTTGGAATTTGGAAGCCCTTACTGATCTACCACAAATCACCTGGAGAGCTAGCTAGCTTTCTTCCTTCTCTGTATAGTTTACCCTTGCCATAACAATTGTCCAAAGCAGTATTTCACCAGGCAGAGATGAAAGCAGATCGGGGAAGTGAAGATCCACAAGATGGTTTTGGCAAAAGTAGTGCAGTTAGTTTCTGGTTGCACGTACACCATGTTGCCTAATGGAGACTTCACAGAACCATGAAACTTATGGGATGGCCTTGGGCCAGCCTCTCTCAGTCTGACCTACTTCACAGGATTACTGTGAGGATGAAGTAAGGAGGTGCTGTGCACCTTGCCTTGTGCTCCTTGAAGGAAGGACAGGATATGTGCAAAATGAAGAAATAAGCACTATTTTAAGAGAAAAATATGCATGAAGTTACTTGTAACAAAATGATTTTTGGAATTTTTTTAGGGGGATTTCTTCCAAAGATCTCTTTTGTACTATGCTGAAATGTATTTCCAGACCTTCATTTTTGTCAAAGTTTGAAATGGAGCTTAGTCACTAAACCAAATAAGGATCCAAAGCAGCCTTTGTCAAGCCAATACCATCATCCATGGTGGATCACACTTCCCATCATCCTCCAGCCAGTAAGACCAGAAGTAATAAGGATTGTAGTTCACTATGCCAGGTTGGTAAACGGTAGTTTAAAGTTTATATTGCTTTTCATCCCAAAATAAGTGTTAAGTTAGCTTGCCTCATATATCTGGGAGACTGTTCCCTTCAGCTTGAAACAAAGAACTGGGAACTACTAATCAAATTCAGCATGATCCTGTCTGGCTTGCTGTCATTCTTCTTTTACTAGGCCTAGAATCTAGGTCTGTGAATTACTCAAGGATGTGACAGTCATCAGGTTTCACCCTCTTGCTCCACAGATGTTACAAGCAGGCCATCCATTATTTTTAATTTACTCAGCCCCTCTGTTCCTCTGCTTTCCTCATCTACCCATTCATTTATCCATCCATCCATCCATTGAACAGGGCAAAGGGAAGACTTCAAAGCACTCACAAACATATCCCTTCAAGCACATTCATTCCTTTCATTCATTTTGTTAATTTGGAAAAGGTTCTTTTTAAAGAAGGGGAGGCAAAAATGAACAAGAAAAGAATAGCTCACATGGCTATGCACTGGTGGATTAGGGCACTAATATTTACCAAATGTGGGACAAACCACCCGCCCCCTGCAATTTCCTATCCCTCCCACTTCAGAATTGTTCTTGATTGGTTCATTCATCTACCACCCCGTCCCCTCGGTAAGACCTTTATAACATATGATTTGACCTATTATTTCACATTCTTTGTCCAAATGATGGGTTTCTGTTTGTTCTAAAGACAGAGGAAGAGAGAGATTCCAAGCAAAATGGAGCAGGGTGTAGCTGGGAGAGCTACTAATCCTGAAGAAAGTGGTGGCTAGTGGTTGGAGCAAACCACTGTCAGGAAGTAGAACTGAGTTTTCTAGGAGATTTCTTGTCTTTATTACATGCTGCAAAAATAAATATCTCTAGGAGGTGTTCAGCATAATTTAAGAACTTATAACACAGTAAAAGCCAATACAATCCTAGTGAAAACAGACTTTTGCCCTCTTGTAATAGCATTTATGGATGAGAGCATTTTATATCTAGGCAAGCATGTTGCTTCTGAGAAAAGGAAGGAGGAGAGAAAGCTGGATTCGAGATGCCTCTAAATATTAGCTCAGACCAAAAATATGCTTTTGATATCAAAACTGAATTACATTCTTTCACTCTAAAAACATTATTCTCTTAATTTTTCTCTTTTAGCCATTCCATTTAAAGTTGAGTGGGAGGAAATAATGTGTTGTTGCTGATGTCCAGTGCCAACCCTCCTGTTAGGCAGACAGAGGTGGCTGCCCCAGACATCTGAAAGGGCAGCAAATCAATAAAGTGCTTGTGGGAGCATGCATCCCTTTAAGTCACCTGTTGACTTATGGCAGCTCCGTGAATTTCACAGGGCTTTCTTAGGCAAGAAATACTCAGATGGGGTTTTGCTAGTTCTTTTCTCTGAAATATAACCTACATACCTGATATCCGTTGGCAGGCCCCTATCTAAATTGCTTAATTTATTATTGTTTTTTTCAGTACCAAGAAGTGAGATATGCAGGGAGATCTTCTCTGAGGTCATTTCCACACTAAACCGTTATAGTGCTATTATTCCACTTTCAACATTCTATGGAATCCTGGGGATTTGCAGTTTAGGGGGAGGCCTCAAAGGCCCCTCTCTAAACTGCAAACCCTAGGATTCCATAGGATTTTGAAAGTGGAATAATAGCACTATAATACTCTAGTGCAGAAATGGCCTGAGATAGACAGACAGACAGACAGATAGATAGGCAGGCCACTGGTAGTGAAATAAGCTGCCTGGTTTAGAACACGAGGCTCCTTATCTCTGAGAACAGAAAAACATGATTTGCTGCTTTGCCTCAGGCAGCAAATTTTTGACCAGCATTCTTACCAACGCTGGGATTTTTGTGACAAAAAGCAAGATATAAAGTCAGATATAAATAAAAATTTTTTGAAAAAATCAAATACATTGCAAATCTAGTAAAGGTCACCTGTAAATATACCAGTGGATTTGGATCTACATGGCATTACAGGTAGAAAGTTACTTTTACGAGCCAGTAGCTCTCTAAGCTGTGTACCAGACATAGAGACTACTAATGTTAAACTCTAGTCAATAAGGTAGGTCAGTAGGTTGTTGGGGTGGTGGTTGCTGTTGTGGTTGTAGCTGTTGTGTGCCTTCGAGTCATTTCTGACTTATGGCACCCCTATCATAGGGTTTTCTTGGCAAGATTTGTGAGAGGGTTTGGGAGCTCTGGTGGCGCAGTGGTTAAATGACAGTACTGCAACCACAAGGTTGTGAGTTCAATCCTGCCAGGCTCCAAGGTTGACTCAGCCTTCCATCCTTTCGCAGGTCAGTAAAATGAGTACCCAGCTTGTTGGGGGCAATTAGCTAAAAATACATTGTAAACCGCTTAGATAACACTAGTTGATAGGCGGTATAGAAATAAATGCTATTGCTATTGCCTTTGCCTTCCTCTGAGGCTGGAGAATGTGACTTGACCAAAGTCGTTCAGTGGTTTCCATGGCCAAATAGAGATTCCAGCCCTGATTTCCAGAGTCATAATCCAACACTCAGATCTCTACACCCCACTAGTACAACAGGTTAAGCTACCTTATATTGAGGCTGATGTACTTTTTACATATCATAAGAATGTGATTCATTGGAAAAGGCAATAGTTTTTGGTAAGGGCAGAAGGCAGTAAGAACACAGGGAGACTGTATTACAGATGTATTGATGTAATCAAGGAAACCACAGCCCTGATTTTTCAAGTCCTAAGCAGAGCAGTTGACGACCAGGGATTTTATAACTCTCACATTCATAGGACTTCCATAAGTTAAAGTCAATCTGACGGCAAAGACAGAAACCCCCTACTTTTTGACACCCTGTGATGACTCACTCTTTTGATGCTTCTAGATTAAGGACAAGTTCCATTAATTCAACAAGGGTTCTGCTCTTTCATCATTCTTCTTGACTATGGAGGTTAACTTGGAATCACTCACGCACAGGTGCTGCTTGCAAAGCAAGCTAAGAGGAAAAAGAAAGGCGCTTAGACAGCTGAGAGACTTTGCAAGCAGTACACGTACAGTCGATAATAAGTGAGCCTGCACAAGTCCTTCATGCTCCCTACAGTATAAGTATAGTACATGGGTTCTGCATTACTACCAATTGTGTTTTCTGACAGTACTCCAGACTGTAACCTGTCAGATCAGTGGGAAAACCCTGTGACAGAAACCTTGTCCTGAGCTATTGAAACTACCTTACACTGAGTCAGGCATTGGCAGCTCCAGCTGGCAGCAGGGATCTTCAAGAGCTCCAAAAATGCAGGCAGAGGTTTTTTTCTGTCACTTAGGATCCTTAGCTGAGGATGCATGGCACTGAACCTAGAATCTTTTCTATTCAAGGCATGCAATCCTTGCCCGATAAGGATTTGAGACTGATTATTCTGCCTCAAATGCTCTTACCTCTCATCAGTTTGTAACCTTGTTGTTATTCTTGTTATGTGCCTTTGAGTAATTTCTGACTTATGGCAATTCCAAGGCAACCTTACTACATAATTTTGTTGATTAGATTTGTTCAGATAATGTTGCTATTGTTTTCCTGTGAGGTTGAGAAAGTGTGACTTGCCCAAGGTCACCCAGTGGGTTTTCATGGTAGAGCAGGGATTTCAAACTCTGGTCTCGCATGGTCCAAGGCTCAACCCACTACACAATGCTGGTTACTTTTTATCTGGTTTTATATTCTGTTTTTAAAGTCATTTATTCTGTTTTTTCATTTTTTTCATACATTTTTAAAACAGATTGTAATCACTGCACTAAGAACTGTCCCCCCCCCATACACACACGCACGCACACACGCACTCACACAGCACCTCACCTCCTATTAGGCAGAGGTATGTTTCATAAGCCAGAAACGACTTAAAGGCACACAAGAACAACAACGTTTCATACTGCTTTTCCTTTGATGTACATTCCAAAAACAGTAACTCTTTGGTTGGTACAGTACCTGTTTTCATACAAAGGCTGCATGCTTTGTTTATGCCCAGTGATTTCAAGCATACCTAACTTTGTTGGTCTATGGCCAGTGTATCAACACAACTCATCTACTAAACTGGAAACATGGAAAACGATGGTGTTGCCTTAGTGGCTGAACAGTTCCATTGTTTGTACAATATGCTCCAGCAAAAATGGTGGTAAAATGAAAGTTTTAAAAATTTTGAAATGTATAGTATTGGAGAGATCGAGAAGTAGGAAACACAGAGCAAAATATTGATGCATATAGAACCAAGCAGCAAAAAAAAAAAAGGCTATCTTTTCGTGAAAATGTGACCCACTATATGGATATGCCCTATTATAAGATGGAGGGTGCCAGCCATGAGTTCATTATATATTTTATTTAATTCACTTTATGCCGGCCTCTCCCAATCTGGTGCCTTCCAGATGTGTTGGCTAGCATGCTGGCTGGGGATGATGGGTTTGTAGTCTAACACATCTGGAAGGCATTAAATCTAAAACGACTGGTGTATGCAAGACTCCTGGAATGTGCCAGTATGCCTAAATACAAAACAGGACATTTCAAATATTACCAGCTGCAGCATGTCTTTTATCTGTTACAAAGACATCTCTTGTATCAGAGTCAAGAGCTGTCTTTCTTTCCACTGCCTCTAGTGGAATTGCATCTTCTGGTAGTATTCATCTATGCCTCTGCCATCGTACTGAACTGAATTTCTAGATTATTGGAGGCACTGTGCCTTCCTGCTGTCTTTGGAATATAGCAAGAAGGCACAGTACAACCAATAGTGTGAAAATTCAAGTGCAATTCCACTTGTGAAAAAGGCAATGACCAGAGGCTGCAGTTCCAATAAAAACAGTAGGAAATAATGTTCCATTCACACCAGCAGGCATGACATAGTTATGTGGGTTGAACAAGGAAGAGTAAGATTTGCTCTAATTGCCATTTTAAAAAAAAATCCCCATGATATGTCTTTAACGAAATAATAATTTCTGTTCTCGTGTCACTGCCAGAACGCATAATAGCATTGTTGCGGGGTTGGGTGATCCATAAGAAGCCAGTTTAGAATACACACAACTCCAACAACTGACTGACTATGACCTTTGGAACCATAAGCCAGAAATAGAGAGGTCAAATCAGCTCTGAAGGCATGATAGTTACAGATTTGTGCTGGATGCTTCTTTAGCACTTCTGGTTGCTTTCCCACTCATATGCTCTCTTAACTTTAAAAAAAATTGAAAAATTCAATAGGTGGCATATTTTGATTCCATTGTGGGCATCTTGCCTATGATATGGCTTGTGCCGTTAGATATATGTCCAGCTTTAACAAATCCACCAGTTGTATCCATTTTTTAAAAAAGAAAAGAAAAGAAAATATTGCCTTTTGAGTAGGAACAAAAGACTTCAGAATTCTGCAACAAGGAAAGGCAATAGCCTAGAACATCATGGGCTTAGCAAACTGTCACTTGGATTATTTTTAAAGCAGGACATGCATCAACAAATACTGACACCTCCCAACACATTTGCCCCCTTCGATTGGGAAATTCCTTCCAAGGAAATTATGGTCTTGTTAATGGAGTTAGAGAAGCAGTATGGTGTAGTGTTTTGAGTGCTTGGCTGAGGTTCCAGAAGACCAGTGTTTGAATCCCCACTTGGCCCTGGAAACCCACTGGGTGACCTTGGTGAAATCATACTCTCTCAGCCTCAAAGGAAGGCAATTGCAAACCCCCTCTAAACAAATCTTGCCAAGAAAACCCCATAATAGGTTCACCTTATGGTCACCATAAGCCAGAAATGACCTGGAGGCACACAACAGCATTTAAGGTAGATGAGTTTCCTTCTTCAAATTGGTGAGTCAGTAGATGTTAAATAGAAGGGTGAACTCCAAGGGAAAATTAGAGTTAAGAGACAAGAATTCTAGGCAAGCAGTTAATTAAGATGAAGAAACCCCATGTACCATAATAGGGAGAAAAAAAATCAGCAGAAAAATAGCTGTCCCAGAACAGATGGTTCATGTTTCAGATGGGCACAGAACTGGGCATCCTACACTCTCCAAGATCTTGAAAGCAACACACCCACAGTTCACAACTGATAAATATGGTTAAAGAATTCTCTCTCTATCTCTCTCTTTTCCCTTTTTCTTTCCCTTGCTAAAGCCTGTCCTAGCCCTCCCCTCCAAATTTCTCTTCTTTTCTCCTTAAGGGGAGTAAGTCACTTCGTCTCACATTCAGGGTGGAAAAGTGGTGGTCCTCAGCTTAATTTTTTGCAGTCTGCACTGGTGAAACCCAGTGTGCTGTAGTGGTTTTCAGTAGTGAACACTGAGAGATCAGGGTTCAAATTCCCACTCACTCATGGAAACCTGCTGATGACTATAGACAAGTAGTATTCTCTTAACCTCAGAGGAAGACAATGAGAAGCTCCCTCTGGACACATTTTACAAGAAAACCTCATCATAGAGACATCCTTGAGGTTAG